>CM068310.1:14040505-14640505 GCA_034768735.1 Schistosoma mekongi
TTGGAAATTGCATTCCAATGCTGAATGACTATGGTCATCTCATTCACATTTGATTATTCAGGGGATTAAATGTATACTATGGATGTGTATTAGATTATATATTAATATTTAATTAATATACTGTTCACGATTTGATTTGCTGAAGCAGTAAGCCTAGTATTTAATCAAACTGTATGAAAATGACAGTTGTCTTCAATAAAGTGTTTAAGGGTGCCTTTAAATAGATCAATTGTTTAGGCATTTGATATACGCTTCTTATGAAACTATATTTCTAGATAGATATATCTTTAGATATGTAAACTATAAACCCAGTACGTCATGATCACAGTAGATGCTGACAACTTTCAGGTATATCAGGGATTACGGACATTTGGCGACTTCAAGAACATTTCAACATACCTCAATCAATCAATCAATCAATGCCTGCTACTCCAAGTGGAGAATAGGCCGCCCACCAGCATTCTCCAACCAACTCTGTCCTGGGCACTCCTTTCTAGCTCTTCCCAAGTGCTGTTCATTCTCTTCATGTCTGTTCCCAATTCCCGACGCAATGTGTTCCTGGGTCTTTCTCTGTTTCTGTGGCCTTTAGGATTCCAAGTCAGTGCTTGTCTTGTGACACAGTTTGATGGTTTCCTCAATGTGTGTCCAATTCACCTCCAGCGTCTTTTCCTAATTTCTTCGTCGACTGGAAGTTGATTAGTTCTCTGCCACAACAGGTTGTTGTTGATGGTATCTGGCCAACGAATCCGAAGAATCTTACGCAGACAGTTGTTTATAAATGCTTGTATCTTCTGAAGGATACTTTTCGTAGTTCTCCAAGTTTCAGCTCCATACAACAGAACTGACTGTCTTCACATTTGTGTTGAAAATTTTGACTTTAATGTTGACTGACAGTTGGTTTGAGTTCCAGATGTTTTTCAGTTGTAGAAATGCTGCCCTTGCCTTACCAATCCGCGCCTTCACATCCGAATCAGACCCTTCTTGTTTGTCGATTATACTGCCCAAATATGTAAAGGTTTCAACGTCTTCCGGAATTTCTCCGTCAAGTGTAATTGGGTTAGTGTTTGTTGTTTTTATCGAAGGATCTTGCTTTTCCCATTGTGTATGTTGAGGCCTACTACTGCCGAAGCTGCTGCTATATTGTTGGTCTTCTTCTGCATTTGATGATGTGTGTGAGAAAGAAGAGCTAGGTCATCTGCAAAGTCCAAGTCATCTAGTTTCGTCGATGTTGTCCATTGTATTCCGAGAGTGCCTTCAGATGTTGCAGTCTTCATGATCCAGTCGATGACCAGTAGGAAGAGGAAGGGCGAGAGTAAGCAGCCTTGTCTGACACCGGTCTTCACTTCGAATGAATCTGTGAACTGACGTCCATGCACGATTTTACAATATAGTCCGTCGTAAGAATTCCGTATGATGTTGACTATCTTCTCGGGTACGCCGTAATGTCGTAGAAGGCTCCATAATATTCTCCTATCCACGCTGTCGAATGCTTTTTCATAGTCGATGAAGTTGATGTAAAGTGGTGAATTCCATTCAATTGATTGTTCAACAATGAACCGTAGAGTAGCGATTTGATCGGTACATGATCGATCTTTACGGAATCCGGCCTGTTGATCTCGGAGTTGGCCGTCGACTAGGTCCTTTAATCTGTTCAATAACACTCTGTTGAAGACCTTTCCTGGTGCTGAAAGTAGAGTAATGCCTCTGTAGTTCTCACAATTGCTGAGATCGCCTTTCTTTGGTATTTCAAGATACCTACCTAAACGTAACTTCTGATTTCACTTGATAGTAGTTCATCTACACATAGTCTCATTTTGACGACTATCAAACACAGTCAATCATCAAAGAAACTTCTCTGATAAATAACGGCCTTGTATCCATTTACGAAACAAGTCTAAATTAATACGAAGTTAATGAAAATATCCAACGGTGTTGTTGTTCAATAATACTCATATGAAATGTCATTTCTTCATAGACGTTATCCATAATTCAGTGAAACATAAACAGATAGAACAGGGATAAACACATAGAAGGAAATTATGAAAGTGACAATCAAAGATAGGTAAATAGAAAGTTAGTTAGTTAGTTAGTTAGTTAGTTAGTTAGTTAGTTAGTTAGTTAGATAGATAGATAGATAGATAGATAGATAGATAGATAGATAGATAGATAGATAGATAGATAGATAGATAGATAGATAGATAGATAGATAGATAGATAGATAAATAGATAGATAGATAGATAGATAGATAGATAGATAGATAGATAGATAGGTGAATATGCTATTCAACGTTTACTTCAAATACTCTTATTTCAATGGTTCTGAAATATTCTCATGTCCTCAACACATGTGTTTTAGTTTGTGAGATAATTCCCACTGTGTAGAGTCTTCACTTATGACGATTCACACACGACCATGCTAAAAAACACTAACCAGAAAATGCCATTCTAACTCTTCCCTGGGATTTAGAAGTTTTTCATTTCAACAAGTTATGACACTTCATGGTGAAAGCCGAGTTTGTTTTGGAAGATACGATGCCGATACCTTTTCTGATAACCAAAGCAACAATTGACATAGGTAAATTTAATGTTAGCACAATCTATGAGAGGAGGGGTATCTTAGCAAGCTCGCGAACTACAGAGGCATCACTCTACTTTCAATACGAGGAAAAGTCGTCAACATAGTGTTATTGAGCCGAATGATAGATCCAGTCGATGCCCATCTTTGAGATCAACAGGCCAAATCCCGTAGGGATCGATAGTGTGCCTACCAAATGGCGACTCTAGGGATCATTGTTGAACAATCAATTGAATGGAACTCACTGCTTTATGTCAACTTCCTCGACTACGAATAAGCATTCGATGGAGTGGAAAGGAGAACATTATGGATTCTTCCCCGACATTATGGAGTACCCGAAAAGATAATCACGACGGACTTCATTGTAAAATTGTGCAAGGAGGTCAGTTCACAGATTCATTCGAAGTGAATACCGGTGTCTTCTGGTAGTTGACTAGATCATGAAGATTGCAACACCTCAAGGCTATCTAGGAGTACAGTGGACAACACGGATGCAACTAGATGACTTTCACCTTGCAGATGATCTAGTTCTTCTATCTTACACACAGCAGCAAATGAAGACGAAGATGGACTGTGTAGCGGCAGCCTCTGCAACCAGCAGTAGGTATCAAAAGGAAAAGCGAGATCCCTCAATACAAAACAACGAACGCTAACACAAATACACTTGACGGAAAAATTCTAGAAGATGCAGAAAGTTTCGCATACTTGGGCAGTATCATCAGTAAAAAGGAGGGTCTAATGCAAATTTAAAGGCGTGAATTGGGAAGGCGAGGACAGCATTTGTACAACCGTAAAACACCTGCAATTCAAACTAACTGTCAGCTAACATTAAAGTCAACATTTTCAATACAAATGTGAAGACAGTTCTGTTGTTTGGATCTGAAACTTGGAGAACTACGAAAAGCATCTTTCAAAAGATACAGGTATTTATAAACAACTATCTACGTAAGATACTTTGGATCTGTTGGCCAGATACCATGAACAACAACCTTCTATGGCAGTGAACAAACCAATCAGATTCCAGCAGAGGAAGAAATTAGGAAAAAACTTTGAAGGTGGATAGGACACACACTGAGAAAACCATCAAACTGTGTTACAAAAAAAAAGAACCAGCTTGGAATCCTAAAGGCCAAAGAAAAAGAGAAAGACCCAGGAACACATTGCGTCTAGAATCAGAAACAGACATGAATAGAATGAACAGTACTTGGGAAGAACTGGAAAGGAAAGCCCAGGACAGAGTTGGTTGGGGAATCCCGGTTGAAGGCCTATGCTTCACGTAGGGTCACACACACTGATTAGTTGATTTACTTATTTTAGATCATGTAGCGTGTGCAATCAATACAAATTGCTTTATTTGTGGGCATTATCAATATTAACAGCGGTTGGGTATCGTGAATTGAAAATCCTCAAGTTTCACATAATAACAATTTGCGGTTTATTACCCTTTCACAGTTAACTTGGTTATTAGACATTTTACAATACAATTTTGGTGGATATATGTTGACATTTTGCTGCAAATTGTGCTCGCACATATATTTCATTATCTGCATCAGATGGTTTTGTGCTCAGGTGAGTTTATTCATCGTTAAACCTACATTAATTGAACATTGTATCCGTATATTGCTATTAGACATTGTTGATTTTACAGTTTTCACAATCTGTCATTGTTTAATAATTCGTTAATTACTATAGTTTGTAACAACGTTTTACCTAATAACTCCAACAACTAAGTCGTTTCCAACAACAACTTATCTGTGTCAGCATTTCAAACTACTAATTCTAAATTTTGGTAAATACGCCTATTATTTCTTTCTAGCAACATCACGTCACAAAAATGTTAGATTCAATATTGCCTAATGAAGTTATAGAAAGAATTCGAAACTTATTATTGAATCCATCAGTATGACCATCGAACGTATGTCGTTGTTAAGGCTTCGTCACTGTTGGATTATCAAACGATTGAACATTTATTGATTAATGTACAGTTAGGTAATAGGACACCATCACCACCAAAAGATCAACTGCAAATAATACCTAATGAATGATAGTTAATCGAATATTTAATTATTAAATTAATAATCACTAAATGACAACCAAGCTCCATTACTGTTTATTCAAAAGCATCCCACCGTTTATATTGTTAGTAGTTGACATGAATTTATATTTGGCAATTTTAACTTTTGAACACATGGCTCAATCATAAAATACACTACTATAATTAATGTGCAGTAAACATGTAAATGTAATAACGGGATAAAGTATCAAGAACCATAACTTATGGAATCCATTCCTTGTGTTATCAGGACTCTTTAATACTAAGAAGAATCTGTTAAACATTTACTAACTATGATATTTGTATTGTTTCAATTGTCAGCTATTCATGGACTCATTACTGAATGTCATAACTGTTACTCTTTACTAGTTATTACAATTTTATTGTGCACTTACTATCTCCATTTCTGTGCACAATTTCCTTAGTTCAGTCTTTAATGCATTTTGTGTTTGATAGTACTGATTAGTGAAGAATGTGATAAATAAAGGCCTTCATTCTAACTCAGTAAACGACTTGGCATTGCATCCTACTCGTTGAAGTTCTAACATTCGCGAAGCTGAAATTGAAGGTGGCTTCATTACTCTGATCTTATTATAATAATTCATCACGGTTAAGTGCTGATAATCGTTGAGATTACTAATCAACTGCCGATGTTATTTTCTTCTTAGTCAGCATTAAATTTCAATCGACCGAATTAATCCAAATTGTAATTATGGGTTTAAAATAACAAAGTTAATGCCACCGCAGGGGATTATATTTAATAGAAAATACATGCAAATTAATATAATAACACTGCATAACATCAGAAGTATGGTATCATAGAAAGGTAATGATTTCTGATTTCACACAATACCGTCAATTGATTGAAATTAGATACGTGAAACATTTGGAGAGCGTATAGGTTATTTAAGCGAAGGTTGCAGACGAGGTTTAAAAGTTATCTGTGATTGCCAATTCTTTTGAACATAACATTTCTGTATCGCTGGTAAATTTGGTTTATTTTCACCCATTACTCGATATGGAACTTCATCAGTAAGACTACGACTGAAATGAGAATGCGAATTCAAGAAGAATTACCAAGTGAATGTACACCAAGATACTTGAATCCGAACACACACAAATAATTCAAGTGAAATTGACAATGAAACAAACTCACAACGTCAGAATTTAACAATTAACATTTAATTTGCCACCATTTACAACTATGGAAACTCATGAATCGAATTCATGAGAGAAATACCTCATTGTAGTAATCAATTAACACCATCTTCAATTGACACAAAACTCAACAACTGATTAACAACACATTTAATCCAATGGAATACTAGCAAACACAATTTATTTGCTTCGTGCAAATTGCATCATTGGCAGTTCAATTAGCAAACATTAATCATATATGCGTCAGTATAGTCTGATCAAAATTTCTCTGTGACTACCTGTAAAATCCGGTCTCATGCAACATTACAATTTATATATGTGCATCCATCAATAGAAACGAAAAAATCAACAAGTAAGATGAGACTGGACAACTGGAGGGAATGGAGTGAATAAGCGACAGCACACACTGTAAACATCCCTCAAATAACTAGACAATACATCACATGACACATAAACATCGTCTGTAATAGATATGTTGGATGAATAAGTTAGATGAGCAAATAAATGTCAACTTACCCTGGACCATAATTGCATACTACACTCAATTTGAATGGTGAATTTTTACATGATCCAACACCACATCCAATATGAGTAGTGTTTTCCCAAACAATCTGAAACGAATCAACAGAAACAGGATTCCGTTATTCTGATGAAATGCTACTACGCGTCACAAATGTCAACTGTCAAAGTGGTCAGAGTAATCAACCAAACCACAATTTCTCACTATTTAGTAGGATCGTCCTTCCCAAATACACAAATAAACCACTTCACAACTCTAAACTGTATATCCTGAGGGCATCTCTGATCATTAGAATTATTTCACTACAAACATTCAGACGGAGGTAAAATGTTTGTAGTTACTCTGAATTATGTAAACTACATTAAATTGATACATCTCATCTACTGAGTGGATGAATCATACTAATTCTTACCTGTGTATAATGATCACATTTGCCGACGAGACACGTTCGTTCGAAGAATTTGTAGTTCTTATATTCATTCAACCAGAGTTCAAATGCCCTATCGTTGAAATGAATACACCAAATCAAATAAAGAAATCAGGGATTAGCTGGCCAGTCAGCAAGTAAATGATAAGGCAGATATGCATTAAGATAGTGGAGTCAAACAATTCAGATTGACATTTACAGTATCACTTACATGTCAACGTTACTTGCACCAGCGATATTTTGTCCGACATATGCGAATGATGACGTTCTGCGATTTGTAACATTGTCATGTACAAAAGAACAATTGTTAGCCAGTATTTGTGCTTTACTTTCCAGCTCCTTATCCCATACCTGTACATGTTGATAGATAGATTATTTCAGCCAAATTCTACCAGATACTAACGAGAATAGTAATAATAATAAACGAATAAATAATAATTATTATATGAGTTTTACTACGTTAGTGAATTTACTTTTGTGCTATACACTAGATTGTGTTTGGAGTTCTATTTTGTTTCTGTGGTCACAGATAAACTTACATTAATCACATTGACTACTGACATCAACTTGAGTGGATAGAGTTGCCGTTAATCAGATGAAATGTTGGTGTGTTTCAGTTCCGTTTGGTGATGTGAAAATACTTGCGATTTCTTAATTCTAGTTTGTTACGAAATCGTGAGAATTCTGATAATGTAGTTTGTAGTCCCTCCTTTATCAATCAGCGTAAGCATTTTGATCGAAGAAAAATTCGTGTACAAAATGGTTTGGATTTAACTACATCGTGTTCAATTACCAGATAAACCTGGTTGGTGGCCTATACTTCACAACAGGTAACAGGCATTGGTGATGATGACGTTCGATCATTAATTATGGAGTCATCGATTATGCATTAAGTCGTTAAAACAGTTCACACGAAACTATTCTTAATATTTAATGAAATCTAGCATCACAACACATACTGTATAACAGTAGTTGTATCATCAGATTAAGTAAATGTAGCTCACTAAATACAAACGGAATTATTCTTACCAATGGTTTCAGCGAAATGGGTAATGGCTGACCAGCCAAACTGCCTTCTACAACTGATTTCCTTGCATCGTTGTGTAGAGTTAATAACTTGTTTCTTGTACGGTTATCTATCGTCGCATAAACACATGGAAATATAAGTAGACATAGTGATAATAATGCCTTCATTGATCACGTATCTGGACTGATTCAACACACACTGAACAATGTAAGATTGACCTGGTGAATATGAAGTGTATGTTGTTATTTGAATGGATCACTAGTGACATTTATATCAGTCCTAAAGTGCAAAGAGATCAGCTTAACGAAATCTTTCCCTTTTCCCTAAGATAATCAATCAGTAATATATCAATCATCCTTATGAACTTCAGATTACAGAATAGAACCTCAATTGATTAACTGACTGACATTAGATAATCTGCAAATTCAGGACATGTTTTCAGAACATTAATAGGATAATAATAGGAGGAGTGACCACTTTCACCTGGTTTCGTGATTGACGTTGGCATGCTTAATATTTGGATTAAGCTATTTTAAATCCAATCCCTGTCCTTTCAGGTCACCTCATATCAGTATTACTCTAATCTCCAGTGCATAGAAAATATTGACATCATTGTTTTATCACCAACATATATTTAACTATAAAACGACATAAATTTTTTATGTGAAGAACATCAACCTGTCCAATTTGTCTCTGGTGAAGCCGTTAAGCTATGATTAAGATATCAACGTCATCAATGAAAGTATTATTATTAATATGTTCACTTGTGTGCACTTATGTGCATGCAGTGATGGATCAACGTACACGAGTCAGGTTACTAACTCTACACAATAACATAAGGAAATCAGTTGTACTGGGATGGTTGGCGGATCAGCCGATAGCCACTGCGATTAACTTATTGGTAAGAACAATTCTATTTGTAATTAGTGATCTACGTTTAATCATTGTGATGATAAAAGTGTGAGTTATACCGTATTTGGTCACACGTGAAACTTAGTGTAATATTAAGATTAGTTAGGCGTAAACTATTTGTATCACCAGTTGCTTAGTTGATGATATTAGAATTAATGTAGTAACACAATGTAACTACACCAAAAGCATTTTCAACTTAATTCGGGTTAAACTACAATGTTAACACTGAATGAATTTGCAAAAACTCAAACCTATAATATCTGAATTCACTTGACTTCGTTGTGTTCGCTTCAAACTAAAATAAACAAATTGCAACTAATTCCAGATAACCAGACGAGAATGGAATCCACCCACATTCCCACAGATCAACGGCATATCTGTCCACTCAAGGTATTATCTGTGGTTAATGCAAGTTTAATTATGAGTACTGTTATGTCGGTCAAAACTCTTATGACTGTAACGTACGACCACTTGGTTCATCTAACTTTTACGCACGAAATTTCAGCAACCAATGTCACTGTGCCAATTTAGTTGACACCTGATATTTACTCGACGCCTAATCAATCCTAGACTAGGATGGCAAAAATACAACCAAATGAACTAAACCGACAAATCATTTTATATTTTTAGCACTCTTATGCATATATACGAAACTTGACCGTGAAGTCAGCCATTTGCGAAGTTAACATTAATACAAAAAAGGAGAGACAATGGTAATGAACTAGAGTACTTATATACAATTAAGTGACTGCAATTTACAAATGGTAAATCACATAATACCTGTCATTAAGTCAACAAGGAGTTACAGCAAGAGGGATATAATAATGATAGAAATAAAATGTTTTCTTTACACATAACTAAAGTAATTGAAATAATCTTTTGTAACACAGTTTCGAAAGTTAGTTACTTTTCTTGAATAGCCTGATATATCAGTTCTTCCTCTGTTTGTAAAAAAATAATGACAACGCATTCACTAGAATCTGAGTGCGGTAATGTACAACTACGAATTTACTCAGAAAAAACGTAAACATCATTAGTCACAAATTATCTGCCACTGGTCTCCTCCGAACATCCACCCACATAATCACCACGAGAAGCTGTGGGATCTCTGCA
This sequence comes from Schistosoma mekongi, assembly GCA_034768735.1. Lineage (NCBI taxonomy): Eukaryota > Metazoa > Platyhelminthes > Trematoda > Strigeidida > Schistosomatidae > Schistosoma > Schistosoma mekongi. The sequence continues at coordinate 14,050,291 of CM068310.1, forward strand.
TAGTTACCGTAACAGTAGTTCGTTACTCTGGACGTTTGTGGTCTCCAAGACGGAACTGTTACAACTTCCTGAACAACTGTATCCATTGCTAAGGAAGTCATTATTACAACCACATATGAAGTGGTCTTTGACAATTATAACATATTTACCTAGTTTAATCCTGCTTTTTGCTGGATGCTTCAGACTCTTGTGTTCAGCAGACAATGTTAACACGTTACTGAAAACGGATTTTGATTCGGGATAGCGGCTTTACTGTGAATACGTCTATTGGAAAAATCACCCGGAAAATTTTGAATAACTGAGAGGGGGGTGGAATGTGATCGCGATGGCATTACCACCCAGTCAATGTTCCATCTTTGAAATGACTGGTGGGGACACGTCTCTAATGCATCACCTTTCTTCAGTGCAGCGTCACTAGTCAAGAAAGATATAGATGCTTTTGATATAAGGTGGTCGAATTTGGGCATCTATTTGATGCATGCCTTCAGGCACTTCTTTATAGATTATCTGGTTCTATCGACTTGATTCCATTTCACCCTTACAGTGATTTAACCGACCAATGGTTATCTGTAATAAGTTCACGAACCAATAAATTTGCACATTCACAATGTGTTGATATGATTATTGGCTACAAATAATGACTCAGATGGTGACCAGTGCAATGTAAGGTCAGTGACGAGAATTTGAGAAGATCGACTCGCGACTACCGCACCAATGATCAAATGACCCATTTATTTCTGAGAGGACTGAGTCCACGTAGGTTTGTTGATTTTTATCCCCATTATCAAATGTTATGTTGCCCAAATGTTGCAGCTAATGTAATAGTAATTTCGACCTTCATTGACCATTCGAAATCATGATATAATTATGAAAAACAAATCCGAATAAGTCGACGCAGATACAACAACGTCTGCCAGTCTTTCTCATATTCATCACTGTCAACAATTCATTATCATCTTATGACAGTTGTGAGACACTGAATCGATGTGTAACAATAACTTCAGAGAACTTCTAATCATGAATTATGATTTGATACACATAAGTAACTTGAAATGTATCACTGCATGAAATAACTGACTGAATAAGTAGATGTTATGTATTTACAAAATGACAACAGGTTGTTTATTTCTTGAGAATGTTAATCACATATACAAAACCTTTCTCCATACAATAGTTTGGAAACTTATTGTGTTTTAAATACTTTGACATTATCGATTTTTACCAGGGAGAAAGTGTACCTACAGATGAATGCCAGATTCAGCAACCTTCTTACCGTGTAACATCTTGAAAAGTATTGCATCTATTACCACATATTCAGGTTGATTATATTCTGTTACCATAATCTTATTAGTTACTTCAAATCTTCTAAAAATACGGTATCGATGATGCACTACAATACGTCTTGCAATTACGCCCTGTTATGAATACATGCAGTAAACCGAGTCTGAAATAATTAACTCTAATTGGCTACTGTGAAAATAATGTATATTGAATTGACTTTCGATAAAATATACGGCCACTAAAACTGGCACTAGATAGCAATTTTCTCCTAGTATGGAACCTCACAACAGTGCATATCTACCAGTCCAACTACAATTTGACTCCAGTATCTTCAAGTTTTATTAAGGAAAGCCCCGGACTGTCAAATCATTGTGTCGGCAGTCATCGAACTGTCGACAATTTCAACTTCAGTAAATATCATTCGTTATCTCCCTATTTACACATTATTTTCATGTATAATTGTACACTACTTTGACTGTAGAGTTGACAAGAATTACACGTCTGTCGTTGAGTACACTAACATACCAGTTGCTTAATTTATGCATAACAGACCAACATGTGCATTAGAATACAAAGCACCACAAACCAAAATTTACCACATTTACTAGAAACAGTATAATTATTAACTGAGCTTGCAATGGACCAGAGATAGTTTTCATTTTTGTTCACAATTCAAAGTACAATAATTCTACTTGTTGCACAAATACACCTGAATTGCGTTAATTGTCATGAGTGAGCTATCTATACAGTGGGAAGTATCTCACAAACCAATAAAAATGTGTTCAGGACATGAAAATATTTCAGCATCATTGAAATGAGAATACTAGAAGTAAACGTTGAATAGCATTTCAATCCATATAATATTTCACATATTAATTATCTAACGTCAGATTATTATCCAATATAACCTATGATTCCCAACGTTACATAATACTGTTGACAACAAACACCAATCCTAACAATAAACCTGAATTATAATTCCTACCATAAATTTTGTTTGCAATAAGGGAAAATTTATTTTCTTTCTTTTCGACTTCTCGTACTATTATAAATGACAACTAGACATATGATCACTTCTTAGGAATCGTACATTTCTGTTTAAATTACTATACAACGGTTACATTCGAGGCTTCTTCGTAATAATGCATAATGTAAACAACAGAAACACCTGACTATTGTTTGTATAATTACTTCGATTTAGCCAAAATCTTCATACAAATAGTGTGTTTCTGATTTATTCTTTGGATACGTTATGCGGTCATTTAATTATCCTTTGCTTGGATATTTAACAGCAGAGATAATCAATCACTCAGTTTGTAGTGAAGATGCTTACATGTTGTGTTTCCATGAAGTGATCATCAAAGTGGCTATTTTCTACGTATAAGCATTATATTGATATCGGGACACTAAACTTTTCTTGAACATACATATTGAACATTTTCATGTATGCTTGTAGCCACTTGACTTTCGGGTTCACAACTGTTAGTGGTTGTGTAAGACTTACGTTAAAGAATTTGACGATTGGTACCACCAAATATTGTTTCGTTGAATTTAGTTAGATTGTTAACAGTCATTGATTCTGAAACGATTGAGCGAACGTTCCTGTTACTGTTGGAGTCAATAATATTCAGAAGTACACTTTTAATTACTTTGTAGATTAATTGTATTATTCTAGACCATTGTTATTGTTGTTATTATAAACGGTACATAATTGTTTATCCTTACGACAAAAGGTTGCAGTAAATAATCGTTTTCTGACGACTTGTTATTGTTTCATTGGGTTGTGGGGATGATAATGAAGGTTGATGCACGATTAATTAGAAGCGCTTGGTAATAGCATTCTGAACTTCAGTAACTGCTTAGTCTTAGTAATTTAGTCTGCTGATTTGACAACTTGCGTGAAGCGACAATTTAGATATCGCATGTGTGCGAATCTAGAAGCTCTTCCTTGGATTTCGCTCATGGCTACTTTGTTTACCTTTTTATCTTGTAGACTATTTATCTCTGATTTCAATATCGCTTCCTTCAGTTGCTGGCCGAATACATACAAATAACGCCAATTCAGCCTCAGCTCATAGCTGTCTAATTGAGAGTATTTCATGATATCGAATTTATAATGCATAGCACCGAACGATGAATAAGTTTACCTGTGTATTCTAAATACGGTGTTTGGATCTCACTGCTCACTGCTTAAACTAATTTCTTGGTTATGCAATAGTTATTAACAACACGTACCTGTCTGTCTGAATATTATAGGCACCCAGGCTAGGAAAGGTCAAACAGCCTAAAACAATTGCTCAAGAAAAAATAACAGAAGCATAGATAAACAAACCAAACACGAAATTGAATATAACAAATAGGTTAACTGAGTTTAAGGAGAGTTTGATTAGAACAATCCACACATTTGCATAATTCTTGTGTCTGCCTCAACACTACTGTTCATTTATCAAATTAGCCAACTTTTATCGCTTACCTTAATTAAGCTTATTAGATATTCATCAAAGTATTAAATTAATCCAACATTTCCTCTTTTTACTATTGAAATCGTTGTTAACGTGTGACATTTTCTGACGTTAGACTTCTTTTGGAAACGTTTTTCTGCGTGTTTCCATTCCACAATTAAAGTTCTAGAGGGGATTTATCTAGCTAGCTTTTTGAATGTCAAACGTCTTTCGACGTGTTTGTCTTGCTTGTTTTTGCTAGCTTGGGTGTTTGGGAAGTCAGAAACCAAGTAAATCATCAAAATCTTGTAATATTCGATTTTATATTAAACATACATACAATCAATTTTCTTTGTTCATTGGTACCATCGGTCATTTGTTCTGTTTTGACTCGGCTTATTTCCGTTCGTGAGGGCAACCATATTAAGTGTAGTTGGCTGTTCCATTTGATAGATTCAGAGGGAATGCTATTAGAAGCACGTTTTAATTTACTGATGATTCCATTTTATAGGACTTTGTTGCTATCCATCAAGCTGCTGATATTTGTACTTGCTGTATAAATATGTGTGTACAACGACGATTTCGTTATTTCCACTGGCACAGCGGTTACGTGGGGAATCAAGTTGTAACAGTTCTGCATAATTAAGTCGTGTATAATCACATAAGGACTGGTGGTAACCTATTATTTTAACTCAAAGGATCTAGTTGACGGATAAATGTCAAGTCTACTTGACGCTTAGCAACAAATAAATGTTCAAGATAAAATTTGCAATGCTCAGAGATAATTATGGCTTTTGTTATTGCACTTAATCATTATAGGCATTTTAAGTGGAACTTCGGTTGAAATGTGCATCAAAGTGTGCATTCTCTCAGTCAATTTCAATTATTTAAAAATTCCCATGCTTATTAAAAACAAAGACGTTTGAAAGAAGAATATTCTTTTCGATAAATGCTCATCAGGTTCTACATTTATTAGTTCAAAATTATCAGTGACAAAAATAGCCAGTTCTAAGGCGGGTATAACGTCATTCAAATATAAAGGATAATAATCTGAAGAGACAAAATTTATATTCAAATTATCTTTTATATTTAAATGATGTTATACCCGCCTCAGAACTGTCTATTTTCGTCACTAATAATTTTGAACTAATAAATGTAGAACCTGATGAGCATTTATCGAAAAGAATATTCTTCTTTCAAACGTCTTTGTTTTTAATTTCAATTATCTCAGATCAATTAAGTGTCGCTTAATTCCAGATAATTTGTGATTGATTCAATATTATTAGTTGCACAGGGATTCCGTTTACCCCAAAGTCATGTGTTTGACCAACACACAGTTGACTCCTGGGACTTGGTGAACTTCTGAAAACATCAAAACATCAACTTAGAATTTGCACATTCTCAACCCAATGAACTAAGAAACATTGATCCTGTATTTAGATTATTTAGTTGCAAACTTTCACTAATTATTTGCTAACTTGATTTATTAAGGAAGCCAAAATAGACAATTCACACCTTGGAAACATTCAGCTGTTCAGTCTAATGGATCTTATCTCCCAGTCAACTACGGTGCAGTGAGAAGCGTAATCGTAGTTTCTGTATGATAGACCCTTGAAGTGTACCCGTTATATGACCAAGTTACTTTTGTCGAATAACCAAAACAATTTCTAACGATTAAACTCACCCTCATGAATGAGAATAAATCAGAAGGTAATGAAAGATGGAGGATAAGTTATATTTGATTTTAAGTGGATTGCAAATAGGATAGCAACGTCTAGGTTAACTAACTAGGAAGGAAGATGCCTCCAACGTTGTCGTGTCGTCATCTGGTGTTGATATGTAACTGAGAGCCTTCAACTGGTCGTGCAATTAATTATTTTAAGGATAATTCACCGCTACACCTTTTTAAACTTCGATATTCCTTAGCAAATCGTATTTAGGACAGTCAAAGGAGCTCTCGATTTGAATCCTAAGAATATAATGTTAATCTGTAACTGCATTGTTCCTGATTACTCCTCTTTAAATGTGTCTGAATAGGTCACAGATTTCAGATACTTGACATATCGTAAACGTTTAGACGTACCCACCACTATTTAAGTGACGCGAGAATAAAACTTGGAAGTCATAGGCTTGTCTACTTATAAGTTCCCTCTTTCTTGTTCATAATATAACGCCTGTTTTGTTTTAGGGTTTCTCACTAGAGTATCTGTAGTAATCTCCAATATCTAGTTCGAATGAATCTAGACAGTTATATGAGTCATGTGTACCTTTATTCCTGTTGTTTTCATTAATGCGTCATTATGCATTATAATTCATGTATTCCTCCCCTGTGTGTCTTCTTATTAATTCCTTGGTTATATTATTTTAGTGAAGTACGTTGCGCTTTAGCGCCTAGTATATTCCGATCTAGTGACAGAAGGAATCAGATTATTGTGGGAGTAGATCTTTATTCAGTAGCGTGGGCAGGAGACAGTGGAGCGCGGTTCTAGTTATTCAAACACACAAACACTTCTCAACGTTTAATATAAGATAATAAGAAACATAATCCCTATGCAGAATAAGGAAGTAAATGGACACTAGAGTCTAATTGTTTTGACGTATGCTTAAGGTTTGGAGCAAACTTTTAACTAGTCAACCTAAGTTGCTACAGGGCTGACGTTCTCATCCATTACTTGTCATCGGTTGTCTAGTTCTAATTCCTTTGTGACTATCTATATTTACTTACTTACTTATGCCCGTTACTCCTTGCTGAGGAGCATAGGCCGCTCACCAGTGTTCTCCATTTAACTCTGTCCTCAGCAATCCTTTCCAATTGTTTCCAGTTGCTGCTCATCCTTTTAATGTCTGCTTCCAATTCTCGCCGCAGCGTGTTCTTTGGCCTCCCTCTTTTACGTTTCCCAACAGGATTCCATGTTAATGCTTGTCTCGTGATGCAGTCTGATGCTTTGCGTAATGTATGTCCTATCCATTTCCAACGTCTTTTCCTAATTTCCTCTTCGGCTGGAAGTTGGTTTGTTCTCTCTCATAGTAAGTTGTTGCTGATGGTTTCCGGCCAACGGACATTCAGTATCTTTCGTAGGCAGTTGTTTATAAATACCTGTATCCGTCTGAGGATGTTTGCAGTAATTCTCCAGGTTTCAGCTCCATACAGCAGGACTGTCTTCACGTTCGAATTGAAGAGTCTGACTTTGAGGTTAGTTGATATTTGTTTTGAGTTCCAGATGTTTTTCAACTGCAGGAATGCTGCCCTTGCCTTGCCAATCCTTGTCTTTACATCTGCATCGGACCCTCCTTTTTCATCAATGATGCTCCCCAGATATGTGAAAGTATTCACTTCTTCCAGAGTTTCTCCATCAAGTTGAATTGGGTTGGTGCTCCCTGTGTTGTATTTGAGAATCTTGCTCTTACCCTTATGTATGTTCAAGCCTACTGATGCTGAAGTTGCTGCTACACTGATTGTCTTCGCTTGCATTTGTTGGTGTGTATGTGCTAAAGGAGCTAGATCATCTGCGAAGTCCAAATCATCGAGTTGCATCCTACTTGTCCATTGAATCCCGTACATTCCCTCAGATGTGGAGGTCTTCATGATCCAGTCGACCACTAGGAGGAAGAGAAAAGGTGACAGCAAGCAACCTTGTCTGACTCCGGTCCTCACTGGAAATGCATTTGTCAGTTGTCCTCCATGCACAATTTTGCACTGTGTTCCGTCGTAAGAGTTCCGGATGATGTTGACGAGTTTCTCTGGTACACCGTAGTGTCGAAGAAGTTTCCATAGTGTTCTCCTATCTACACTATCAAACGCCTTCTCATAATCAATGAAGTTGATGTACAGGGGCGAGTTCGATTCAATTGATTGTTCAACGATGATCCGTAGTGTTGCGATTTGGTCCGTGCACGACCGATCCTTACGAAAACCAGCTTGTTGATCTCGAAGTTGAGTCTCCACTGAATCTTTCATTCTGTTCAACAATACTCTGTTAAAGATTTTCCCTGGTATCGACAGTAGCGTGATCCCTCTGTAGTTGTCACATTTGCTCAAATCTCCTTTCTTTGGTATCTTGATAAGATAACCTTCTTTCCAGTCTGCCGGCACTTGTTCTTCTTCCCAGATCTTTTTGAATAAAACGTGGAATATCTTTGCTGTTAGGTCGATATCTGACTTGAGTGCTTCAGCTGGTATATTATCAGGTCCTGCTGCTTTCCCACTTTTGATTTGCCTGATGGCCATCTTGATTTCTTCCATCGTTGGTGGAGTGACATCTATCGGGAGATCTGTCGGTGCAGCTTTGATATCCGGTGGGTTCAGTGGAGCTGGCCTATTTAGGAGTTCCTCAAAGTTTTCTACCCACTTATTCTTTTGTTCTTGAATCTCAGTGAGTGTCTTGCCTTCTTTGTTCTTGACCGGTCGCTCTGGTTTACCATGTTTATCTGCCAGTTTCTTCGTTGTGTCGTATAGCTGTTTCATATTTTCTTCTCTTGCAGCCTTCTCTACTGTCGTTGCAAGGCCTTCGATGTATTTCCGTTTGTCGCCTCTAATGCTATTCTTTACCTGCTTATTTGCTTCTGAGTATTCAGCTTCAGCCTTAATTTTCCCGGCTCTTGTTCGGCTGTTGTTGATTTCTATCTTCTTGTTCCTCCTTTGCTGAATTTTGCTCAATGTCTCAGTGGAGATCCATTCCTTATAATGATGCTTCTTGCGGCCCAGAACCTCCTGACACGTTGACGTTAGTGCTTCTTTGATTTCTTTTCAGTTGTCCTCCATAGTGGTTTCTTCTTCTTTCGGCAGATCTTGTAAGGCCTGGAACCTGTTGTTGAGAGATATTTTAAATTCGTTGAGTTTGTCAGTGTCTCGGAGAAAGCCTGTATTGAACCGTTGTACTGCTGACACTCCAGTTGTCCACTGCTTCTTTAGCTTCAGTTTCATTTTAGAAACCACCAGGTGGTGGTCTGAAGCTATGTCAGCTCCTCTCCTGGTTCTTACATCTTCCATTGATCTTCTAAATTTTTTATTGATACATATATGATCGATTCGATTCTCAGTAGTATGATCCGGTGAGACCCATGTAGCCTTGTGTATGCGTTTGTGGGCGAATATTGTACCACCTATAACCAATTTGTTGAAGGCACATAGGTTTGCAAGTCTTTCACCATTGTCATTTCTGTCTCCCAGTCCTTGTCGTCCCATGATTTCTTCATATCCAGTGTTGTCCATTCCGACTTTGGCGTTGAGGTCTCCCATCAGTATTGTCAGATCCTTTCCTCGACACTTTGCTATAATTGATTGCAGTCTATCGTAAAACTGATCTTTGTCTTCGTCGTTGCCGTCGTTGGTTGGTGCATAGCATTGGATAATATTCATTGTAATCCCTTTCTTCATTGTTTTGAAAGATGCTTTGATGATCCTGGGTCCATTTGGTTCCCATCCCACAAGTGCATTACGTGCCTCCTTGGAGAGCATCAGAGCAACTCCTTGAGTGTGGGGAGCATTTTCCTCTTCGTGGCCGGAGTATAGTAGCGTCTCTCCCGAAGCCAATGTTTTCTGTCCAGCTTGAGTCCAATGGGTTTCGCTGATTCCGAGTATTGCCAAGTTGTATCTCTTCAATTCTGCAGCTATTTGATTTGTCTTTTCGCTCTCCCACATTGTTCGAACATCCCATGTGCCTATAAAAATATTTGCGCTGGTTGTTAGAAGGGGGGCATCGGCCTCATGACTTCCGAAGAATTTCGGCTTTCATCCTGAGGCGTCATATATCCTTCCACTCCCAGGGTAGAGTTTAAATGGTTTATCTTGTTTAATCTGGTTTGCGTTTTTTTTTAGCAAGTTTGGGTTTTTACGGGATTGGGGGTGCTAGCCCCATGCCCAACCCTCCTCCTTTACCCGGGCTTGGGACCGGCAGTAACCCTAGGAGGGCTACAGGCGGAGTTTACCTATATTTGGGACATTGTTATTCCTGTATGCATATATAAATATATTCCTGGTTAGATTCTTAATTCCCTGAATAAGCGTACTACTGAATTGTGTGATTACTGAGCTTCCTTGATTTCTGATCCCTGAATAGCTGAGTACCGATTGTCGAATAATTGTAACTCCTATTACTGGTTATTATAATTCAGTTCTACTACCATTACAACTTTTAAGTTTTAATAGCGTCATTACATGATTTCAGTTTGCGATTCTAAATGCTTGTAAGAACATCAGATTTTCATAGAGCCTCGCCATAAAATTCCTAATAATGTTTTTGGTGCCAATGTCGAGCTAACTTAAGTAATTTCTGGGGATGGGGTAGTAGCAAGTATCGTATTTTTACATAACCACGCAGATATAGATTTCAAGAACAGTCAACTAGATAATTCTATCAAGAAGATAATGAATTTCACAATATTAATATTGGGCAGCAAATTCATACGTTTCACACTCGACGGTAATTAGTGGCAGTCGCTTCAGTCTTCGGAATCAAGTTATTGCTTGCGAAGCAGGAGAGTTAACTTTAGGCCTGTATCTCGTACAGGTAACCTAATAATGACTTTGAAAAAATCTTATTTACCCTTGGGCATCGGTTGAGAAGGTTATTCAAATTTAGTTCGATTACTCATCTAGGAGTAAACACAAAAATCAAGAGAAAAAGTACAATAGATGGGATTATAAACACAAATTATTCTTAAAAGGATAGTCAAATCCTAGAATTTCCTACTGGCCGAAATAGTTCAAGCAAGTCCCATTGCGTCCGTCAAGAAAAAAGTCAAGGTATTCTTAGAGTTTTAGAGCACAGTCTCTTGATGGCCAAATAATAATTCTTTTATCTATAGCATTTCGTCTGTCTAAACCCCTTCCTGAAAGAATTGGTGATTTATTACTACTAGACTCCAAAACCTATTGAAAGAAGGCTTTTCTTTTCCGTAAAAATATATTTGCAACTATAAGGATATCAGTGTAAATACTTGAAAGTTCCAACAGAGGAATCCAGAGTAAAGAAATTTGGTTTGATATCGGTGATAGCAGTTATAGCAAGGGAGTTTTAAACTGTACATTTTCCTGTGAGTTGTATATTATCACACCATCATATTCTTAGAAAAACTAGTCACATTTCCATTATTGGTTTCCACTGTGCCTGAACATTTGTGTTCTACATTAATGAAGGACAAAGTCATAATTTACAGATTCGTTAAATGCTCCGCATATCCGTGGAGGTTAGCAGAGTGAAAACAGGACGGTATGACAAGAATAGGTATGATATTTAGTAAACGTAGCATTGTTAACAGTATCGTAATTGATACATGTGTACATTACCTCTCCTGGCGACCGGAGGTGCTGTTCAACTTTTTTGGTAACCGAAGTGTAAAATAAAAGTATCATATATGCAAGTCCAGAGTGATGTTGGCATTTATTAGAACGTCAGAATAAAATCAGTGCTTAATTCCTCGTAATACTTGGCACTGTGTGACGAATAAAACATACTCTGCCCTGAACTCTACTCATCCGCCTCATGGACATTAGGGAGCTTAACTTCTAAACCCTTCATTACTGTCCATTGCATATATCTACGACTATACGAGGAAAATAAATTATAGTTTCATGTACTTCTTACCTCAAGAGAGACATGGTTATTCTTGAATGTCATCAAGATAGTGCAACTAAGAGGCAGCAGGACTGAAGGATAAACGATATTGAGCTAAGCTTAAGTGGCGAAACTTACACTCAAGTAGTTTGAAGGATTAGTGGGATATGATCTTGATGTATCAGACAGCTCCTATCACTTTTCACGCCAAACAGATCACTTGAAAGATTTAGTTTTAAATTAAACCTAAGGAGCACTCTTTCAAAATGAAACATGAAATAGCTCACATAAGTAATGCTGATGGCATTCCTGTGGTCAGGATAATCAAATTATCGAACTCTACCTGAAGTGGTGGTATTGGCAACATATGCTAAGTTATTCATAAGTATGCACGATGCCTATATATTTTACCCAGGCGCTAAACAACTATACGGGAAGAACTAATTTTTAGTTATTTATATTCTGGACTCCTAAATAACATTTTTTCGGTAGTTTCAGAAGATGCGTAGCATGTATTCTTGTATTCACAGAATAGAAAACTATAGCTTTTTAGAAGCAGATCTTTTAGGATAAATATTTTCTAGCTTTTTAAAACAGAGATAAAGCTAATCTCAGTTATAATATTGCATTATAAATGTTTACTATTCTGGTCAACGGACACTTGTTTGAATTGTCTTGTTCCGGCCGCGAAATAAACACCACCCGGTTTTGAAATCAAAGTTACTACATATGGTGGGGTCCGTTAATTTTTTGACCTTATTTCGTCTAGGCTGGAGGTAAAGCTGGCAAAGACTCCGGTAAAGCGAAGGCTAAAGCGATTTCCCGATCGCATCGTGCAGGCCTTCAAGTAAGCTTATTTCTATCGAAACCTAATGCATCGTAAACTTTTTCTGACAGTTAAACAACTTCTAGTGGAAACTTTATTAATAAAATTTTAAATTAACTCAAATCTTGTTTGAGTAGATATACACCGTGTGGTAAATCTTTGATACTGAATGTTCAAGAACCAGGTTAATCTGATTAGTTAATTGCTGTTAAAGCTGTAGCTAGGGCTCTTATCTTTCTAAAAAATAAGTTTTCTCTTCAGAGGTCTTTATTTCCCAAAAATACATTGAAAAGCTTAAAACACCTGTTAAAAATCACTAGCAATTGTCTCTGTACACAGATTTTTCGGATATTTTTTTGACGTTTTTTGCTCAGTAAATTTACGTCCTTAAAGGCCTTCCCACAAATTTGGTTTGGAAACCCTTAGGAAGTAACATGTAATATGTAAATTCCTATACGAGAACTATCATCTACATAGTGGTATATGTGGATCATCTAGTCTCTTAACCACTCTCCTTATTGATGATTGGTTAGTCAGGTATATGTAAGCAAGTAGGTAAACCTTTTAGTTGATATGGAGTAACGGTAGCATCAAGACACTGAAAACAGTTATTTTACTCTTAACAAGAAAACTAAGGTCGGGTTAACCTAGCCCCAATTATCGCACTACAAAGGTCACGGGATCCTTATAGATTCCCTTGTTTGACCTAAGTATTTAGGTATAGGCAAGGAGTCTCAAGCCGCACTGGTATGATTTAGTCACTAAGTTTGTCTCAGAGTTGCCTGGTCCGATTGTATTTATTTTGACTGACCACAAAAGTCAGCAGTCGGTAAGATTTAACTATAGTGCCGCTTCTAGACGTTTTGTAAGTAACCTTGAATTCTGTGTTTGCATCTAGCTTCATCTATTTCGAGCCTGAATCTCTAAGATGTCCTACGAAGTGTCGCTCTGGCCATAGCTACCACCTTAACGTGGTGGTCGGGCTCGCATATCGTGATAACCCAACCAAGCTACGTCTGGAATGTCTCTAGGCTCTTCCACGCCGAACACACCTGTTGGGAAGCAATAAGACTGCCAACTGCAATGGAATGTAGCAGCAGTTTTAATGTTAAGATAGGACAACAAGCCCCCTCATCTGTGACTATAATCCCACTCCACCGATGTATTTTGCTTCTCGGAGACGCGTATACAAGACCCAATTACAGTCACTGATTTGATTTCATCTTGTCAAAATAATGAGCAGACCCGACTTACACTTTGTGTCCAGCGACCCCACCGGTATTGCCCTAGGCCTTGTTGACGTAACTATAAAATTGAGTTCAAAGACCGAACAGGATTCTAGTAGACAGTCACTTATGCGGTAGACCAAACGAAACCGTACGGTGCTTAGGTAGGTCCTATGGCGTCGCGGCCCATTAAATTGATTATGGCGACCATCTGCTATAATCATGCTCAAGTAACGATCAGTGTCTACAAGGACTAACTTTAAACATAAGGAAATACATTGGTTGGCGTGTCGACCTTCACAATCGACTTGACGCTGGACTCAAATAGATCACATTACCATCGACCATTGTTTGAGAGGCTCGATAGAAAATTTCCGGTCATTCTAGAGGACGCGATTAAGCTCAGATTATACCTTATTACAAGCGCGTATTAGTCAGCGTAAAAGATCGACGGCAGGCATGTGCCTTCAAAATCCAACCTAATGATGGAAAAGTCGGGAATATATTTCAGGAACAACTAGAAAACCAATTAGACAATTATGCAAGCGATATCCACCCCGAGTCAGCTTGGAATGATATCCGAAAGGCTGTTAAAACAGCAGTAGGAAACTAAACCAAAAAGTAGAAAATCGGTAGGTTTTAGCCTCTATCCGGAAACTCATCCTATCTAGCACTGGACATCAGGAGAAGTAACTTAAATATAAGTTGATAAAAGCCTAAACAATGACTGTTAGCAGTAGTAGGTGGCGAAAGAGATGAGAAAAACAGCAACAATAGGTAACACTAAACTTATCGAGGGGACGGGTATTAAAAATCTGACTGTTAGTAAAGCTATCACTAAAAGAGATGAGATAATTACTTACTATCAATCCAGGAGATTAGACTGATTGGCAGGGCACTTTACGGAACAGTTCAGATGGCATTCAGCCACACCTCAATCACCCACCATCACCAATCAATGTGATTCGAAAATTGATGTCGGTTCCCCTGCACAAAAACTTAGTGAGATTGAAAAGGCTATAAGCAGTCTAAAGCGAGCGAGAGCAGCATAACCTGGTGGATTAACCCTGTAGATATTTAAGGATGGTAGTCCAGTTTTAGCAGCGAGATTAAATATGATCTTGGCTAGAATCAGGAAACTGGACTTAGTACCAATTAACTGGTCGTCCCTATCACGAATCGTCTCATTCCATAAGAAAGTCTTCGTGTGACAATTACAGAGGAATCAGATTAACAAATATAATGTCTACAATATTAACTTCAGTAATACTTTGACGCCTAACTAAAGCTCGTGAAGAGCAAACTTGAGAAAATGAAGGTGTTTTCAGACCTGGCCGTGACTGTATAGACCGAATATACACCCACCAACAGGTTCTAGAATATAGGGACGCTTTTTGACGTCCGACAATAATTGTATTTCTTGACCTGAAGGCGGCGTTTGACTCTGATGATCGTAATGTAATGTGGATATATCTGTCATTGAAAGGTCTACCACAGAAGCACATTAACCTTATACACGATCTCTACCGGAACACTACATGTCGAATCAGAGCCTATAGTGAACTGCCATCAGAACTAATTACTTCGAGTGATGTTCGCTGAGGTTGACGCCTTCCGAAATTTTTATTTAATTCTAGCATTGACAAGTTTTTAAAGTGCTGGTACTGGCCTTCTTCGATGAGATACACTTGATAACTTAGAATTTGTAGATGACATAGTTCTATCTGGTGAAGATAGTGAAGAAATGCTGTCTTTTGACCGTCGTAAGCAACAATGTGAGCATGTTTGGGATGTAAATTTCCTCATCCAAGTGCAAAATACTGCTTCAGAATTGGCTTACGTCGGCGCCTAAATTAGTGTTAGGTAGTGAAGTTGAATGTGCTGACCACTTTACTTATCTTGGAAGTCTCATCAACCCTGATGGTATGGTGTCCAATGAAATCTTGGCTCGTATACAGATGGCTCGATTGGTTTCCCCAGTTTGTGTCACTTGTGGAGTAGGCGAAACATCTGTCTACCGACCGAATGACGTGTTTACTGCACAATAATCCGATCTCTCCTACTTTATGGATGTGAAACATGGCCATTAAGGGTAGAGGATATTCGAAGGTTACTAATATTCGATAATAGGCGCTCATGTTTTCTGGGGCCACTGAGTAAGCAATGGGTTGGTTAGGGATAGGGTACTAGGTAAAGAAGTCACATCGATTGATGAAGTAGTGGATCTTCATCAGCTGAGGTGGTTAGGACATGTGTTACGTATGCCCGACCACTGCCTACCTCGATGAGCAATGATGTTTAGTGTAGGAGTAGGCTGGAAAAACTAGGGGCAGTCAACCAAAACATGACACTACTTCATTAAGTCGTTGACAGTTGGGCTGATGCCTGTTAATGGGTGCAGACTACCTGACCGGAGTTCGCTTGATGATCGTAACCAATAGCTAAAGACTGAGTGACGCGGCTCACAATCGTTTGCAATGGCGCAGATGAAATCGTTCCTTATTGTCTTCCAAGTTCTAAGTGCATCTATATGCCAGTCCATACGTTATTGGTGACTGACTGCTACGTCTTGACTAATCATATCTCCGTCCTATTAGACCAGATATTGCATAGCTAGACCAATCATTCAGTCATGTACAACATAAAATCTGGCTCGCACTCGTCGGTCCAAATTGCTACACTCCATAGATGCAGCAAGGCAAACACTAAAGTAGCAGTAGTCATAAAAATAAATCGTTATATTTAAGAAGTGAATAATTCATAGAAAGGTATAAAATACCTTTAAGTTTTGCATTTAAAGGAAGATATAGACTGAATGCACCGAGCGTCTCGAGTGACTTCGTTTTTGTCACATGCTACCCAATCAGATAGTAGACGTTTGTCAACACGGTGACCAGAAGCTTGAGAATCAGGTTTGCAGTTTACACGCCAAAATTTCAACATATCGATGTAATTTAACAACTTTGATCAGCTTTTTTTTATCTTGATATTCTCCACCTTTCCAATCCCAGTTCCCAGTTGGTCGTATTCACCGCCACTTGAAAGCACGTACAACTAGCCATGGAAGAGTTGGCGCTACTGCTGCAGTCTACTCAGCGGCTATCCTGGAATATCTGACTGCTGAAGTTCTGGAATTAGCTGGGAACGCAAGTAAAGACTTGAAAGTCAAACGTATAACACCTCGACATCTTCAGCTAGCTATTCGTGGGGATGAAGAACTTGACACACTAATCAAGGCAACCATTGCTGGTGGTGGTGTTATCCCCCATATTCACAAGTCTCTTATTGGCAAGAAAATACCCCCACCCAAACCTCTTTCTATGTAACCAGATATAAATCATCTGCATTTTACTGTACCTTGCATTGTTTACCACACCTTTTTATTAATGTAAACTGTATATGAAGAGGGTATCTGTCCTCCCTCAATTATATGGATTCTATTCCATTATATGTGTGAAATAATAGATTTACTCAGACCTATTTTATTATCTGTTCATATGTTCACGTTTGTCAGTACATATAAATACTGAGTTGTCTGTCAAAACCACTTTTAAATTTGATATTGAGAATTAACGTCAGTTAAACATTTTTACCTTCTCGCTAATACCGTTTGCTTGATTATTATTAAGTTCTTAGCCCCCATTGCACTTTAGATTACTTAAACAGATCCAGTTCACTTTTATCTCCACAAGGGGTTGTGTTTTCAGATTGAGATGAACATTATTTATTACCATTTCAATCACTAACTCCGCTAGCACCGAGGGTTCTTGTGAACGTTGACTACAAAAGAATATATACATTGTTTACATTCTACTGAATAACCCCTGTCATCATCTTCATGATCATCTGCTCCCAATGGATCTAATTTACCTAACTCCACACCCCATTTGAGTAGTTGGACTCTATTGGTTTAGTATCAATTGACGAAATTGCTGGTGTTGAATCTATTACCTTTTGCATAATGTGTACTCATTATCAAGTCTGAGATTCTATTTGTTGGAAAACAACTGGGTTCTTAAACTAGGTTGTAGTTTGCGTTGCATGGTGTGTATAGTCCACTGACTTCGTTACTATGGTTGGAGTCGTTTTAAGGTATTTGAATCTAGCTGCCTTGGCTCCGCGTTAGACAATCTCCTAGGACGACAACTCGTGTTGGAGTTACCGGATTCCAGATAAGTGTGTGACCAGCACTAGAAGTAGGAAATGTCCTACATGAAGACAGTCCTGATTTTTTGTAGATGCGTACTTACACAGTACGCCATTTGCATGCCTATATGCATCACACACTGCAGGTGCCAAAAGAAACACGATGTGTTATCCCAACTTGTTTATAAATTCAACGTGGATTTCTTATGTGTATGATCAGTTGTTAGGTGTTGTGGGCTTACTTGAACTACTTGACATATCATATTACAATCACTTCAGTCTACGAAAAGTAACAACGATAGCTGCTAATCGGTGATGGAGACTTCTGCCACTTATTCGAACGCATGAAAATATTTCGTAATCCACTAGTCACAGGTGCACTTATGTTTAAAATCATTCATTCTTAGTGGATGTTACGTTTAGTTAAGTGAAAGTGTAATTCACAAGTGCAGATTAATGTACTGGAAATATTCTGATCACGCTCTACTACGAGCACGTATTTGATTGCATCTTACTGGGCGAATAAAAGCTACCACAGGGAAACCGATTGGAATTCAGTTCAGCAATGAAACAAACAAGATTAAATTCCAGGGATAACCTGGAAATCACTTAAGCAATTATAAAGATGCAACCCAACTAGATGCTGCTTGGCAAGATGTCCAAACAGCTGTGGCATATACAGTGACATCTGTCAAGGACTTAAATCAACATGTCAAGAAAAATCAGTGGAACTCTATGGCTTCTGTTGAATTGATAGACTCCCGAAGACTTATCTCGTCAGGCTCCGAACATGAGGAGCGAAGAGTAATCAGGTACAAACTGACAAAAAGTCTGCGGAACGATAGTGAGCAGTGGTGGATAATAAAAGCAAAGGAAACGGAAAAGGCAGCGGTGTTAGGTAACACTACATAACTTTTCAAGTTAATAAAAGAAACCAGGGTTAAAAAAATAGAGTTAGTGAGACGACCTCCGGAAATGATGGAACGCTTATTAGCTCTTAGTCTATACGTGGACTGAACACTTCAAGGAGCAGTTCTGTTGTCTTTCAGCTGTTCTAGAACATCCCACTGTTTGAAAACAGCCAGAATGGGAAGTCGACTTAGGTCCGTCGACTTTTGTCGAAGTCGAAAAAGCTATAGCCAATCTGAGGTGAAGTAGGGCAGTAGGTCCAGATGGATTATCCCCAGAAGTCTCTAAGGGTGGTGGTCCCACTTTGACAATTAGGCTGACTGATATTCTGACTAACGTTTGAGAGCTTGACAATTCTGTTTGACTGGTGTCGATCGTTAATCGTCTTAGTATATAAGAAAGGGTCTAAGTTGTCCTGTGATAACCATAGAGGAGTTAGTTTGACTAATATAGTGTCTAAAATACTAGCTTTTATAATTATCAGACGTTTAGCTACAACTCATGATCTACAAGTATGAGAACCAGGCTTGTTTTAGACCTGATCGCGGTTGTATAGACCAGATATTCAACATTCATTAAGTTTTAGAATACAGACATACCTTTTGGCGCCCGACAATGGTGGTTTTTCTTGACTTGAAGGCGTCATTTGACTCTAAAGACCGAGAAGTTCTATGGCAGTGTCCTTCATAGAAAGGCTAACCCCAGAAGTACATAAATCATGCTAAGGCTCTTTACCCAAACACTTAGTGGTGTCCGAACTGTCATCTCAACTTGTATCCTCAAGGGGTGTCCGTCAACGCTGCACATTTCTGTTCAATCCCATAGTCAACATACTGTTAGAAATCACACTTTTGTCGTCTGACTTCTCAGGAATCGGTCTCCTACCAGGAGATCCACTTATTGACCTAGAATATGCTCATGACGTAGTTTTGTTTGGCGAAGATGCTGAATCTTAACAGTAATAAGCTCCAGTGTTAGGATGTTCGGAATGCGTTTCTCCCCCTCTAAATGCAAATTATTGCTCCAGGACTGGTTTTCGTCAACACCTGAACTAAAGATAGGGAGTCAAGTAGTTGAGCACTTCGACTGCTTCATTTATCTTGGAAGTCTGATTAGCCCTAATGGGCTGGTCTCTGACGAAATCTCAGTACGAGTTCAAAGAGCTCGTTTGACTTTTGCCAACTTACGTCATTTATGGCGTAGACGAGATATTCGTCTCTCAGCGAAGAGAAGAGTGTACTGCTTAATAGTCCTCTCTGTCTTACTGTATGGGTGTGAGACGTGGCCATTAAGGATAGACGACACTCGAAGGTTAATAGTTTTTGACCATCGATGTCTTCGAAACATCGCTCGCACTAGCTGGGGTCACCGAGTAAGTGATAACGAGGTTAGACGACGGGTGTTAGGTAAATGTGGTAAATCAGTCGACGAGGTTGTGAGTGAGGTGGCTGGGACATGTGTTGCGTATGCCCAACTACCATCTGCCTCGAGGCTCGATGTTAGTTGATTTAGGAGCAGGATGGAAGAGAGTCTGCCAAACGAAAACATGGCATCAGCCCATGAAGTCACTGACTGCTAATTCGGGTCGTGTCGGTAGCTGCAGACTGCCTGGATGGGGTCCTCGCGATTACCGTAACCAGTGACTAGAAACACTGAATGACATGGCCCAGAACCGATCACAGCGGTGCATATGTCACTCCTTTAAATCGTGAGCTTTAAATTATCCCATAACTATCTTTCCATGCTCCCTGAACCATATTTTGTGTGTTCACACTCCTTATTACTATTATTTTTTTATTTTATTGAAGTAACTTCTACTAATGGTGGTGGTGTTAATCTTGCGGTGCCATGGTGGTATGGCAACTTGAACCGATGCACACATGTGCCAGGTTTGATGTTAATCATACGTACATACATTTTCATATTGTTTGAATGCTGTGAATTTTACACGGTTTCCCAAATCAGTGGTCTGAGCCTGTGACATAGTTGTAGGTCCTGAAAATTATAGATGATTAGTTTGGGCGTCATTGCTATCATTTTTTTCGCAAACCTCTGTGCCAAGTAACCTGTGATTCTGAAAGCCCATACTGTCCAATCTTTCAGAAGATTGTACTATATTTGAGCTTAACTAAATCGTTTTCAGAAAATTTATAATACCTGAGTTTAATTGTTCGTAAGTAAGCTAAGCTTGATGTGTAGTTACTTATACCATAAACATCGTTAGGCACTTTTGTATATCACGAGTTATTTCAAGTGACTAAGGTTAAAGTAAACGAAGCATTATGCAAGAAAATACAGATTCTAAATTATGAACGATAAAGTCTTGTTTGGGAATGTGTGCATTAGTGTAATTAATAACAGCATAAACAAGCAGACTGGAAATTAGATGTAGCCGTAAATAGCGGCGCAAAATAAACTTACTAGATATTTAGTGTTAACTTAATTAGTCTCAGTAGATTGAATTAACTAATGTGCAATTCATTGATATTCTAACTTGAACGTCGTGCTTCTCGAATGTGTTACTCTTCTGTTATACGAACATTTCTACCTACTTTTAACTGTTGAAATATAACATTCTATTCAGATAAGTATTATTTTATTTACATTCGGGTGGGTGTAAGTAATATACGGGTTTAAGAGGTGTAGTATAAGTGTCTCTACATCCAGTCGAAATCAACTTTTGTCGGTGATCCTGACTAATTAGCCAAGTCAGTACCAATAACCGTGCAGAGGTTGCTTTATACGAGTTTTTATATGCAGATTACCATGTAAGCTACCAATCAGGTAATAATTTAAAATAAATATAACATAAATTACCAGCTAGTTTATAAGGTGCCAATTAGACATCAACTTACGCTACTCAGCACATAGTTAATTAGTGTTATGAATGCTTAAACATGATTTCAGAATAATCAATTATATAAAAAGCTATCTACTGGATCTTCGTTTAGGTATTTACAACTATATACGATGAAACATGGTTCAATTATGACAAGAACTAAGTACACTGAAAATATGTGTTATTTTATATCATGAGGTATAACTAAAACAGTAAACGACCCAGATTTAAGTAGCAAAGGCTTCAGATAAACGAAATAACTTCAAAGTCATTCATTTATTGATAATTTCAAGATTTAATTGCTGTGTCCATTATCAAATAAATGGCGAGCGAAGGCAGTGTTGAAGCATGCTGACATATCAGTCTCTGTTTCAAGCAAATGTGTTTAGAGATGCAAGCAATAATTCTACATTTCAATTATGCGCACTTCATGCGCGTAAATGCAGATGGTAGTAAACACTTAGAAGTAACATGAGGTCTGTATATACCCACTTTGAATGTCTTAACGAGCAATTATTATGATATAGTAAGATTACTTTAACAATCGGAGTAGTTATTAGGATAAACTTGTATATTTCCGCTGATTTGTTATAGACTGAAGCTGGTCAGTCATTGTTGCTATACGTGCATCCTGAGCGGATTGCCTCGATATAGCGAATTTTTCACAAGTATTATATATTATATCAACGGGAACATACAAGTTTATCCTAATACCAATGTGCCCGTTGCACAAGTGTGACTATCTGGACTCAGTAGTCTAGTGGTGAACGCGGTGGCGTTCGACACGAAACGAACTGAGTTCGAATCCCAGTGTGAACATGGAAAATTGGGATGCAGGTACATCCAGCCGATGAGTCCCAAATAGGACGAGACGCGCGTCCTGGATTCTTTGCCAGTCACAATCCAACTTATATAATAATCGGAGTAGTTGTTTACAACGCAGACCAAACCTGTTGGTCTGGTTCATGCCTGTAGGTGCAGACTACCTGGTTAGAGTCTGCACGTATACCGTGATCATTGATTACAGATCCTGGAGGACATTGCTCAGAATCAGTCATAATCCTACAAAGCCATTCACTGTGTCTTCTTGTAGGTCAATAGCTTTGAAATTACCTTCTATCTTTTTTTCTACAGATTAATTCTTTTCTACGGTATTATATTTCCTATACCTAGTCTGTTTATGACTATTAATTTTACTACTACTGCTGCAGTATTCAACTTGTTGTGCTGACTGAGTGTGACAATTGCGTTTGATGCATATATGTGTCGGGTTCTATCCTCCTTATAAACTATTTACATTTGCACTTTTAAATAAATAATTAATATTTTTATTTCTAGGTTGATGAAACAATCTATGGAATTAATGAATTCATATTACTTCGTTATGAGCATTGTTTTATACAGGTTAATCAAGTTGTATTACTGGTTATAATATTTCTTACTGTCTTAGTTTCAGAGATTGCATATGACTGATTGATGTACTTTGTTTTGAGCTACACATAAGTTTTGTGAGAGTTCACAATATTATTCTATTGCTCAAATCGAAGTAGGTTGGCTTTGATTTGTACATCTAACCTCCCAAATCAAAAGTTTAATGCTTTTGCCAAACAATCATCTCCTGACTGAATTGCTTATTCTTCAAAAACGTCTAACAGCCATAATAATGTACACCAATATGTTATTTATTTCTCGCGGATAATTACAATTTAATAGTTAATAACAAAATTAAAAATAATAAACAGCTTACAAACATTAAAAGAACAGATTTGAATAAAAAATGTGTGTGTGGAAATTTCTGTACATTAGTTGATTTAACTTTTGCACTGTGAGATTGACGATGTTACTATTGATACAGACGAATTATTGCTATGGAAACTTGCATCAATTGATGCTGAATCTAAATTCATAGCCTTTAAAAGTGAAAATAAGAAAAACGTGAATTAATTTTATTAAGACATATATGACTGGTAAGGAAAAAACAACTAATATATCATTGAACCAATTGTCAAGCGCATAGACGTAATTGACAGGATGTCTTTGTTGATCAGGATTTCATACTAGTTAACGGACTGTTTTACAATTTAATTGTCCTTTGATTGCCTGACTGTTATCTCGCCTATTCTACGGGTGACGTAAGTTGACAACAGCCTAACGAGCTTTTGGAGTCCCTGTTTAGATTTCACTAGACACCAAATCATTAGGGCTGATGAAACTTCCAATATAAGTGAAGTGGTTGATATGTCCAATTACCTCACTCCCTATAAGAGTTTAGGCAATAATACAGACCAATCCTGAAGGAACATTTTACAATTAGAAGGCAAAAAACGCATCTGAAACATTTTTGCATTGTTGATAAGTGTAGTTAAAACAAATAAGCCTAATCGGAGTCTTCATGGAATAGATTTATGTCATCTGCGTATCTCAAGCTAACAAGTGGACCTCTTCATAAGAAAGAGATGTGAATTTTGTAATTTTAGATCAGGAATCGGATTATATACATAAAACAAAAGCTATAAATTAAGTGCACAATATTTAATTCAGATCATGTGACTGATTTGTTTATGAGATAAACTGATCAACCTAAGATAAGAGTGATCACAAAGCAACTATAGACCATTCACTTATCTTAATCATAACAAGTATACTATACGGATCAACGTTTTATTTTTTATAACAAAATCTGTAATTAGTTTAACCATGTCGTAAGTGGGACACAAATCAATAATGGTAATGAATGATGGTAGTGAGGTATTTTGTAACGCAACTGAAGCTGTAAATATAATCCATTAGATTCCAATTCAGCCATCTAAAGGGAAATCGTACTTCCCAGGAGACCCGAGGGTGCTCACTTGGATCCAATATAAGATCATTTACAGTCGCTCTACTAAGAGGCCCCTGATTAGAACAATGCAGATATCCATAACTCTGATTTTCCATGATAAATATAGTTGGTATAAATGTAGAACACATAAAATTGAGTAATCTCTACAGAACCTAACTAATATTTTCATATCTCTGAAGATACTGTAAAAGTACCAACATAAAATATCGTAAATAAGTTTTCATTATTTCACATATAACAAAAGTTGTGACTGATGACTTCCTTAAATATGCAGCTATTAATGATTGAGAATATAAACACTTCAAATTATAACTCATTACAGATAATCAATTTAAGAGCACTTAATTTTCTAGGTGGACTCCAACCAATAAAACATGCAGATATCTAAATAAATCTATTGAATTAAATTGATGGAGATACTTGAAATAACACCAAAAACAGCTACTGATGTTGTGTTAAATTATTCTTGAATTACAAACTTGTATGTAATTAGATCAAACCGCTTGTATCACAAAATCAAACCCAATCAGAAAATACAAACTATATATATATATATATATATATATATATACTTTTTACCCGAGTTCAGAAATCGACTCAGATACTGCAAATTCACCTCTTACAAACCACAATAGGGTACCAATAGATATGTATGAAATAAATGTCTTCTATAATTTAACTAATGTTTCTAATATCCGTAGTCGAATTGACTTGTGTACGGTCAAATACTGTAGATAGATATATCTGAGATACTACACTTATTATATTGTAAATTTTGTTCTATTTGTTCTACTTTTCTCACAGAGGAAGGAAGGGATTAGAAAAGGTCGACCATAAAAATGTCACATCTCACCTTACTCCACGGATTTCCGTCTCCGACAGTGAGACCTTCTAAAGAACGGAGCTAACACTTCGAAAACATTCCATAACAAGGTCGTGCGTGATCGGCCTCAAGCAGTTACCCCTTGGGCTCTGCAATTGCGCTACCGGGTCACTATGACCAATACTAAACCAGTTTCCTTTTCAGGTACCTCAAAGGTACTATCTTTCCATGTTGTGGGCAGCCAGGAAGTAAAAACCGCCCTCATACCTCTAACAGCACAAGCGATAATTTTGCTCGTGGTCAAATCCCACCATCAACTCTTAATAAATCTCTTATCTCCACGATTAACCCTTCTAGCATAACTTTATCACCTCACGCCTCTAATGCTAATGGTTTGAGTTCACGAAACGTTGTTCCTGGTCTGTTGAAACCTCGCACTAAACTATATATCGGAGCTTTTAACGTTCGAACTTTATGCCAAATAGGACAACAAGCCTCCTTAGCTATGACTCTAGATTCCCGCTCCATCGGTATCTGCTGCGTTTCTGAAACGCCTATACAGGTTTCAAGTACAGTCATTCGCTTGACCTCACCTTACCAAAATAAAGAACCAGTCGGATTCAACCTTCGTGTTAACGGAGACCCCACCGCTACCACTCAAGGTTTTGCTAGTGTGGGTATGACACTAAGTTCAAAAGCTGAACAAACACTCATTGATTGGATTCCAATAGACAGTCGCTTATGCACTGTCCGTCTCGACGGGACTGTAAGAACTCGGAAAGATAGGGACACACGCCGTTGCCTCCTTGTTTTCTCTGCCTACGCTCCCACTGATTTCAGCCTAGATGAAGTGAAAGATGAATTTTACAGAAAGCTTCCCGATCTCCTTCGTATAGCTAAGCGCACTGATATAGTATTAGTGGCTGGTGGTTTTAATGCCCAAGTAGGTAGATTAGGCGAAACAGAAAGGCACGTAGGTGGATCTTATGGTGTCGAGGCTCAGCGAACAGATAATAGCGACCGTTTATTACAAGTATGTTCAGATAATCGTGTATTTCTCGCAAGCACCAACTTTAAACATAAGGAAAGACATCAGTTGACATGGCGACCCCCACAATCATCTCAACGCTAGACTCAAATAGACCACATTGCCGTCTGTCACCGTTGGAGAGGTTCGATAGGAGACTGCCTCTCATTTTGGAGTACATGTTTAGACTCAGACCGTGCTTTAGTACGAGCGCGTATTAGTCTGAGTCTTACTGCACGTAAAAAATCCACAAGGATTCCCCTCAGAGTTCAACTTAATGATGAAAAAGTCAAGAATACATTTCAGGAATAACTAGAAAACCAATTAGTCAGCTGTGTAAGCGATATCTACCCCGAGTCAGCTTGGAATGATATCCAAAAAGCTGTTGAAACAGCAGTAATATCTACTAGTAGACTAAACCATAAAGCTAAAAAAACTCAATGGATTTCAGCTGCATCTACTGAACTGATAGGTGCTCGGCAACACATCCCGTCTGGTTCTGAGTACGATGAGGAGCGAAGATAACTTAAACGCAAACTGGTTAAAAGCTTACGCATTGATCGTGAACAGTGATAGGTTGAGAAAGCTAAAGAGATGGAAAAGGCAGCAGCAATAGGTAACAGTAGGCAACTGTTCAGACTTATCAAGGAAACGGGTATCAGAAATCCAACTGTAAGCAAAACTATCTCAGGAAAAGATGAGAGCATTACTCACTGTCAATCCAGACGGTTGGACCGATGTGCAGAATACTTTAGGCAACAGTTCAATTGGCCCTCGGCCTCATCCCAGTCTTAGTGAGGTTGAGAAGGCTATAGGGAGGGAGAGCAGCAGGACCCGATGGGTTGACCCCTGAGATATTTAGGGATGGTGGTCCAGTTTCAGCAGCGAGATTAACCGGGATCCTGTCTAGAATCTGGGAATTAGGCGTAATCCCATCTGATTGGTCTCAAACACTAATCGTTCCAATCTATAAGAAAAGACAGAAGTCCTCCTGTGAAAATTACCGAGGAATCAGCTTAGTGAATATAGTGTCTAAAATATTAGCTTCAATCATACTTCGACGCCTAACTAAAGCTCGTGAAGAGCAAGCTCGAGAAAACCTGGAAGTGGCTGTATAGACCAAATATTCACACTTCGGCAGGTCCTGAAACATAGACACACTTTTAGACGCCCAACAATAGTTGTATTCCTTGACCTGAAGGCGGCGTTTGACTCTGTCGATCGTAAGGTTATTTGGCAATGTCTGTCATACAAAGGCGTACCAGAGAAGTACATTAACCTTATACAAGCTCTCTACTCGAACACCACATGTCGAGTGAGAGCTTATGGTGGATTGTCATTAGAACTGATTAGCTCAAGTGGTGTTCGTCAAGGTTGTCCGCTTCTCCCATATTTATTTAGTTTTATCATTGACATACTTTTAGAGTTGACATTTTCATCGTCTGACTTCGGCGGGGTTGACCTCCTTCGAGGAGGTAAACTTGCTGACTTACAATATGCAGATGATATACTTCTCTTAGGCGAAGATGCTGATAAAATGCGGAATCCTCTGACTACCTTAAACATGAATATAAGGATGTTTGGGATGCGACTCTCTCCACTTAAATGCAAAATGTTACTTCAGGATTGGCTTGATTCGACATCGAAGTTAGTGATAGGGAGTGAGGCACTTGAATGTGTTGACCGCCAAACCAAAACATGGCACCAGTCTATGAAGTCATTGACAGTTGGGCTGAGCCATGTTAATAAGTGCAGACTAACTGGTTGGGGTCCGCGTGACGCTCGTAATAAATGGCTAAAGACCTTGGGTGATATGACTCAAAATCGTTGGCAATGGCGCAGATGCATCCACTCCTTGTCTTCCTCCAAATTCTAAGTTTCTGAACTCATCATAATTTTCTCTTTACTGAATCATATTTTTTAAAATCTTATCTCCGATCTCTATTCCCTTCTATCAATACAAACTCTGTTACTACCTCCCCTACTCTGGGATCTGATTCGACAATTTAATCTCTATCTGCTAATTGAGGTATGGCAACTTGAACTGACGTACGCATGTACCAAGTTCTACGTTGTAACTGTCTGTCTGTCTGTCTAGGGTTGTAGAGGTAAGAGATGAGGACTAGAATTAAGATCAGTGTTGAAGATTACGTTCAGGATTTATAGTTAATGTTAAGAGTTGATTTTTACCTTGGATACGATTTCACTACCAAAATTTTAGCATTTGATACTTTTATCACTATTAGCTAATTCCGTGTTTTTTTTTAGATCGAAGATCGATAATGATTATTCGTCACAGACAATTTGTTAACTGCAAAACTTATATTTCAACTGGAGGCTTTCGAAACTAAATGATTTGTATTTTATGCAACAACAAAACACAATTATTTGGTATCGTAGGCTTTCTCTACAAAAACATTATTTATAACTAGATTATAAAGACAAACAGGCAACAAGAAGAAATTGCAAACCTTTACTAATATCTTCATACCAATCGAGATTTAATGGCTTAATGAATGAAGTGTAGGCGCTTGAATCGACAGGCAATAAGCCTGAGTATCCACGAGAACATCGATCCTGAAATACAGGTATATCTAAATCTGAACGAAACCCTATGTCCTGGATACCACTACTAGCCACATACCATATATACTAAAAGTTCGTGATCAAATGTTTTGTCGAGACATTTCACTCAGAATGCACATAAGGGAACAGGGATTGACAAATTTCAGTCCTTAGTAACAACAACGGTAAATTATAGACTCAGTAGAAAATAGAACCGATCTAAAAATTCGTACCTGTTGAACAACTTGTCGAACAAGTTCCAAATCAGAGAAATCTTCAAGATCATAAGAATCAATGACAGTATTAAACTCCATATCTGGATGACTTCCTAATATATTAGAAGTGTTTGCAGCTGAGCTAGACAGATGTAATACGTTGTGTAAATTATGAATTGACGATGTTGGACCACCATCCAGCTTAGTGAGATGATCATCACAACGTAGAGTATGTTGTAGTTCTGATATTTCAGAAAGTTCTCCACTGATGATGGACATTTTTGCAAATGCTGATGACGTTTTCTCATCATCATTGCCTTGATATCCATTCAATCCAATAGATTTGTAAAGCTCACAATCTTTATCTTGTTGCTGTTCTATTGCATTGGATTGAACACTATTGGGCAACAATCGATTTCTATGGTTATACATTAAGAATAATGAAGAGCTTTTAAGACTTGATATCAATACACTGATATCATATGAAATTGTATGTAAAAGTATTGACATAATGAACAAGAATAAAGCATGAAAGTTAGGTAATCATTCTGTTGGCATGACAGTGATCTAAGTTTCAAATAACTTTCAATCATATTTAATATCATAAATATTCAAACATTTATTTATAGCTCAGAATATCCGAAACATTCTCACTGATTACTAGGTTAATACCTTCAGGTGTTTACTGTTCGTAACAGTGTAATTTTCGACGAAAGCAAGAACAAAGAATCGGGTAGAATAAGATAAACTCAATTTATTTCATCAAGTTCTCATCAGTTGTGTACAATCTGTAAAATCTCGTAATCAAAATTTTCACATAAAATCAGCATACTTTTCAAACGTTACTGGTTAGAGATCAGAAATGTAGAGACAAAGTGGAGTAAAAGATTAGAATGAAGTTGATGTAACTTAATAATGTGATGCATATAAATATAATTTCTAAGTGAAAATTCTAGAAAAATTGGGTTACTAACACAAAAAATTATACAGTCAAGGAACTACGTGGAGGAAAGAAAACTTTGAGTAAGGTGAATTACAGTTAACAAAATACGAGTTGAAATCAGTTAATGAAGAACAGTAAAATTTTGAAATTGCAAGGATTGAAGTGATGCAATCAAAAGAAAGATCTAGATAATGATGTAATAGGTGAGACTTTACCGAAAAACAGGAGGAAGATTTAAAACACTGATGTACTGAATTAAAACAATACTATGGTAACGAGAGATTTATCACTGTTTCCTTTCGAATGCATCGATCCGGTTTGAAACGTTTGATTGCAATTGTAATCGGGTGTCATTGAGATAGTTGAATGTTAATTTTACATCACATATTGATCTGAGTTAGAGAACTAAGAAGCACTGAACAGCTGTTTCATCCTAGTATGTGACTCTTCAACAGTGTGTAATCACGACCCCACTAAGGAATCGGTCACAGTTAGTCATTAATAACGTAGAACCTAGTATATGGATCCATAGATTCAGGTTGTCATACCATAGTAGCACAATCAGATCAAATTTATAAGAATAACTCGACAACAGAATACATGAAAGAAGGGTAAAGTAGAGGTGTTTATGAAGGGATAATAGAACTTAAGACCAACCTCGGTACCATCAGGATTTGCAGTCAACGCCTAATCATTAAACCACTGAGCTGGATATTGAGATTTCTTACTCAATCCATTAGTGATACATTTGTGCGACATCATACGTTGCTACTAGTAGGTAATTCCTTCATGTCAGGGATAGTTGAACTCTACTGATCACGTCTTCTCACCAGAAATTCAGGAATTACCTCGAGAAGTCAGTCACTAATGGGCTGACAGATCTCCAAAACATCCAAGTGAAATCAATATGAGCTCAGTAGTGACTCACTTCTTGGAGTAATTTCTGCAGTTTTAGTGAGAAAACGTGACCAGTAGAGTTAAACCATGTTGGATGTGAGGCAGCTACCCACTAACGTAAATGGATGATGTTACGCAAATATAGCGCCAATTGCCCAAGTCTAGAATATCAACCGTTGGAAGCCAGCTTAGTGACCGAATGGTTAAGTGTTCGCAGAGGAGCCTGAGGGCCTTGAATGCGCACTATTGAGGGGTCTCATACCAGGACGAAACGGCCGTCCAGTGCGTCCTGGTTTTCAACGGTTGTCTTACTCTGACCTATTCGTGATATGAAATTGAAATATTTTACTTTAATAGAAAACGATTTTTAACAAGTTTTTTGAAAATCAGTTTAAGTAATAACAACATACTTGCATTCCTTATCTCCCAAAAAATTGCGTTCTGTCATATTAACACAAAGATGATTAGGTTTATCATCGTCGTTATTTTCATCTCCATTGTCATTTGCTGGTAAATTTACATTGTTTAATGTACTTTCTGGAAACAATGAAGTCTGATCCACACAACTCGTATCTTCGATATCAGTTTGAGTAGAATTGTTAGAAAGGCAAACAGATTTTTTGTCAGAATTAGTTAACGTAAGTGAAACTGCTTCCTTCCAAGCTTTTAGTTCTTCAACCTAAATACATTCATGAAGTAAGTCATTGTAAAGATACATTTCATTTGATTTTTAATTAAGGAAAAGAACAATGAAGGGAGAAATCCTTATAAATATGCTTTTGATACGGAAATTGAAATTTGTGACACAATGAAGTACTCTTTATGACTCAATCCTTCAGAAGACAAAAAAAAAGATAATCCTAATAAACATTCCATCTCCCTGATGATTCCAGCTAAATTTTTCGGTAATAATGCACTTTACAACACTTTCATCCCACCCCCACCCCCTCGAAATTAATCGTACCTCAAAGTCGTATGTAAATAAACGCCTTTTCCTATCGATCAATTTCTGTTGCTACAGAGGTCTCCAGTCAAACATAATGTATCAGTGGGTTATTAAATTGTTTGTTTTCCTCCTGAAGGTATCGAAAAGTAAATCTAAAGGCAAAGACATTTGTCATAAGTTTTAGAAATTCAAAATCGAGTTCATTAATTAAACAAACATTTTTGTTTAGAATTAAAAAAAATATTAGAGGAGTCGAAATAGGAATAGAAACAATGAACTTGTATCTTCCCATTGATTTGTTATGGACTGAAGCTGGTCAGTCTATGTTATTATATGTGCATCCTAAGTGGATTGCTTCAATGTAGCTATTAATCACAAGTAATGCTTAAGTAGGATTGTGACTGGCAAGCTGAATCCAACTTAAAAAAAACAATACTAGTGAGAATGATTAAAGATTCGGAATACATTTCAAGAAAATGAAATAAAAAATTATGCAAGGAGAGATATTGGAACTCAAGATCTAAGGGAAGATAAAGAATAAATTTATCTGAGCCTTTGTGACTACTCCTGAGCTATGTTATCCAAAGTCTCCAGTTATCGCCTAGACTCCAAGTTAGTATGTATCGCCCAACATACTGATTACCTGAGGTTATTGGTAGTTGGAAAAACAGTAAATGTACCAACCACTACAGTTGTTGAAGATCCACAATTTCATTAACAGCTGTAATGTTTTCAATGTTAATTACTTCATTTTGTATATAGTTATATGTATTCCAATAAACGTATTGAAAATATAGATTAACTGCGCATTAAACTTACTTCTCTTAACAAAAACTGAATAGAGTTAGAATGTAGTTGATTTAGCTTTGACTCAGCTTCATTTGATTTGTACTGAGTTTGCAATTGTTTTTGTAGAAATACTACATGATCTTGTAAGAGTTTGGTTTGATTACCGCATGTTAGACAGCAACAAGAGGATGATACAGATGATGTTGAAGATAATAACGTCACTGGTTTACAAGTGTTATTATTATTTGACATGTCAATATTTAGTATAATCGGTTTCGTTGCATCATTGAGCATGGCAGTTGTTACGTTATGATTAGCTACAAGAATAAAATGGATAGTCCACAAAAATGTCTAAATACGTTTTCACAACATTTCCAGTAAAATAAAACGAAAAAATATATAGTAAAACCGTAGGTCATAAAATGGCTCGGATGGCTCAGCTGTAATTTAGACTGTGAAACTGGGTTCCTTGAGTTAGAACTTCATAAAAGCATTGGTTTTCTCAAGATTGCAGATACGGCCTGCTGATGAATATCAGCTTAAACAAAGACGTGAATTAAACAAGGCTCCCCTTGGTCACATCCTAGCTACCTAACACATGATACGAATTAGGAGAAACGTGATAATTTCATAACGAATACTTGACCAGCATTCGTTAGGACGAACTACCCTGGTCATAAACAATATATGGTTAGAAAACCAATAAATTAAACCGGTCAAGAATAAAATAACATACTTTATTTCTTTCAGTAATTATTAAAATAGTACTAGTTTTAGGTTACGTCACATATAATCAACAAGCAACATTTTCATGTTATAGGTAGATTACAAATAAATGGCTAACATGTCTCTACATAGTTTGAAATGATAATCACTAAATTAGTAGCTATGGTATTCCACTTTCATTCAAAATGTGGCAGGTTTAAGTGCCGCTCTACAATCAACTCACTTTGAGCGACACTTAGAATGTGGCTTCAAGTCAAGTATGCAAACGAGTACTAGACAAATGACATATAAGTCTTGAGAAGACCTTTCAACCTACACGAAAATAAACTGGCATTCAACTGAAAGTCTCGAGTTCAACTCCTAGAAGAGTTATGAATACCAACTGAAGAGCTTCGTTCTAGCATAAAACAACTGTTCGTTACGTATTGGTTTTTACTGGTTACCTAACTATAGTCAGTCTATAATGGACATTATAGACTACAATGACTTCCACTAAACCTGGCCTAAATTTATAACTTCTCTGTTGGATTATTTATTTTCTAGCTTAATACTAAGTTAACAATTAACGTGATAAATGTTAATTAACTTATTTTCAAACTTCTAAAAGGATATAATAATATGAAATAAATTAAACATACAGAAAACAAGACTTACAAGCTACTGAATTTGATTCAACAGAATTCTTATCATTAATATCAGTAATACATAATTTAGGATAATCTTTTTCTTCGGTTGATTGTACAGACTGTCTGTTAAGGTATAAAACAAAAAAAGATAAAGACGAAACAGTTGAGTAATATCATTGTACTCACATTAGATAAGACTAGTATACGAGTTAATGATGATAAATGACAGCTCAAATAAACCGCTTCGTCATGTATTCAAGCATCTCGATATTAACTTTTTAACCGCATTTCGGTGTCCAGAAAACGCTCATACATGAGCACCAAACAGAAAAACAAGGCGATAAGTATGAAAAAAGCGTTACACATTCAAGTGAAATTGGTCGGTTTTTGCTCCTATATGTGCACCCTCGAAACGGCGGTAGCTCATAAGTATGATTAAAGTGGCTAGAAAGTAAAATACAAGAAATGTGTTTTATCTACCTTTTGGGACCCATTAGTTCGTTGTAACTGCAGCTGCTACGGATAAATATTTAGAAACAGGTATAGATCAATTTCAGTTTATAACACCATAAACGAGTAAATACAAACACTTCCAAATTACACGTTCAAGATTAGTCTATGTGCGGAAATAATGGGTATTTTAAAGTATCACATGTGGCCTTAGGATTCTAGAAATCTCTGGAAATGATACTGAAATCAGTAATTGCTTAATCAAGATATGAAAACGTGATTCACATTTTGGGAATTTTCCGGAAAGTTTCAAAAGAACTGTGACTCGCCGATTTCACACTAACTGTCTATGATTTCATGATAGCACATTTTTGTTCGGTCGCTCCCTATCTTTCTTCCAACCTACTCCTACGCAACCGAACATGAAGTGTTGTGGCACGTGGTTAGTAAGTATGCACAACACATTTTCTAGCTACCTCAGTCGGTGAAGATTCACTACTGTATCGAAAGATTTGACATGTTCACCCAGAATCATGAGCTTAACCTAAGCGTTCCTTATCCGCGAGTCCCAACATACTAAAAATGCTTTGGAGATATCCATTGTCAAATATTAGTGATCTATGAATGTCCTCTCCCTTAAAAGACCATGCTTCACAGTAATAACGCAAAGCAGAATGTACTGTTCAATATCTTTTGCCTTTTTGTTGAGATTGATATATCGAATACGCGAAAACAAAGTAAACCTTCGAGACTTGTCAGACACCAATCCATCAAGGTTGATGAAACCTCCGTGGTGATTGAAGTGATTGACACGGTCAATCACGTGTATAAACTCGTACTAGATAGGTAAAACTTTATTTTCGTTTATTGTAACGAATACACTGAACTATAGCTGGCCACTAACTGAAAAATGATGTGTTAACAAATGTCTACTCAAAACAGAAATTAATAAATTCAGTGAAATATCTCAAGAAATGAAATGATAAAAACTTACTGCCTAGCAGTACCATCATGAAAGTCCTTTTGTTGATGATTTGTAACTGCAGCTGCTACGGATAAATATTTAGAAACAGGTATAGATCAATTTCAGTTTATAACACCATAAACGAGTAAATACAAACACTTCCAAATTACACGTTCAAGATTAGTCTATGTGCGGAAATAATGGGTATTTTAAAGTATCACATGTGGCCTTAGGATTCTAGAAATCTCTGGAAATGATACTGAAATCAGTAATTGCTTAATCAAGATATGAAAACGTGATTCACATTTTGGGAATTTTCCGGAAAGTTTCAAAAGAACTGTGACTCGCCGATTTCACACTAACTGTCTATGATTTCATGATAGCACATTTTTGTTCGGTCGCTCCCTATCTTTCTTCCAACCTACTCCTACGCAACCGAACATGAAGTGTTGTGGCACGTGGTTAGTAAGTATGCACAACACATTTTCTAGCTACCTCAGTCGGTGAAGATTCACTACTGTATCGAAAGATTTGACATGTTCACCCAGAATCATGAGCTTAACCTAAGCGTTCCTTATCCGCGAGTCCCAACATACTAAAAATGCTTTGGAGATATCCATTGTCAAATATTAGTGATCTATGAATGTCCTCTCCCTTAAAAGACCATGCTTCACAGTAATAACGCAAAGCAGAATGTACTGTTCAATATCTTTTGCCTTTTTGTTGAGATTGATATATCGAATACGCGAAAACAAAGTAAACCTTCGAGACTTGTCAGACACCAATCCATCAAGGTTGATGAAACCTCCGTGGTGATTGAAGTGATTGACACGGTCAATCACGTGTATAAACTCGTACTAGATAGGTAAAACTTTATTTTCGTTTATTGTAACGAATACACTGAACTATAGCTGGCCACTAACTGAAAAATGATGTGTTAACAAATGTCTACTCAAAACAGAAATTAATAAATTCAGTGAAATATCTCAAGAAATGAAATGATAAAAACTTACTGCCTAGCAGTACCATCATGAAAGTCCTTTTGTTGATGATTTGTAACTGAATTCTGATAATTTTCAACTCTGTCAGGTTGTGTGTTTATCTTATTTTTTAAACTAATTAGACAACTCAAATCCATAACCCCTGAGAGTTCCTGAACCACAATACAATTTTCATTCTGATCATTATGATCATGAGTGATGTTATTGACCTCATTGAATTGTTCATTACTGTTTGATTCTTCCAGAGGTCCAGTAAATCTACTATTTTGAACTGTTGGCTCTGTTATGACGTCTTCCTCCTCTTTTTCGTTGTTATTGTCGTCATCATCCTCGCCATCATGAATTAAATGTACACTGTTAATAAAATTGGTTTTTTTAGATTCTATGCAATCTAAAGAACTTGCCGAGGAATTTGAAGATCTAGCCAACTGAGGATACACGGATCTGAATAAAAAATCCAAGAAAGAAATCCCTGCTAATTCATTCGACACAGGAGAAATCAAAAGTGAGATTAGGCTACACGTTTGTAGGAAATACCTATTACACCGTTTACTTGGCAAATAACGAGTGAAGACGTCACTCTGCCAATGATGAGAACGACCATCTGAAGACCGGAGCAACAAAATGGCAGAAAATAAAGACTTGATGATCTAAGCCCTGTTAATCTACCTTGAATCTATTTATTTATCTATCCTCAAAAAGGAGACTATATTGTTTGAAGAAGTACATAAATAACCGGTCCTAGATCATGAGACATAATAACAATTTATGTAATAAATAAAAACTTAGGATGAAGGACAGGAGTAAAAGCAATTAAAACAAAACTTTTACTGTGTTGAATCAATATGTATGACTTGTCAATACTTAACTCGCCCCTCATAATAGGAAGGATAACCTGACAAGGGAGTAAAAGTATAAGAACAGGCAGGAATAATTATTAAAATCTCTAAGATAAATAATCCTTACATTGTGATATAACTGTAGTAAGGACAAACGCATTCATTTTTAACCAAAACACTTTTCACACCTCTTCCTCTAATGCAACCCAAACACCAGTCACCCATCCAATTTCACTATATTTTTTGACCTGTATCATTAAAAAATAGTTTTTTCAACGATGAGGTTTGTTTTTTACGTTCGTCACCGGTAAATTTTAGCTGGGTACTGATGAAAAAAAGAGGATCGAACGGCTGTTTTGTCCGAGCACGGGACTAAGCAGTGCTCGCGCACAACGCAACTAGTGATCAAGCCGAAGAACTTTCAAGCTTCACAGTGAGCTCTTCGATTAAACAATCTTAACTATGTTTTAAGCACCTTGCTATTTGTGTAACACTTCCTAAATCACACCTACAGGACACACAACATATTATAGCGATACGGAGTGGATACTTACACACAAGCATACTTACCGCTGTAGTGGAATAAAATTGCCAGAGGATAATAGGGTATCGCTTGGTGATAGCTCCAATAATGATGATAACTTGTCATCGTCATTTACTAAACAAACTGTATTCGAATGAGTTTTTGCTTTACTTGTTGATTCTTTTGTGCTATTTGATAAATTTAAAGGTAAATAAACTGAATCCGATGACAATAAATTATCAAATGATGATGAAGTGAATTGGTCATCACAAGAGGAATTCATCCCTGATAAGTTACCAGTTTTCCTTGTCACTGTATTGAACAATCTCCCTTCTGTTTCAGGTAGAACAATTTGAGATGTACTGGGATTCAACATTTTTGAATACTGGTGAGGATTAGTCATAAAAGTCGATGTTTCGGATATATTAAGCCCATTATTATTATTATTATTATTATTATTATTATTATTATTATTATTATTATTATTATTAAACTTCGGATACACACAGTTTGATGAGTGCGTACAGCTAGACATGTTAACACCTTCTGAACAAATAATTTTGTTGTTGTATTTAACCTGATGCAAATCCATTTTGTCACTAATCATGACAGGTGAACCCATAGAATTATTATTGGATTGATGTTTGCTTAGAGTAGTCGTATTTGAAGACAAAGACGGTGGTATCGATTGAAATCTTTGATTACTATCCTCAGTTGAACTTGATACACAAGACTAAATGAAAACAGTGGAATTTTATGATAATAAATTGTTAGTAAGGCAAACTTTATTTAAGTCAATAAATTATTTGACTTTGTTCGGTTTCTATATCTTTAACGTGATCTGAATTAACTTATACTAAACCGGATTTAGCGAAACATTGCTTGGTCTGTCGGAAAACTACAATAGGAATAAAAGTAATTTAGAATAAAGTTAGGGGTAGTCAAACCAAGATATTACATTAGTAGTGTACGAAATTGTTGAATGTTAGTCTAAGTCATACTGCAGAAAGTAGTGACTATCTAGTTAGTCCCAGCGCGATAACTGCAATCAATGGTTGGAAACTTATGGCGATATGGATCAGAATCAGTCGTAATAGTAAGGATGCACTCATTCATTATTTTTTTCCTAGATCATAAGTTATTGGAATCCGTCATAAAAAATTTTACATCCCATCCTCTTGAACTATATTCTCAATGTATAAGCATTCTCACTTATATTCTAACTTCAATTATTTTGACTTGCTTGCTCATTTTGTTAACATCATCATATTGTGATGATAAGATACGGGAATTTAGGCTAATGAACGTCTGTGCCAACCCTTGTGTTGATTGTATCTGGCTAATTATATGGGGTCTACCCTGGAAAGAATAGGTAATTGATAGGAAGTGGCTTAAGTAAATATCAATATTTATGGCTATTGGCCGATGAAGTAGATAGGTCTATTTATTTAAAACGTCAAGCTGTGGTACTACACACTCTCCTATAAGACAGTTTATTTCTTTTTGTGGGATGATGTCTTCACTGAAATTACCCAAGTACTTTAGCACTGTAGTTAGGTTAGTTAAAATACATATAGAGTCATGCATTTGTTAGAGGTAATCACATGCTGTCTACTGAAAGTCCTGTGGTTTTGTGATAGAAGTAGCTGAGAAAGGAACAACCATTTAATTTATTCTCACTTTTAACTTATTCAGTGTAACCCGTTTAATTAGATTGTGTAATAGTTTCAGACATGAATTCTTTTTCAAGTAATTCACAGATGCAGATGGTATTAGGAAAGATTATGTGAATGTTTTATTAGATCATAATCTCAATTCTTATATAAAAATGACCAGGGATACGGTTGTTACTGACCAAAATTGACTACAGGGACATCTGACAGGACGAACAACAGATAAATAATCATATTCTGCGCTACATATGTATGTTATCGTTTGATCTATCGTCTAAGTCGGAATACTAGATTGTGCACTGATTAAACTTATGATCATCTAATAACCTTTCAATAGGTCGTTCCAGTTGTAGAATTGTGTTTGACCACAAGTTACTCAGTTACATGATATTGAGGTATCATATTAGGGAACTCAAATCAACAGGATACTATTAAAACATTATGTTTAGTCAATCGCATAATACACCACCTAACTCAAATCTGACCGTCCAACTGGGAACCAGATATTAAAAATAATGAGTATAGTGGCACAGAGGTAGAAGATATGATATAAAAGTCTCTAATATAGACTGCCTGTAACACCTGACAAATCATAGGTAAGGTTGGCTAGAAACACCAATAAAATGAATAGTTATTGGATCTTTCAGACAGTGGATCATGTAGCCAACATTTTAAAAATCCTTCTGATTTAGTCACTTTCTAGAGTTTGAAAATAAATAATCAACTAATGAATCAAGGACAAAATACGCACTACAAAACACCTACGTAATTCCAGTCTAACAAAATCCAAGATTCGTAGGAAGGAAGAATAAATCTAGTTTAAGCTCCAAACACGCCATAACACTACATCTCATAGGAATAGATTTCAACTATATCCAATCAAAGGAAGTTGCCCACCGACGACATTGGATGATTATTGTATAAAACCACATACTGAATAAAGTCAGAAACACTAATAATTGAACATCAATTCAGCAGTCTGAAGGTGATATGCCCGGCACTTAAAGAAGGTTGATTATCTTCGAAAACTGTTGTTCTGTAGACTATTTCATTATTTTTGTTTGTATTCAAGGTGAACATTTTATTCCTATTATTACTCAGTTCTTCCTACCCTATCCTCCCATTTGACACTTTAACTGTTACTATATCATTTCTCATTGATGAGCTATGGTTAGTCAATTGTGTATACGTACTCCGGTTCACACTCACTATTACTTCTATTTTGTATAAATGTTGGTTTTCTAATTAGTTGACTGTGGTCAGGTTTTATGTATATATAAAGGAATGTATGAAATATAATATGTTTGCGATTCTGACTCGAATTCTGATTCTGCTTCTGTCTGGTCGGTTCTTCTATCTCTGGATTGGGACCGAGTGGGCGTAGAGCGGACGCGTATTTATCGACTAGGCACACCTTATTGGCGTTCGATAACCCAACCAAATTTTCTTTGCGTCATAACAGAAAGTTAAACACATCCTAGAAGACCTAAAGGTTCTGGTTTTGATCCCCAGTGTGCTCATGGATGTGGAATGCTGAGATGTTTCATACTAGAACGAAAGAACTATCCAGGACTTTCTGGTTTTCAAGGGCTGCATAGTTCCAATCAGTCTGTGATGCAGATTATAAACTTAAACGACAGTAAAAATCTTCCTGAATATTATATATATATATATATATATATATATATATATATATATATATATAACAATGAGTTTTAGAACGATACTTGCTATAGAAGAGTTGGTAGACTATCACAAATCGAAAACATTTTAGTGAGATGAACAATCCTTTACTTATCACTAATGTAATATCTGTTGCTAAGAAAATATGGATGAATTACTGATAAAATATTGGATGCACAAATTGACAACAAATGAATACTATGACTTACATTGTTAAATGACGGCGCT
The DNA here is from genome assembly GCA_034768735.1 of Schistosoma mekongi. NCBI lineage: Eukaryota > Metazoa > Platyhelminthes > Trematoda > Strigeidida > Schistosomatidae > Schistosoma > Schistosoma mekongi. Next base: position 14,091,275 of record CM068310.1, read on the forward strand.
AGGTCTCCATTACTGGATCCATTTGAAGTATCTAAGAAAATAAACAATTTCATTACCAATAAAAGATGAATATAAAACGTGTGGGGTTAATGACCACAGGGGAGAACAAAGAGATAATAATGCATTAATTTATCAAATTGTAATAAAATTTCAAAGCTAGGAGATTTTAGTACAAATCCCGTAAGGAGTATTAGTTTCCTCAAGTCCTTGTGTGACAATTACAGAGGAATCGGTTTGACGATTATAATGTCTACAATATTAACTTCAGTAATACTTTGACGCCTAACTAAAGCTCGTGAAGAGCAAACTTGAGAAAATGAAGGTGTTTTCAGACCTGGACGTGACTGTATAGACCAAATAAACACCCACCAACAGGTTCTAGAATATAGGGACGCTTTTTGACGTCCGACAATAATTGTATTTCTTGACCTGAAGGCGGCGTTTGACTCTGTTGATCGTAATGTAATGTGGCAATGTCTGTCATTGAAAGGTCTACCACAGAAGCACATTAACCTTATACACGATCTCTACCGGAACACTACATGTCGAATCAGAGCCTATGGTAAACTGCCATCAGAACCAATTACTTCGAGTGATGTTCGCCAAGGCTGCCCGTCTTCCCCACTTTTATTTAATTCTAGCATCGACATGTTTTTGAAGTTAACATTTCCGTCGTCTAACTTCTCAGGTGCTGGCCTTCTTCGATGAGATACACTTGATAACTTAGAATTTGTAGATGACATAGTTCTATCTGGTGAAGATAGTGAAGAAATGCTGTCTTTTGACCGTCGTAAGCAACAATGTGAGCATGTTTGGGATGTAAATTTCCTCATCCAAGTGCAAAATACTGCTTCAGAATTGGCTTACGTCGGCGCCTAAATTAATGTTAGGTAGTGAAGTTGAATGTGCTGACCACTTTACTTATCTTGGAAGTCTCATCAACCCTGATGGTATGGTGTCTAATGAAATCTTGGCTCGTATACAGATGGCTCGATTGGTTTCCCCAGTTTGCGTCACTTGTGGAGTAGGCGAAACATCTGTCTACCGACCGAATGACGTGTTTACTGCACAATAATCCGATCTCTCCTACTTTATGGATGTGAAACATGGCCATTAAGGGTAGAGGATATTCGAAGGTTACTAATATTCGATAATAGGCGCTCATGTTTTCTGGGGCCACTGAGTAAGCAATGGGTTGGTTAGGGATAGGGTACTAGGTAAAGAAGTCACATCAATTGATGAAGTAGTGGATCTTCATCAGCTGAGGTGGTTAGGACATGTGTTACGTATGCCCGACCACTGCCTACCTCGATGAGCAATGATGTTTAGTGTAGGAGTAGGCTGGAAAAACTAGGGGCAGTCAGCCAAAACATGACACTACTTCATTAAGTCGTTGACAGTTGGGCTGATGCCTGTTAATGGGTGCAGACTAGCTGGTTAGGGTTCACGTGATAATCGTAACCAGTGGTTAGACTATGAATGACGTGGCTCAAAATCGTTTGCGATGGCGCAGGTGCATTCTTTGTCCTCCTCATATTGCAAGTTTTTGAATCCGTCACTAATAACACGTTACTGAATCTTATCTTCGATTCCTTAATCCATAATCCTCTCCATTAGTTACAAATTTGATTTATAATAAAAATGAAACCTATAATTTGTTTGCGTATAGTTAATATTAAGTATTTGCATTGTCATTTCCATGGTATTCAATACTGAATTTCAATCAATTTTGTTCACATATCTGCATCCTTACCGGATTACCTTCACATATCCATTCTTGACAGGTGTTAAAATATATGGCTTTTGACTAAACTGAAACCTAAAATATGCGCTTCGTTCTGTTTGGAACTAATTGTATGGACGAACTTGGATCGCAGTGTTGTTGCTCAAACTGAATTTAAGTAAAAGATAATACGACCTAGTAGGGACATAGACATCATCCCTGGTATGCAGGTAAATCCGCCTGAAGAGTTCCAAACGGAAAAAAAGTATGTTTTGAATTTTGTTACTGGTTATCACAGACATGGATTTTTACTGAAATATCAAAATCATATGGCCAAAAATCAATGTGACAACTTACTGTCAACACAATGTAAAGGAACTTCTTCTGAAGCAAAATTCTGATTTAATTCAGGTGGCAATTTAATGCATGAAGAGACTGGTCTGTTACGGTGATGCAGATGCATTAGATCATGATCGGCTGATTCATCAGCTAGCAATTTTCTACTAATTGGGTGAATGCCCTAAGGAGATAATAAATTAATAGAAAGAAAGTCTTCATTAATGATCTAACCAGTAGTTTTTTTAATATACGGAATAAGCATTCAAATGAACTGACTACTGAAGTATATTGATATAAATGGTAGAATGTCCTAAGTTAATGTGTAAAAAATTGCATAAGCGTTATTACTGTTGTCTGACTACTGTTAAGTTTAATCTACGAATCTCGTTTTGTCACAATAATGTATTTAAGTATGATCATAAACAAAGAGTTGGAATTTTAAAAACGATATTAATTCCTTTAGAAAAAAAGAAGTCAATCAGCTTGCTATGTATTTTGAATTTCTGCGCACTGCTTTCATCACATTCCTTACCTTCTTTCACACCAAATAACGGTGAAATCTAGAATATGCTTTTAATCGTATTTAAAACTCGTCGGTTGCATAAGCCCTCATCCCAGTATTGAGATTCAAACTCAATGCCTATAGGATAAAACACCAACAGATGTGTCCAGAAAATCACTAACATGTTGAAAGGTTGTAAACCTATTTATAGGGATTAACATTAATCTGTTGTTGTTTTTAAAGTAATATTGAGATGTTACCTCGGAATACACATAAAACAACAAAAATTGATTAAATTTGTCTTCAATATCAGCAATATAATAATAATTTAATGAAACCATTAGATTTATTCCCGTCTTCTTGCACATTCGTCAATTTCTGTAATTTCAAACTAAACTTTCAATAACCATACGCTATAGTAGAATATACCTCTACTCTTTAGTAGATAACAACTATTGTACTAATGGCGAATCTCACGATAATAAGCACTAAATAAAACGTCAATATCTACTCTAACATGTTTATAGGTACCCAAAAATGTGACTTATTCATTAGTTCCACAGTGTGTTATATATGTTTCCAGTAAACAGGATTAATTCCTTTGGATATTCAATGACTAAATCGTTTTTCAAACAACAGGGAACTTCCACCTTCTGTGTTCATACATATTGATTTTTATTAGGTTCCCAAAACTGAAAGTATTATTTATCCTCAAACTTTTTGATGCTGCCTAATATTCTAATCATTTACAGTGATATATCCATCAATTTTTAAGTGAATATGGCTTTTTAAATCAGATTTTTGTCACATGAAGGCTAATAACACACAAGCGACAAGAGCTGTAACAAATTCACATCCTGTGATCGTTTAAATGCCCATGAAAATGGAAAATAAAAAGACGCAAATTAAATGTTAACAGTCAGTCAGTCATGAACAACGTAGAAACCAGCACAGATGTGCATATGTCAAGGTTCTTATACCATATTAGCACAATGTGATTAAATTTATAAGACAAAAACTAAAGTGTAATTCAATAGAAAGAAATGAAGCAGACACATATATCAGAGAATAATTAGATTGAAGGTCTAGAGGAGCATAAAGGGTGGTGACATTTGTGCCACTGTGACTGATTCTAAGCCATCTCACCAAGTGGCTTCAGTCACGCATCATGAATATCATGAGGACTCCAACCATGGAGTCTGCACCTTACAAAATAGCTTAGACCAGCAGTTCAAGACTTAATAAACTGATGCCATGTTTTGGTTTGGCCAACATCGAGTGACGAGGCGGGCGGTGGCTGAGTATACATAACACATCCCAGCCATCTAAGTTGATTAAGGTTTACGACCCCTTTGACCGATTTGCTATTTTTTTCTTGGCATTCTCGGCTTAGCAACAATACCGCTTATTTGCTTGCTTCACGATATACACGCGATATGTTAAATATTTCTATTATCAAAGGCCTGAAGCCTAGGCATATCTTCTATTTTCACAGCCCATGTAAATGCTAGTAATCAAAATCCAAAGCCAGTGAACTGACAAAAAACATCAACTTAGGAAGTATTTAAACGACTAACCAATTTTAGTAACTATGCATAATTCTATAGATAAGATTATAGAGTTACATCATCTGTATGACGGTTAATCGCACTATCTAGCCAAATAAAATCAAATTTCGTCGAAGTAGTCAGTTTGTGGTGACGTTATCGGCAGATGTAGGATACAATCTTTATTGCATTTGGAGAAAAGAGATATATGGAACTCTGAATCCAAATCGAAATCTTATAGTGTTAAGTAGGGTAGTATAAACAGATAAAGTAAGTCGTAAACTCATCTCTCTATATAAATATACTAATACTTACACTTCTGTTACTGATACTAGTATCTTTATTGAATTTGGCTGGTTCAACTTGAGACGACAACTGAATAGATGGCGAAGACCTTAATCCTAATACGAAGGAACTGGCCTTTTCACTGGAAAAGTGACAAATAAACAGCAGTTAGTTCAGTTAATTTACTTACCACTAATAAATTAATAAGGAAAGTGACAGTAAAGTAGCCTACTAAAAAATTTTTATCAAATAAAATTCTAATTAATCACAGTTTGCTGTTCAAAGAACCTTACTAATTTTTTGAGTGGGAATGTAATTGAAATAACCGAATAAAAAACAGTCATTACAAACTAATAGCCACTGGAAGTCAGACGTAAGCAGTGCATAACTCGGCACACACACCTGTCTGCTTAAGCTACACCAGAAACAAAATTACTAAGAGGAGTTCATGTGTTAATCTCATACAATAACAATTGCATAAGAAAAAAACATGACTATCGATATTTGCATTAATACATCAAATAAAGTTTTACTCTGTGTTATGCATGAAAATTATCAAGGTAAATACCGAAAGTATAGATTTTTTTATGACTAAACAATGAATCAAACTATGAAAACAAATAACATACATATCTTCCTTAGTTATACTAGCTCCATCGAGAATTCGCAAATTCGGCAACCAACCCAAGACAAATAATTTGTAGTGATTTGCACTACGAAACCGATGCTAAGAAAAAAGCTGTGAAATAAAGTTAAACAAAAATTAGACTGTAAAGCGTAAAGGATACAATGATTCGGTGCAGGGGTTATTTCCTAAAGAAAATTGCAAGAGCATAGGTAAGCATGATAATTCTTGAACCTTTGAAGATGTAGTTTAAATACAATCTTACTTCTAAAATGTCGGAGACCATATTGCTGGCCAAGGACATTATTTCAAGAGAATTTGGCAATTTTGTTGATGCATTTCGTAGAGAACTTATGTGATTGCAATGTAAAAGAAGAGTCTGACTACATCAAATGTTATACAAAAAAATACCCTTAGTTTAACTAAATATGATAAGTCTCGAAGTTCGTAAATGTAGTTATCAGACAAATCAAGATGTTTCAAATTCACATTAGTCTCAAGCTGTTCAATAACCTGAAAATAGGATTGATTAGCCACAAACAATATTATTATTACACATTAAAAAACCTTTAGCTTGTTTCCCGATAAATTAAGCCATCGTAAACAAGTGAGCCTTTTTAAGCCTTAAGATAAACAGCTTTTACATAATATCTGTTAATTAAATACCATCGATTGCAGCAATCCCATTATTAGGCAAATTTAATATCGTCAAATTTGTCAGACCAGCAACTCCATGCATCTGAAGAAGCTTGTTGTTTGCTACTGAAAGCTAGGAAAGTCAAATATATGATAACTTATACTTGTTGCAAATCGCACAAAGTTGATAAGTTTTCTAAGCGACGAATATAATTGTGATCAAGGACTAGAACATTCACATTAACTGGTACTGTGTCGATATTCTCTATGCCAAATCTGGCCAAGTTCAATGTGACTTCTCCGTTCGGTCCTACAAACGTAGGAACATCCCGAAATCCCTGCCTAAGCAACTTGTACATTTGTTGACGGATTTTGAAAAACACGCATTTCGAAGGACAAACAACTATCCAATATCTTCGTGACGAGTTAGTTTAAACTAATTGATTTCTCCGCGCCTGCGGTTTGATGCTGTGGTAATACTCCAGGTTCTTGGTAGTACCTAGGATGGGAATTCTAACTACTCGGTTACGCTATACCCTTATGTTGTGACAGATGATTTATGGGCTGGTGTGAATCGAGTGAGATTAAGTGTCTCAGAGTGGTGAGCTTGTTAGAACCGAAAGCTGTAAAATTATCGGACGATTAGTTAGATGGTCGTAAGGCAAGTGATGTAAAATTATAACTGAGTATTACGGAGATATGGAAATAATAAAAGACAATAAAATAAAGGTAAAACATGGTAAGAATAGTATGACGTGAAGTGCACCAAGTATATGACCAAGTAGCGTTTGTCGTATAACCACAGTAACTTCTAGCAATTAAACCTGCAAGTACGAATAAGATCAAATCAGAAGGCAATGAGGGATGGAGGGGAAGTAATATTTTAATGGTGGATAAAGCGTCAATATGATAGCAACGTCTAGGTTGGCTAACTAGAGTGAAAGTTGCTTCTCAAGAGCCTATGCAACTATCTGTTTGAGGGATTATTAACCTCTACAGCTCACTCCTTCCCTAATGGGTTAGTGGAAACCATATGACGTACCAGCCAAAGGATAAAACCCAGTGCGTTAGACGTTGGTAAAAGTTCCTTTGATAGCTTGCTATTGTGTGCAACTTATGGGCGTATATCTACGCCAGGGTGTCGTTGCATAAAGTAGTTTGTACAAAATATGGTCTTTTTCTTCAGCGTTCTTCTGTTTACTCCCAGACGGTCTGGAAATGCAAAAGAGAAAACTTTAAAATCCGTATATTTCGTATATAAAAAATACAATTTGACAGCTCATTTGGCACGTTAACTGTTAGTATATAATTTCTCAATGATGAACTATGGCTAATCAATTGTGTATACGTACACCGGTTCACATTCACTATTGCTCCTATCTTGTATCAATGTCAGATTCCTAATTGGGTTATTATGCGGTCAGGCTTTACGTATATATAAAAGAATGTGTGAAATATGATATGATTCTCTCTGGTTGGTCTATCGTCTTGTTCTTCTATCTCTGTATTGGGACCGAGTGGGCATAGAGCAGACGCGTATTTATTGATTAGACACACCTTATTGGCGTTTGATAAACTAACCACTTATTTTGCGTCATGACAAATATGTATACCATAAAGTGAAAAAAAAATTTGTCAAGTTTCTATTTTTCTAGCAAAAAAACTTTATAATACGTGAGAAGTGAGTATTTAGGAGAGAATTAATAAATATAATATTCGTCCAAGTGTTCTATAAGTCGCGCATTTCTACCAGAACGTGTGACTTTCAGCGTTATGGAGCTCTTCGAAGTTATTTCTCGCTTGTTGATCATTGCTTGAGGCGTGGTGGCTTCGTTCATGTTGTGTCTCGAGGGTATTGCGGTGAGTTTGACATCAAAAGGTTTAACTTTTAGGTAGGCTGCTATGAGGCGGTCAATGCTGACGTTCTCGTGGCCATTCTTGTCGATTGTATTGCGCTTTGTTTCTCGTTTCAAGACCTTGCGTCAGGAGGTCGACGTAGAGTACCACTACGTACGAAACAGCGCACTATATTTTAAAGCAGGTTGGATAAAAGCGTCTGTCAATTGTTGTTGAGTTTGGACTAGCCTAACCGAATATATAGCATTTGTAAGCTGGTCCACTTAAGAAATGAGATCAAGGTTTGTCGAGGTGGGAGCGGTCTTCATGAATTCCCCTGGTATTCGAAGTGTGCTTCTGTAAAGTAATTCGGCAACACTGTACCCAACATCTGCCATTACAAAACCACGAATTCCTAGGAAAACTAATGGTAAGGCGTCAGGTCATTACGGTATGTTCGCAGTTAAAAGTGATGCTTACAGCTGTCGATGAAGTCTTTCTACCAAACCGTTAGACTGTGGGTAGTGGGATGTTGTTCTGAAGAGCATAGTTCCAAGGAGCTTGGTCAGAGAGCTAAACAATCCAGATTTAAACCTACCTCTACGGTCTGTCATTATTGTGGATGGACAACCAAAGTTTGCTATCCATCTTTTGACGAAAATGTGAGTAATCTTTCCACTAATTATGCCTCTTAGTGAAGTTGCTTCTAACTAGCGTGTGAATCTGTCCACTCATGCTATAAAATACGATAATCCGCTTGATTGTGGCTAAGATACTACCATGTCAATGTGGGTGTGATCGATTTCCGCGCTGCGAATATGGAAAGTATCCTTGTTCATCTTCGGCCGACAGAATCTCTGGGTAATCAACTTAGCCGCAGCACGAACTGGAGAGGTTGTGCAATGTGTCAAAGATAATGCATCCATAACTCATGGGGATAATTGGACGGGCTGTACCTGTAGAAGAATCACATATTAAAGTGTTCTTACCTTTCCCAATCGTCTTTGTTTGGAGTCTGAGCGTTGTTGTGGATAACTCGTGATGAAGATCATTATCTTCATTTTCAAGTCAAGCTGATTCAACAAGATCGATTCCTTCAACACGATTCAAGGAATGTATTCACGATGAGGCGTCGGCAACTACGTTGTTAGCTCCAGATATATGTCGTATATTAGTAGACAACTGGTAAATGTAGTCTAGATAACGTGACTCTCGTAAAGAGTACTTATCTGAAGGTGAATTTTTAGCGCCTAGGTATATCCCCAATAAGTGACAGAAGAAACTAGACTTATGTGGAATAGGTCTTTATTTTAGCAGCGTAGGCAGGAGACAGTGGAGCGCGGTTCTAGTTATCCAAACACACAAATACTTCTCAACGTTCAATATAAGATAATAGGAAATATAATCCCTATGCGGAGTAAGGAAGTAAATGGATACTGGAGCTTAATTGTTTTGGCGTATGCTTAAGTTTTGAAGTGAACTTTTAACTAGTCAAGCTAAGCTGCTACATTAGCTCCCTCCTAGAAACGACTTTCGTAGGAACGTCGGTTCGATCAACATACCGAACAAAATCATCTCTGTTTTGTAGCTGTAGCTTAATTCAGAATTACTAGTTCATCCAGCGCCTGACACTCAATCCTTGGCAAACAGTCTGTCAGTATCCGAAGACATTCCTGTATAAAGTTGTGTCTTAAGCAGAAAACGTTTCTAGTAGTAGTTTACATGAAATATATGTGGCCAGTCTAAGTAAAATATGTACATACCAAGTACTAAAGGTGTGTATAGTAAATCAAATGGTAAAAGGTCAAAAATCGCCTGGGTTCTTTTTGGAATTTATCCTGATTTCTAAGGTTCAGTGTGTGATCTATGGCATTGTCAACTGATAATTGAGAAATCTAGAAAAATGATTAGTTCTGCAGGCAAAACCAGCTCACAAAACTCACCTCAGGTGATAGGTATATGACTTATATTGCTCGCCGAATTGTTTAGGAATCAGTTTAAGTATTCAGTATTAAATAAAAAATAAAATGACTACCGTTCCTACATCAAAAGATAAGGTCCGAGGAGAAGTGGGTAGAATAGTACTAAAGAGTACTAACATTCCGATAACGTTTGTCGACTTAGGACAAAGAGAAATATATTGCATATTTGTTTTCATTTTATTTTATTTTTACTTTTTATTTATTTTCAATATTTACTAACTCGAAAGTTTTAGGAGTTACGTGATTATTTTTTTAGGCCGAAACTAAAACTGTGGACATCCCTGCCTGAATAATCGGCTGTTCCCATGTAACGCTTTCAGTTACCTTTGTAGCCTTTATTTCCTTACTTGTTGATTCCGTGTTTGTTTGATTAGATAAACGACCTAATAACACGTATGGTGGTTCATTGTCAAGGTAGGCTGGTTTTAGCCTATCAATACTTACTGAGTCGATGTTTCCTTGTTTTTGTATTACAAAATACTTAGGTTTTCTTGAAATAACTTTAAATGGACCTTCAAAAGGAGGGCTAAGGGGTGCTTTTACTTTGTCACATCTTATCCAGACGTGCGAGCAACTGCTTAGATCCTTAGGTAAAAATGTCGCTCGTGATTATTCACAAGTACTAATCGGTTCAAGTTTAGACATTTGGTCCCTCAGTTGATCTGCGTAAGTTCCTAAGTCGAGCGTTTTACTGTCGGTATGAGGGCTAATGAACTCACCTGGGAGTCTCAGAGTGGTCCCAAAAACTAGTTCTGCCGCTGAACATTGTGAGTCAGTTTTGAAAGCTGTTCGTATTCCCAACATAACTAATGGTAGGAATTCCGTCCACTGACTGGGGTTTGAGTGACATATAAGAGCGGCCTTTAGTTGACGATGGAACCGTTCTACCATCCCGTTTGCTTGAGGATGATATACCGTACAGCGAATTCTATTTGAGCCTAGGAGTTTAGTCAAGTTATTGAGCAGTTCAGATTCGAATTGAGCCCCTTTGTCTGTCGTTATTGTAACAGGTGTGCCAAAAATGGTCACCCAGTTTTGTATGAAGACTCTGGTTTCTGCTGTCACTAGATCGGGATATACCTAGGCACAAAACTGGTGAGCCCTGTGTCGAATAAAATATTTCATTTCTGTTGTTCATATCACTTTTTTTTTAGATTCAGTCATAAAAATAAGCCTTCAGATTTGTAATAATTAGGATTAGGTATATATATATTTTTATATACATAGTATTTTATTTTTATCACTCATTATTTTTCCGTCCTCATTACGTTATCATATTGTTCATATAACACGTCAGACTCAGTTCAAACGGAAAGCCTAGAGGATAGGTCATCGGCAGACATAGACACCGTTATGACTACGAATATCCTAGTCCCAGAATTCGATCTTAGTGACCCTGAGTTGTGGTTTGCTCAACTAGAGCATTATTTCACGAGACACAATATTAAATCTGGAGGAGTTCGCTATCAAGACTTATGTTCAGTCCTACCCCCTTCAGTAGCCAAAGAAGTTCGCGACTTGATTTTAAGTCCGCCGACACCACAACCATACACCATTCTAAGACGAGAAATAGTGAATCGTCTATCATTATCAGATGGGCAAAGAATCCGAAGGCTCTTCCAAGGGGAAACATTAGGTGATAGGTCACCGTCACAATTTTTGCGTCATATCCAAGCCTTAGTAGGCGACAACACAGTGGGTGAAGCAGTTCTAAAACAAGGACGGATACAAGCTCTCCCATGCTACGCCCAACAGTGTTTGGATGCACAAGATCTCGACACCTCTTTATCTCACTTAGCACGTATTGCAGATAGGATAGTGGAAAGAGATCTCCCAGTCGCATCAAGTATGATACATCATACTCAGAAAGAAGCATCAGCAAATGATCCAGTTATGGCACAACTCATTACGAGTGTTAAAAGGCTCACAGAGGCTGTCAGGAAAATGCAAATGGGTCATAGAGACAAGAGCAGGCCATCACAACGATCGGGATTCAAGTCACGTAATAGGTCGCAAGAGTCCATACAATCTGAACAATTTTGTTGGTATCACATCGGGCTCACCAGTTTTGCATCTAGGTATATCCCGATCTAGTGACACAAGAATCCAGAGTATTATGGGAATAGGTCTTTATTCAATAGCGTGGGCAGGAGACAGTGGAGCGCGGTTCTAGTTATCCAAACACACAAATACTTCTCAACGTTCAATATAAGATAATAGGAAATATAATCCCTATGCGGAGTAAGGAAGTAAATGGATACTGGAGCTTAATTGTTTTGGCGTATGCTTAAGTTTTGAAGTGAACTTTTAACTAGTCAAGCTAAGTTGCTACAGAGTAACGATTGGACGTAGTTTGAGCGTTGAGGCGTCGGTAGTTACTAGCGGGACGCCAATCATTACCAACATTTTTCGAGACCACTTGTAATGAAGATGATAATAATAATTTATTTCGTGATATCAGGAGCAAGAAAATTTTACAGGTATGTTAATAATTGATATTCCGGCATCTAAAGAAGATTGATTATCTTCGAGAACTATGTCTTAGAACATCATTTTAATTATTATAACTGTGGATAATGTAATCACTTCATTTTCATGACTGTTACGTTCTCTTTATCCGATCCTCCCGTTTGGTATATTTACTCTTAGTATACTGTTTATTACCATGAACCACAGTTACTTAGTTGTGTACAACTTGTCCCCATTCACTGCCACTATTTCCTATGTACTGTATCAATGTTAGATTCTTGATTGGTTTACTGTGTGGTCTGACTCACTGTATATATAAACGCATGATTGAAATTCAATATGTTCCCGATTCTGATTTGGATTCCGATTCCGATTCTGTATGGTTAGTTCTTCTATCTCCGGCTTGGGACTGAGTAGACATAAGGCAGATGGGCATTTATCAACTACGCACACCTCAGTGGCGTTCGTTACAACCAACCAACATTTTCTTTGCGCCATAACAAAAACATATGACAATAATAGTGGTTAGTTGTTATCCAGACTGTTTATACTGTGTCATTATAGAAATAGTGGAATAGTAAGTATCGTTTGAAATTGGTTATTTATGTTGCTTCTATTACTAATTAGACTTTGAAACAACCTTGTGATAGGAAAATTCCAGGGTAGGTTCAAGTCACCATATCGGAGAATTGCATTATAATAGACGCAGGTATTCAACGTTTTTCACAGTACGGGGCGACATTTAAGTTGTGTAAAAAAAGAGGGAAACAAAACAACAGGACGGAACAGCAGTATTATGACATCCATACTTTCCTAATTATTTTATCATTTGGAAGGGTATAAATGTTTAAATTGGTGAGGATTTTAGTATTACAGTTCATCTGGAAAGAATTAATTTGTTGTCTTTGATAAACTGGCCATCACGAAAGGTTAAAATAGTAGTGTTCAGACTGGGTTTCCGCGTAAGATGAAGTTTACTATGAAGGTGATTTTGATAGGTTACATTAGTTATGAAGAGAACTTGATGGTTATTAACTTCGTTTACAGTATGACACTAGATACAATAAATGGTTAAGTATATAGGTAATTTTTTTGTTAATTACAACTTATTAGGTATTAGCATCATAGCCTGCAGCGTAGACGTAGGCTTTAACTTGTAGTAGAATTTCCTGATAGATAGGTGGTGCCAATTAGACTATAACTGCGAGCCCGAGTAGTATCTGTTGGAGCTTTTGAACCACTGTTACTAAGTGCTTGCTCTTGTTAAGACCATAGTACGTAGCTGTGAACATAAAAAGATGATGACGTAAGTGGATTATTCTAAGGTCCATCATATAATCAAATTCATTCTTCTCAATCCTCAGTTTTTAAGGGGGCGAGCCAACATGCTTTCAAGAATACGAGTTGACCTGTAGTCATGATGCGATCCGTAACATTGCTGGTTACACAAGATAGTTTTAGCATGGCCTTACTTAGATCTAGATACTTGTCCAGTGCTGGCTGAAATTAAGGATTAATTGAGTGTTTAAAATAAAGAGAACTCAGTCCAAAGACTGGAGCATTGGTCCCTCGAACGTATAGCTTTATGTTGCTATCCACTAGCCTCCTTTTGCTACGGGCCACAATCAAGTTGTGGTGGCTCAGTAAATCTGTGCCTATGATTGATATTTTCACATTGGTGATAGGGAAAATCTAGTGTCTGGGTTTTCTTAAACCTACGTTCAAGTAAACATATTTTGTGCCATATGCAGCTATTTCTTTCCCGTCAGATTAAGTTGCACGCACGATGCTAACCTCTGTTCTTATATCGACGGGGTAGCAAACATTCGTTGTCACATCAGTGATGAATAATAGGTGGCTACTTCCACCGGCTACGGTTGCCGCTAACGCGTGCCGGCAGGGTAATTTCAACGTTTGGCTTGTAACTAAGGAAGAAGGCAGGGGTCTCTCTTCGAGGTCTTGTCACATGTGTTGTGGCATTGATATCAATGCTAGTTTTTCGTTCGTCAAGGTTGAGGTGAGGATCTTCTCTGTGAAGAACTTAGCTGATGCGATTCGCTTGGTCTGTATTATTGCTATAGGTCAATGAAAAGAGATAGAGTATCGCACAATTTTGTCACTTGGTTTTTGTTTGCATGAAGTTGAACTGTAACGGAATAAACCTCCAGGATTTAAACAGCAGATGAAGTTAGTTCGTCTACTGGGTTGCTATGAAATGTTACCAAATCTGCTTGTACTTTTCGCAGTAGTCTTAATAGGAAGAGTTGACGAAAGAAATCTTTATCAGAAGTGCACTGACCAATTACTTCTCTCATGCACGACAGCATTGCTGTCGCTGAATCGTCACCAAGTCCGATGGTGTAGAATAACTAATCAAGACGATAAGTGTTGGACAAGTCTCTACTCTTGATGATTAACCTTTCCAGTTGGTCAGGAGGTTCTAGGCAGTCGGAGATGAAGAAGAATGAGGTTATTTACCTGTTCAATTCACGTGAAAGTGATCTTGTGATGGCAAGGAATCAAACTTGTGGATCAGTCACTCTGTGGTACTGAAACATGGCTTCTGCGTCGGAAAACCAAACTTTTATGCTTTCTGTCCAAAAGGGAGTAGGCTGATAGTTTGGGGGCGTGGAAGTTTAAATCTTATTAAGTTTAGACGTCTGACCAGACGTCATTAAAGTACCAATGTATGCAAATACCAGAGTACAGTGAAAAACATGCAAAACGAATTATTATACGACTAGAATGAAGTAAAATGTGTACGTTTATACGTAGTGGTGTCTATGGGAGTAATGAATGCATTGTATGAGGACTGCTGATTAAGAGTTGCCGGCCTCCACATCAAGCAGTGAATGGAACGTAATCATCCAACTCCTCCTTCTGAAAAATGGCTGTAAGGTTCGGATATTTAGTTGTAAAGTCCGAATCATACACAACAAAAGGTTCGACTTAATCACTGTTTGCTTTATGTGCTGTCCGTCAAATAATTCCAGCAACCAACCAAAGTATAAGCTAATTCTCAGCACTCCAGTGTTTGCTATATCGAAATACGCATTACATTCAAAGCGATTTTCTTAGCCTTTTACATTTGCTGCACCGTTCGATGTTTTAGCACCAAAACATTTTCCTTTTGTGATGTTTCACATTTTTGATAGTATTACCTGCCTCTCAGTAGAGTGTAATTTATAGAGACGTCTCCAGTTCGAACTCTGCCATTTTGGCTCGTATTCAGTTATCATTTCAAAATTTTCCGTTTGAAGTAATTTTCTTAAACTTTACAAAGTAGTTTTCGGAAATTGAAATGTTGACTTTCTAGCTGATATCGATCATATGTGGTAACTTCTGAATGTTCGCAGATTTGTTTACAAGGGCCTTCGGAAACTTGTTGCCTATTAAATTTTAATCGGACGTAAAGAATTTCTAGTACTTTGTTATTATCTGTATTATAAATAACGCCTCCATAGTGTCGACATGCCAAACAAACCTTTGAAGGCTAATAATAGCTGATATTAAGAATATTTTTGAGAGAATTATGAGGTATTTCGCAACACAGGGTAGGCTAGTAAAATTGTTTGTTTGCTTCTGACAACCATTTGTATTTAACAGTTGAGCGCTTAATAATATAAGCATTTGATGTATACTTGTTGTGAACAAAGAAAACGCGGAAATCTAAGTATGCTGCTTCATCCAAGAGATGAGAGGTAAAGATCGTGGGCAGAACGTGCATGGAAAATTCACCACTATTTTTATATCAGATCTTGCGCGTTAAATTCTTGTGGTTGTAAAGATATGCTTTGACTAGATGTCAGTACAACATAACCATTATAAAGCATGTAAACTTCACATACATGATACACAATAGTCTGCAGAAAATAGAAACTTGATGTAAACTATGGACCGCCTAATGTTTACTATCAACCCCCATATTAATTATTGATCTGTCTGTAAGTAATGGCCACCCGGTTGTTAAATTACGTGACGACTTATTATAACTTAAATATTTGCCTTTCATCTATGTGCTTATTCAGTAAAATGTTTATGCATTTTATGTCGCTAAGAAATACTAGCTTAAGAAGCTTTCAAAAAACATGTGGGTTAACCTTCTTTACAAATTTAAAATTACCCGTGCATGAACAGATATTTTCATTTTCCACCGGAAATCATTCTTGAATTACTGCCTGCCCCAAGCCCGGTTAAAGGGAGAAGGTTGGACATACAGTCATAAACTTCATCTCCTTGCAAACAACCTCACGAAAACGACTCCAACCAAAAAAATCATTTAAACTATTCAAACCCATTCCTGGAAGTTGGAGGGTCCACGTTAAGAAGAGTTACAGCATCTCAAGGCAAAATCCGAATATTTTAGAAAATGACGAGGCTGATGCTTTTTTGACGTCGTGAAAAACGCTTAATATAGATATATGAAATGACTGCACAATGTGAGAGTCTAGCAGGAGCATCCAAGTAGCTGGGGAGATAAAAAGATACAACCTGAAGATACTTGAAACACGTAAAACCGATTGGTTACAAGCTGGACAGGAATTGCTTGCCTCAGGGGAAGTACTGTTTGTACTCCAGTCATGACGAAAATAACGTCTCACATACACAAGACGTTTCCCCGAGGCTATCCAAAGGAGAACGGAAAGAGCCTATTGGATGCAAGTTTTACAGACCTAGGATCACTAAAGCATCTTTCAAGATAAAGAGGGAGAGGACTACGATGAGTATCATCCAGTGCAATGTGCATACAATCGGCAGCAACAAAGACGATAAAGGCCAGTTCTATGGGAGGCTACAGTCAATTGTAGCGAACTTCCTAGCCAAGAACCTGGTCATTTTGATAGGAGACCCTGTAGCAACATAGCTTGACTAGTTAAAAGTTCACTTCAAAACTTAAGCATACGCCAAAAACAATTAGGCTCCAGTATTCATTTACTTCCTTATTTTGCATAGGGTTTATATTTCCTATTAGCTTATATTGAACGTTGAGAATTATGTATGTGTTTGAACTACCAGAACCGCGCTCCACTGTCTCCTGCCCACGCTATTGAATAAAGACCTATTCCCATAATAGTCCGGATTCTTGTGTCACTAAATCGGGATATAATTAGGCGTTAAAACCTAAACAGCCGTGTTAGAAGGATAACACTGGACATGAAGATATCGTTGGGCGACACAGGCTAGGACCACAACATACACCACCGTGAGGAGTGGGTCTCTGTTGGCACTCTGTGGAGGATCCAGGAAGGGAGAGACAAGAAGACTGACATCAATAGCAGCCAAACATGGGTAAAGAATGATAAGGCCTAACCCAGTGCACAGAGGCCAGCAAGCAAGTGAAGTCGAGCATTAGAGGTGATAGGTGAAATTATATGGAAGGCCCAGCCTGATAGTACTAGGCAAAGTGGTTCTAGAGGAAGTGGTAGTTTTTCTATAGCTGGGTGGCAGCACCATCGATAAATAAGGAAAATCTGATGCAGATGTGAAGGCATGGATTGGCAAGGCGCTAGCAGTATTCCTACAATTGAAGAACACCTGGAACTCGAAACAGCTTTCAGCCAACATTAACGTCAGAATTTTCAATAGAAACATCAAGACCACCCTACTGTGCGGAGCTGAAACTTGGAGAACTGTGAAAGCTGTCATTCAAAAGTACAGGTATTTATAAGAATCTGTTTGCTCAGGATCCGTTTGTCCACAACAGCTTACAGTGTCAGAGAACAAACCAACTTTAGGCTAAGAAGGAAATTAGGAAAAAACTCTGGAGTTGGATCGGAGAAACTATGGGGAATTCATCGAGCTAAGTCATAAGACGAGCTAAAGTATACACTCTGCCCGGACTTTGGGGTAGACATGAAGTGAGTAAATAGAACTGGGAAAAAACTGTTGGTTGGAGGGTGATAGTCGGTAGCTCGTGATCCACGGTAGATAAACCACATGTTTCATTCACAGCTATTTATTGGTTTGCTACTATATCAACAATGATGCGTTTCTTAAATATGCTCGTATCATGCTCTGCTGATTTCACTATGTACTTAAAAACGGATATGCAAAACGTATAGTAAAACTGCAATTCATGAATTTATCGTTCGTTTTATCAGGATAGGAATGTCTAAACATCACAAATACCAGTAGTGGAAATGTGTTACTGGCTTTTGTGAGCTTACATTAATTTAATATTGAGTTTCTCACAGATACGTACAAGAAGTCGTCTCTGGTTTGTAGTCATCTCCTGTAAGAAGTTCCAGCACGAAATCAACGCATAATCCCACATGGTAACTTGGGCATATTTGCAAACTTAAGTTGAGAAGGGTTCAAAAGAGTTCTACTTTATTTATTTACACACTTTATATATTTACACAACATTATTACTGAGGCGCGCTGTTTGAAGGTTGTAACTTTTTTACACGTGGTTTGAAGATTTTAATCTTTGTGACATAATTAGCTAACTGTCTTATCCATAGTGATCTATAGTGCTCCAAACTATTATATCTTATTAAATACATATATTGTATATCACGTCATCTAAGAAGATCAAACCGATGTTCTTAGTGATACCCCAAATAGCCCCCAGGTTATGACCTATGACATCTTATATGATACTCACCGTGATTCAGTCCGCAACAGCTATGATATACTGTCACTACAAAAATCCCTCGCTGAGCTGACATCTAACCTCAACCAACTAGCACTTCTCATAAATATATGAGAACATAATAACGACGATGTTGGAAACTTTGCAAAGGCTGTCTGATTGACTTCGTAGCCACGAAAGCAGTGAAAAGGGTTATCTCCTCACGTAATGTGATGGTATATAATATTCCCGACCGCACACCCCTTGCAGAATTAAGGGATACATGTTTGAAAGCATGTGGCATGATAGAATTTCAGTGTCAAGTTATAAGACTCATAAAAAATCAAATAAACAAAACCGCTCATTACTATTTAGATTAAACTGTCTTAGAGATGCAAAACTATTCATCATGTCATATCAAAAAGCTAAGGAACTAAGTATGAACAAAGTACTATAAAGCTGCTTATACGCTGGTAAGGCGCTAACTACTGCAAGATGATTTTTTACAGGCTCTAACTTCATAAATAAGTAGCTTTTACTCTCAGGTATCATTGCGAACATGAGAGCATGCCAGTTTGCAGGCATGATTAGGATGATAAGATACAATGAAAATAAAATGATTTCTCATTATTAGCTGATGATTTTTTTACATTTAATCCAGCTCTTCATTCACACGTGTTTGTGTTGACGAAATTCATAAAACGAGCGAATGTATCGAGTCGGCAAAAAGCCCAACTTATTTCATGTAATGTATATGAATATACGGGGCTACAACAAAGTCTCTGTTTGTTGCTAGATTCTTTAGCTTACAGGTGTAGTCAGTTGTTCTATAATGAACTATTATTCTTTTTTAATCTGCAATCAAACCGAGTTTATAGGTTCTTTGGCAGCAGCAACCGATCCTAGTATCCATTCACATTCACGAAGTTAGAACAAGAAAGCTAGCTACTTGATCTAATCAACGAACTACGGGATTTTAGAAACTACCTATAATCTTCATTACTTGCATATGACAAAAGTTATTGATTTGTGATGTTTGGCGCTTCGCGGGTAAGTAAAAGTGATAACGATGGTATACACTTAAGAATTAGTGGTATGTCATCATATTGTATCCGCGATCCCTTATTTTTGGGTTTAATTACCATCTAGTTGTTTTGAATCTTTTGTTCATCAGTCATATGCTTGAACCAAATGCGAAGTTAAAATATAATATACAGACTGTTTAATAGGTAATATGAATATATTAGTTAAACAGCTTCATTTTAAAATTATGCACCTTACTTGTTGGTATGTCCAGGAAGCACGTTTGCGTCAGCAATAAATAAGTGGTTGCTTAATCGTAGTTGACACAAGTAGTAATAATGTGTCTTGTACGGGAAGATATATTTACAAGCAAATGGATTACTATTTTGAACCTGCCACTTTGTTCCTTTTTACCCAACCATTATTAAAGACAAAGAACGAGCTGCCAAAATGGGGTACTAACTCTTTGTATTTTTCAACCCATGAAAATCACTCCGTGGAGCTCTATTCTCATAAGTCAAACAAACAGGACAGTTTTCATCATCCGATTTCAATGAATAGGAAGTATAATGTTCCTAAAGGATAAGTAAGGAAGGAACTCTGAATTTCACCCTTACGCATCTTCTTCCTAGTTGTAGGCTGTAAAACCTATGGTTACCTTATCCTCTTCTTAGAAACGACTTCCACTGGAGTGTCAGTTCGACCTAGTAAGAAATAGAATAGGTTTCCGGAACGCCAGTAACAACGACATATTTTTTTCTTTTTCCCTTTGCTAAGTTTCGAAGATACATGAGCTCTATATGAGTTAGCACTAAGCATATCCAGGGAGCATACATGTATATCTGCACATCAGTTACAAAAACCAAAAGTTTGTTGAATACTGACAAAGACCAATAAAATACAATTGCCAATGAATTACGAGGGACTTCTAGCAGTTTTTCAGTTTTCACGAAATGGTCCATAACAAGCATTATGGCTGCTCAAGCATGGATTAAAAGAAACTGTACGAGTGATCAATCGCACCAATATCATTACCAACAATGGCACATTATGAATTACCAGCATGATGGGCGCGGTTGTGACATTCCGGGTGCTGGTACATTGATAATACAGGAATGACTGAGATAGGCGACATATCACCCTTGTATCAAAATGAGCCAGTGGGACTTCTGGCTATGATCGAAGAGCGGAAACGCGCGTGAAGTCACTGGCTATCAGGTAGCTGACTAGGTCAAAGCACTCTAAACGGTAGTGGTAGAAAGAATCACAATGATTTGGAGTCAGTACCAAGTTATTTGATGAGTAGAAATAACTGGTTATATACATCAACTGAGAAATTAGAACGCACGAGGAAATACAAAACAATGAATAAACTACTACAGGAGTTCTGAACAAAAAATAGGTCCATAGTTAAACCATAGCAACTAGAAAACAGGAGAAAATATGACAATAATACGTTACTAAGAAACTGACAACTTAAGAAATACAAACACCACATTCGTTGTATTAGAACAATCACAACATAACATTGAAACTTCCTATATCACATAAACTAGGTTTCGAAGACTGCGCTTTCCAGTTCTTTGGCCAGTAATAACAAAGTAAAAGTAAAGGCCACTCTAATTCTTAGCTTTTATTACGATTTACACTTATCTGACAACCTGCTGAACAGAAGCAAACAGAATTGCTAGTGAATTACAAGGAGTTTCTAATGGGTTTTTACTCGGTGTAACACGGAATGGCCAATTAAAAGTTTAATAGCTGATCAGACAGGCGGAACTTAAGTTAACCAAAAAGTACAGGAAGTCAATGGCGAGTACCTTTATGAAAATGACAGATTCGTCAAATGATTAGGGAATTCAAGTAGTGGAAAAAGCCACCACTCAGAGGTATATGAAATTGTGTAATTGCTGACCTAAACTTACTATAATGCTACTAGTTGCGCAGAACGTCAGCTGAAATGCAAAATATGATAGTTTGACTCAGCAAAGAGATCATTTTTCGGCGATCTAATCTATTTCGTGGCTATTAATTAATCTACCAGATGGCAAACAGTTAGAACTTACATAATACATGAAGCACAAACTAAACCTATCCTCAAAAGGACTTATGTTCACATTTTCTAAGTGTCGTAGGAAATTTAGACTTTCAATGCTAAAATAGTCGAAATCATACACGTATTGCATTCAAAAGATTTCTTATACTAACGGCGGTGCACCTGAAACTGATGTTACTTCATCCAACCATTCTGATTGCAGACAGGCAGGAAGGTATCCAGCTAACCAACTCTCACGTATTTTACTATTGGAATGTTTGATAATATTCATATCTTGTCTTTGCACATTCTCCACACAGGACAAAATTATATTTTGGGTTAAACTGAGAAATCGTTAACTGGGCAATCACAAATCTTGACGTTCCATCAGACAGGCCAACCAGTAGGATTTCTGCCAACTTATGTTAAATAGGGAATAGTCCACATTATAATATATAGACTCATTAAAATAGTTACGTTGTAACAGTTTTGATTGTCTGTTAGAATACTGTGTTTGTAATAATAATTTCAGTACATCGAACTATGTAACGAAGTTCCTCAACAATCAATGCAGACTGTAGGGTTAGCCGATAATTACGCCTAAGTAAAAGCAACAATTTTATTGGGAACTAGCTTGATACCATCAAGGAGCGCACACCGCACACATAATTAGCCCACAACATTTCACTAAACATCGTTATCTAGACGTTCACTGTAAACTATAAGAGTTGGTGTTTTTATGTCGATGTATTTCATCTAACCTCATTGTAAGATTTGTTTTTCTTTAACGATTCTTAGTTATCACAAACATAATTCCTGAAACATTGGACAATTTTCTATTGACACAAAATTATAAAAATAACTATCAAAAATGTTCATAACGAATACATCTGTTACAAATTTGTTAAGAGTATAAAATGACAGGCTCTTTGTGCTAAAAAAATATAGAAAATGCCTTGGTATGCGAAAATGAAGTGCATGGAACGCTTGAGGTTCATGTACAAATTTCTGAACCAATCATAAACAATAGCAAAATGCAAATTACGGGTACTCAATTCTGAAAGTTTGTGAACTCTGCTAGTTACAACTCCACACCACACATAACTTGCTCTTTGTGCGACCGATAGATTGACAGAAGTTCATGTAAAGGTGCATTACAATCGAATACCTAAATCAAAACAAAGTGTAATTCAGTTAAAATGGATATATAAATATAGCTTTGTTTATATTCATCACTGATCTCCGCTAGGTACCACCGAAAATTAGGAGGAACGCGGCAGATATTTCGTACTATAATCACATTCCTAAGCAACACATCCAAGAACTTTACGTTTTGAGGTGAACGCTTAACCACTAGCTATTAAGTGCTCCTATGTACTCAACCGAGACTAACGTGTAACGAAAACAAATAACAAATTAAAATTAGTATATATTTAAAACAGACAACAAAAATAAGTCATCCACATAGTGACAAGATAATAGGTAATCTATTATTAGAAAAATACATAGTATAGCAATAATTACTTGCACCAAAATGTTTTGAATACGCACTCAGTACGAATTGCTACGCTATGCACATATAATAAGTTACAGAATATAAATGAAGCGAGTATTCCTAATTCTCCTCATAAACTGCTCTGGAACAAGAAAACGCACATGCTAATTAGTACTGATAATCGATTTAATCAAAATGTAACATGCTGCACCCTTCTGATGTGAGTGATGTTGATTAAAATGACGACAAAAGCCTCGTAAATTAACTGTCCAGCTAAGTGGTGATATGTAGAATTGTGAAACTATGTGACAAATGTTTGAGTCCGAAAAGAGGAATTAGTGTCCTCAAGGTTACAAGAACACTATACAGACAAGCGCCAGACGGATTGAAACTTAGGGTAAAGCGGGATTGCCTGTTGGCTACTTCTAACTGTATAAAATCAAAAACATAGTGCTCGCGATGTCAAGTTACGTATACGAGCGAACCCATGACAACTTGGTTGACGAATTCGATTACCACCAGACAGGACTAGACAAATTTGATAGACTACAACTGAGTGATATATATATATATATATATATATATATATATATATATATATATGACCATTCTTAACCACCAAACTCGAAAATGATGATAAACAATCAATTATGTAGCCATTTAATTAAATGCTTGTTTATTTAACATTCATTACTGGTCATTTTATGACGAATAAACAGTTGAATGATAATGATACCAATTGAGATTACACAAAACTGTATTCGGTAAAACAATACTGAATTACTTGATCAATATAATATTATATGCTTATATGTTGATGTATAGTGACAATTTCGCTCGAGCATAATTAACAAAAAAACTGGATTCAAACACATTAAATGAATAAGTTTCTACCTCTACCACCAACAGTGAAATCTAATTAGATAATATTCCAATGTTATGCTGTAATTTGCACATTGTACACTAAAAACATAAAACTGAATAAAACGATTACTGAATTGATAAGAAGTTCCTGATTAAATGATTGAGTGATATGTGAAATACCGAAATTGTCTGGAAAGCTGGTACTATTAATGCTATTTTCTACAAGTTCGAGTCAGTATGTTAACCATTGATATTGACTGATAATCAATGCAAAACACCAGTGCTAAAGTGAAAAGAATCAATTTTCAATATGTTTTACCACAACAAGTATACTTTTACATTGTAGAGAATTGTATCAAGTATAGCACGTCACTCTTTTGTTATCTCCGAATGAAGCCTGTATAATAGTCTTCAATGAATTAGGATAGAAATAATCTATGTTAGCTACATAAGTATACCTTTGATTACGATAATATTTCTTATTAATCAAAGAACTTACTAGTACAGGAGCAGGTAGTGAACCGAAACGACGTTCAATTAACCATGCTTCATGCAAATTATGCAAATCTTCCAGGTATTTCTGAGCAAGAGATAAGATCAGGAAAAAAGTTATATGCTGTATGAGCATACACACATTGTAAATCACGACTTCGAAAAAAACAATTTAAACAATGTTGATTGTAAATAATCACTTCGTTATTGAAGCTGTAATGGTAATAATCTACGATTCGATAACACAGCACACTATGTTAGGAGAAAAGAAAAGAATGGGAATTATTACTGATTAGTAGTGATGTCAAGTAATATGAAAGTATCCTGAAAGAAAATGTACTTAATTTCCATATTAGTTGATAGTTATGTTATGACGTCAAAAAGGCTGCTATGATGGGGAAGTACGGCCAATTATTTGACATGATCTTCTGCACACGAAATTACAGTAACAAACACCAATGAGTGCTCAGTTGGTTCCTGAACGTCTGCCCGATGCCCACTCAATCACAGGCCGGAATAAGAAGAACACGAGACAAAGAATCAATCAGACAAATCATAGTGTATCTCAAACATATATATATATATATATATATAGGGAATCAAAGCTAGTACAAAACAAGGGAGACAGGGGTAATGCGTACATAGTTAACCAACTGTAATTCATAAATGAGAGATGATATAATGTTAGTAAATATACCAAACAGGAGGATAGGGCAAAGGAAACGTAATAATGATAAAAAGTACAATGTATACACTATATAACTAAAATAATAAAAACAGTCTCTTAAAACATAGTTTTGAAAGCTTGTTCTTTTTCTTTAATCCCCCAATATAGGTTATCAATAAATTTGTACTTCGAACCTTGAAGGATTAGAAAATACATATCACATAGGTCCATAATTAAAAGAGTTATTAATGAGGAGTAAGTTTTTCATACTAAGTGATTAGCGAATGATGACAACTATTCTACACGGATTGTACTTAGTGCTGGTCGAAGTTCACAGATCAATTCTTAATGTAGTTCAAGTAACTTGATATCACAATCCATTTTATTCAATGTTAACCGGTGGGAGGTAACCGGAAAGAATCAATGATACCTAAATTTGTTTAACCTGTTTAGTGGCCTTCGATTAACCCTAAGGATGGATGATGTTATGAAATCGACTACTATTCAGTAACCAATAAGAGTAGTGTTAAGTTGCTGTCTAATTAGCCAATTTATGGGTTAACAGGATTGCTTATGATCAATTATTACTACTAATCTGATTTTCATCTCCCTATGTTAGTAGGATATGGGAACTTGAACCTGAGCAGACATGTGTCAGACTCTACGTTGTAAATGACTGACTGAGAGTGCTTTCTGGTTTTCAATAGTTGTTTAGCTATAGTCAGTCAATGATGAAAACTACAAAAGTCAACAGTCATGGCAAACTCCTAATACCAATAAGAAAAACAATTCGTTATTTCTTGATAAACAATTCAATCTTTATGTTGGAAGTTATGACGACATTTTGAATTCCATGAATTTAAATGTTTATACGCAAATGTGATGAAAGCACTCATATATAATGAGTTCATTGTATTTCATAAATACTACCATTCATATTTTGCTTAAATATGTGAAAGTAATCGGATATATGACATCTACATATTTATGAAGAATAAGATCTGCTCGAAAAATTATCACACAGTAATAAAAATTTAAGAAATTAGAGATTCCAATCTAGTTGTCAAGTAATGGTAGTAAGAAAAGTAGGATCTAAAGCATATGCACATTGATTCAAGTTGCCATACGACATAAACACCCGAGACTAATACTGAGGTTGTAGTAATAATATTAGTATTAGTAAGAAAGATTAAGCATAGAGATGATTCAATAGAATAATTTTGAAACTCAGGATCTACAGTAAAATAAGGAGTGAGTGAATTGGTGCAACTGTGACGACTTCTGAGCTATACTACCTGACGTTACTAACTATTGGTTGAGGTAAGCGCACAGATTATAATCAAGTAGTTTGAGTTCATCCGTAATCATTGCAAACAAATAAATAAGGATTCTGTTGCAAAGATATTAACAAAACAACGGAATTATAAACGAATGTATAGTAAGATGTTTCATAAAGTGTATATATAAGTAATCAATTTTTTATATAAATAAATAAGTTTAATTAAAATGAAATAATTGTACCAATCCTGTGATTTACCAGCAGAATATCCTCTTCACCGGAACGCTTTCTAGCATGTAACCGCTCCCAGCAAACAGTCGGACTTGCACGTAAATATACTAAAATTAAAAATGATACATCTTAGAATTGAAGTTGTTGAAGTGTAACTGATCCACTAGAATATGAATTAAATCTATCAGGGTAGTTGACACTGAGTATTTGCTTAAAATATGTAGTTTAAAATAATTAACTAAAAAATCTGAACTATGTTAATAACTATATAAATAAATGCGACAGACTGATGACATTGGCAATAAACTAACTGAACTAGTAACTCATCACTAATTTCTGTAGTTATTATAATAAAATAGTGAAAATAATAACTAAACAAACATTTATTTGTTACATCACTAAATAACAAGTCCACTTCAATTTACACAGCCATGTGGATAGTTCGCATAACAGAAGTTAACAATTAAACTAGAATTTTCTGTCTTCTCTTCATTCCTTTTCAAATAAGGTAGATTTAATGATTTTCGTGGAATGAAAAAGAATGATTTATTTTAAAATAAAATTTGGCACAAATGGGCACCAAATATATACGTACGACATAAGTACAAAAGTAACATTGTGAAGGAAATGGAAAAAGAAGGCAATGAAAGGAAAAAAGCAAAATTTAATAAGACAGCAGGAGAACTACAAGGTGGGAGATACAGCTCAGATAGAAATATACGCACGACATCATCCCATTAAGAAGGATCACAACACTCTTATGAAGGTTTTAATAGGAAAATACGACAGGACCGCTACTAGCTTCTATTCTGTGTGTCATATCTGATAAGGTCTCAAACTATTGATTTACACCATCTCTAGGACCCCAGTAAGGAAGTCGGGATGGACTGAGAGAGTCCAATCCTATGCAGCTTCCTTTCACTTCACGGCTCCATGTTATAAGCTGGCCACCGTTGTATTTTCTGACCAGTCCTAGCATCAGTAAGTAACGTACGATAGGGAAGCTGCTGGGATGGCATTTGTAAAACATAACCAAGCAACAGAAGTCAGTGTTTCAGGATTGTGACATCAATTAGGTTGTCTTTGTTGCGCTCAAACACATTTCACCGAACCGCAGCAATACTAACATAATGTTTCTTACCGTATATAAGTAATTCTACGGAGAAGACGATAAAGGGACATAAGGATACCGAACATCTTCAGTTCAGAGAGACAGTGTTTCGCAATCGTAGAGCAGGACTGATCTCACTGAAGTGTTGCAAATCCGGCTTCTCAAAGCCAAACTCACATCAAAGCGGTCCAAAGATGACCCGGTTTGGTAAAAAATCGATCTGGCATTCGTTAAACATAAATTGACCCAATCTGACACAACACCACCAGAATTCACGAAATTACCCAGATATACAAACTTTTTGATTACTTATAACGATTCACCACAAAGAGTGGGAGCAGGTGCATAGCTCTGTCAGTCTTGTAGCAATACATCGCATTTTGAAGGTTCAAGGTACGTCATACCGTGTATACAATATCATCCACATGTCCACATGTCCAACAAGCACTTCGTTCAAAGCTGTATTCAGAATATTGTCGGTAGCAGAGTTGAAGATGAATAGTGAGATTAAGCAACTCTGCTTCATCATACCGTTGGGCTGGAAGGATGGAGAAAGATAGTTGTATATCTACACTTTACTTGAGGTGTTTGTGTATCAAGCCTTCTATGTTAATGAACTTCACAGAGAACCTTCATCAACAGACAATTATAGAATACAGTCTCATTCAACAAATTGAAGATGGCCTAGATATTGACATGTAATACGTGAGACTGCTTCAATATTTGATAGAAGGTGAAAATGTAATCAGTACATTCACGACCGGATCGAAAACCAGCCTGCTCCAAGCGAGTCAGTCTTCCACACGTTTTATACAATCTGAGAAGTATGTTGGAAGCTAATAGTTTGGAAGCAATCGCAAGTAAACTTGTCCCCCCCCAACAACCAAAAAAACTGTCACATTGATTACATGAGATCTTTTTGAAGATGGGGACGATGATCGCTTTATTCCAAGATGATAAAACACTCTATTTCCCAAACTTTTCCAAACAACCTTGTCAGTTCCCTAACCAGGAGTTAGCTACCATCTCTAAAAAGAGTTAAGAGGGTAAATTGTCTCAGCTGTGATTTGCTACAACTTCTACAATTCCTTGCACACTTCCTCATTTTCGCGTGGATCGGTAAACTCCGGAGATGGAGGGTAAGACAATCTGACAGAAGTTCTTTGGGCAATCGACTAGATGAACTGATCCACGAAAAACTCAGTTCATCGTCTAAGACGGCCTGTGATGTTAGTGACTGGCACACCATCAAATACACAGATTGTTTCACTGACATTAAACTTCTTGCTGCTAGTGGATCGGACGAGTTGGAAGAATTTCCGGTAACTACCAGATGTAGATGCAACCACCAACTCTTTGGTACACACACACACACACTACTAACAAAGAAGCAATTTGTATTCGTACAATTAGTTTGTCGGTATAAATTTCACAGGGTAAACTGAATGAAAATGTAGGCTTAAAATGTATATTTTAGAGACATTCAATGGAAGGTTAAACACTAAACTGGTCAGATATATCCTACAGCTAGAAAAAACCTTGAATGGAAAAAATAAATTTAAATAGTCAAAAATTTGAATTGTATACTCCCATGTTATTGTCAACTATGAGTGAATTTACATGTACCTACTGAAATAGTTACAGTAATCGAATAGAAAATGGGGTTTATCTTGCATTAATATAAAGTCAATACTTAAGACCAATAAGGCTGTTCAATACTGAAATCAGTCAGTCAATTATAACGTAAAAACCTGGTACGTGCGTACATTATCTCAAGTTGCCATGCATCAATTAGCAAATACAGATGAGACTGTCGGACAAAATTCTGGAACAGTCAAGGTAGTAAAAAAGTTAGTATTAATGGAAATGATTACAGACCGAAAATTATATATATATATATATATATATATATATATATATATATATATATATATATATCATCCAGTAAACATAAAATTAATGATGAATTTAAAAACGTAGAATTTGGAGGACAAGGAATGGATGGAAAGCGCTAATGCGAATGATTTTCAGCCATGTCACCCAAAGTCTCTAACCATTGATTACGATCATTAAGCGGATCCAAATCACAAGTCATCTAACTTCAGTCATGTTATTAACACAAAAAAAGTAAGCTTTTTCAATGTGCTGAAGGGCAGAAAATTTAATTTTTATTTTCGAATAAAAATACCACTGGTCTTCTTTTAAGTTTATTAAAATATTCACTAACATTTGGTGTTACTAAATTGCAGCATATTGAATTGAGATAGTTACTTTTGTGGAGATTGGTATTTTAATTGATTGAATATGTCACAGATTGATTTTGGAAAGATAACACTGAAAACCAAGGAGTACTGGAAAGCCATCTCGTTCTAGTGTGGAACTCCACAGCAGTGCGTACCTCGTATTCCGCTCAAGGGGCTTCAAGTTGGTGAACACCTAACCCTGTGCACCACTGGGTCGGCATCCAATAGTAGAATTCCTATTTCCGTCAATTTGTGATACATAGCGCGACGATCTCAATTTTATTAAACTTAATAAATTTTTTTTGCAACTATAAATAGTTTGTTTGTTTGCCTGATCACATCATAGCTTATTTTGAGTACAATAGTCTTCTTACTTTCATAGTGAATGAATACTTATTTATTTGTATCAAAACATGACGAATAATCAGGAGTTGAAATCACAAGAAGTTATTTTTGTGTCATTATGATTCGTATTTTTACACTGTATTTACTAAACATTTAATTTGTATGATATTGTATTCCTTAGATGTAACGCCTACAATATTAAATCTTACCCACTTTTTGTCCCTGAGTTATCGTGATTTCATCCTAAAGTATTAGGGGGTCCTAAAATATCCCTCAGAAAAGTCTATGAAGGTCCAGAAACGCCAGGAAACGTTTCATCCAACCAGCATTGGATAGAAACTTCTCAGAAACATCTGGAAAATACAGAATCACATACCACTATTCTGATTGGATATCTGGTCATACTATTACTATATTTCATAGGGTTCTGGGACTCTAGTTCTATAAATACCCTCATTTTCCTGCACAGGAAATTACCTTGGAATAAAGTGTTTATCGCGTGTTTCGTGCCTTTACGGTGTGTTCAAGTCGCAGTGTAGATTTAGACTGGGGTTATCTGAAACAGATAGATGTCGGATTTTGCGTCCAGTTAGCAGACCTATTATAAAGCCATTACCTCGTTTCTATGCACAAATTCCTTGTTGTCTCTATATTTCGTTTTCTTTTATACGACGTGAAACATACGAATAATTGTTCTGGTGTATTAATAAGAGTTATGTGTTGAATACATAAGAGGTGATGGTCAAGTACTTTCGTGCAAGCCAATCAACGTTTGCATAATCCGGTCACAGGCTGATGCGTTAATCTTAGTGGCTTCTTATCGGCGTAATATCATGTCAATCACCACTTGAACCTCTCTTGCACCGGAAACATTATTTCAGGCGATAAGGATGGAAAAGTGGTTGATGAAATAGTGAATCTTCATAGAATAATGTGATTGGGGCCAAAGGATGGAATTAGCAGAATAATTCAAATTGAGCAGAAAGCAATCCACAAACGGAAATACAATCGAGGGAGGAAACTGAAGAGGAAGTTGTTTATGTTAAGCAATATATTTTAGTCTCATCTTAATAATCTTTCTCTTGCTAATATAAGACTGTCAAGGCATTAATCGCAATCAGCAGGCACACTTTCAAATATTATCATAAATTGTCATGAGCTATGCGGCATAAACTTGAAATTGATATCTGAGATCACATTTATCGGGAACTACGACTCCCACCAAAATCAATTTGCAGCTATAATAAGAATGCAACTGCAGGGAAGTCACTGAACATGTTGAAATTTGAATTAATGACCTGACCCCAATTAAGGCAAGATAAAGCGATAGTGATTTGCCGGTGTTAAGTGATTGACATTACAAAAAACTCGTTATGTCACAGAAGATATAATCTGTTACCAGAACCTGAAACAGTGACTTTTATGCAACTAATTTTGTGCATCTGTTTATGATATGAAGAGTCGTTATATTTACGAATATTCAGTACTGATATGAAGTCATTTATTTGAAATTCAAAAGTCCTATAAAATACGTTCAGAAATACTTTACGTTATTATTCAACAGCAAACTGTTACATTTTTTAGTACCATAGACAGCTACTTTGGTATAAATTTGCACGCTCTAATTACTAAACAGGGGATGTAGTAATGTCGAAATCCACGTTACTGAACATAATTTACACTTACCGATCAAATCTATTGGAATACTCCTATTTTTAAATACCCACTGGTATATTTTAACTAATTCTTCATAGTCAGCATCCGAAATACTGCCGCTACAAAACGAAAATAGAAAAAACTTTTAGGGTTGCATGAAAATATTTGACACATCCCACATATTTGTCACCTCGTATTCGTCAAATATTAATACCAAATTGTCAATAACAGTACATAAGCCCAATTTAAAATACCATATAATTTAATTGTAATAACCAAAAAGTGGCAAATAATTTACGTTATTACTTCTGCCTAACACTACGATAGATTCTGATTTACCAGTGTGATTCTACATGTACATGTACGTTTACGCAAACAATAAGTAGCAACATGAGAAAAATACCGGTTGTTATTCGATCGCTTACGCGAACATGTATTGTACATGATCAGCTTGGCTGTAAGAATCACTGTTGATAATGTTTTATTTAGCCCAGTTCATCACTAAAATATCATCCTTAAAACCAAGGTGAATAAAAATTAATTTCCTTTGCATCTATTATTTCACTAAACCTTTGGTTTCCACTATTTCTATATTTATCAGTAGGAATGTATATTATTTCGTAGAGCATTAATCCATGCCAATTAAACATGTAAAGATCAATATATTAAGAATTATGTTCTGATTGATTCTGGCGTACTATTAATCTCAATTTCATTTTCTTACTTTGTGTTACCTACTTTCAGTTTAAGTCCATGTCAACAGTCGATTTCATCCTGGTTACAGCGCTTAGATTCTACGATTATATCTCCACAAGTTTTCGTTTAAAAGAAACAAAAGCTTTCCACAGTGTAACCTTATGGTGTCTCAATGATGCAGGATATCAGGCAGATATTTATTACGTTGTTCAAAATGTCTAATAAGCATGCGAAATCTAGTCTTCGAGAATTCGCTGAAGATATTCCTATTAGGAACGTGAAAATTGAGTTGTATGTCAAAAAGAAATGGTAGTAGGCATTTATCTATTCTTATGACCTAACCCTTATATCATCCTTTTATGAAAATATAACCCATTTTATTTTATTACTATGTCCCTTTTTTAGTTCATAATCAATATTTTCCAATGACATGATTTAATTCATGCTTTTATTAGTGGTCGTTAACATGCATCCTACTGCTTTTATGTCGAACCACTTAATCTCGATTTTACGACTTATTGCTACTATAAATTGATGCCCTAGATTTCGTTTGCATCCTATATACATACATATCAGTAGCACTCCATTCAACCTTTTCAATTTTACTTTATGCTTACAAAACTGTTTCTATCTGAATCCTAACCAATTTTACTTCTGTAAGAATGTTGAACAAGCTAGTCATGCACAACGTAGAACCTGACACATTCCAAGTTTCCAAACTTCACTAACACAACCAGATGAAAAAGTAATGTAGTTAGGAGTTATATCAGCGGTAGTAAGGAGTGTGGACATATAGAATAACACAGAGAGAAAGGACTGGTTTATAGTAAGGAGGTCATAAAGTAATTTAAGGGTTACAATTTAGGAGGAAACATAGAATGAACGCACCTGCATCGTTAAGGGTCATACTAAATTAAATAGGTTCCTCTAATTCTGCTCGACCCTATATTCCTAAACCTCTAAAGTTAATAAAGAAAATCACTTTAAAACTTTATCCTACAGTTATATCAACTCACATCTTGGATTTACGCAATGATTTTAAGAAGCTTATTTCTGTATTAGCGTTGTAAAGCATAGTAACTCGAAATTGTCCAATATAGTGCAAGGTGAATTAGATTATGCGTGTTCATTTTCATAATATCATATACAAAGAAACTAGGTTGTGTAAAAATGATATAATCACTAAACAGGAATTAATCAACACGATGTTGGAAAACTGATGGTAATGTTACTGAATATTAAGACAGACGAACTTGTAAATGAATTTGATCTATGCCTTGAGAAATCACGATATCTAAACGAAAACTTCGGCTTTCCAGGTAGAACTGAATGTATAACTGAAAAACATATGTACCAAGTATCATTTTTGGGCGTGTTAAACTACTTTTAGTTAAATTTATAATCCTCCTTAAGAGCTAGAACAAACAACTTGACGAAGGAAATTTTCCTCCACAACACTTGCAATAGCTGTACTATCGTTATTTATATGAAAGACGGGATGCTATGAACAAGTTTGCATGTTAGTCTGTAGGCATGTAATAGGTGGAAATAATAGTGTATAATAGTGATAAGGACTAACAAACAATACTAAGACCAAATAATTGGGTTATCATATTGCCTGAAAATGAACCAGTGACAACACGATAATGTACGATTTTTTTTCTTACTTTCCTTATTCCAGATAAATAACGACTGTACAGCTGCTGAAAATGAAGCCGTCAAAAAGACAAGTTTCCTTTGTTGAATTATTTGTTCTAGTTGTTAAACTGTTGGTTATAAGTGAATTCGTCATTAAATGCTCGGAAACTTACTTGTTATGCATATTTTCTGTGAAACAGTACCGACTGCTATGAATTGATCTTTCCAGCAAACGTACTGGTTTAGTCTGTGCTTAAAAGAACAAAAACAATAAACAAATAAAAAGATGACTTACAGTCCCGGAAAACAAACGATAAAAGCGACATCGAAAAAACTAACTGATCAGAAGCTGACGGACAATAACTGTCTTTCATAACAAGGTAAATGAAATTACAAGACACCAAGTGTATTAATGATATTAGTAAACTGTTGTAAACTGCCAATGGGATTAGAGAATCAGAAATTGTAATACGCTTGGTATAAAAGTGCATCGATGTGACCCTCCTTTGGATAGATATTGATAGTATCTAAGTCGCGCCCGTAAATTCCGCACCTTATTCACATGTACTCCAGCAGTCAATTCAACAAACTGCAAATCATAACCCTAACTCTAACCAAAACTGCAACCGGCAAAAGGTAAGGAGAACTAACAATTTCGCTACAACATAATTAAAGTAAACCGCAAAAAATTGTTTAACGTCAGTAACAAACTCCCATAAATTAACAACAGGACAAGATGTACCAAAATTGTAGTAAGTTCTGCATAGAAATCCATCCATATGGGTAGATAGTATTCTTCAGTGAAAGCCTTTGTAGGGGCAAGAATACAAAACTATCACTTTGATATTATCCCCATGAAGGTCAAGGGTCACACTGACGAAATATTTCTCAGGTACAGTAACTTTGAGTTGATAACCACATCTTTCTACGCATTAAAAGGACTTAAAACTGTCAGCTTGTAAAGCATCGCCCGATAATACATGCTACTTAATTGCTGAAACTGATATCTTCCTTGAAATCAATGACTCGTCTACAGTTCACCACACTTTTAAAATCTGTTACTCAAAACAAAAAGGCATATTAACTGGCATATCTGACTTAGCGACGAATACGTCAGTTTAGACGAATTACTTTATTAACTAAGTTTGTCTGACAATAACCAAGGCGTTTGACACTTACTGGTACATCCCTAAAACGCCAGTCAGACAAAATACTACTTTCTTTAAGCATAGAGAATCAGTTTTTTGGAAGACTAGTGCAAGCAAAATAGAATGCATCATTACATTAGTAAAACTTTCTTCAGATGATTACATGGACAAACATTAACTTTGCATAATAAAGTAGTTTTACATGAAGACATAAAATGATATTCAGAATGGGAAAGGCATAAAAACCGATATTACTCCCAACTAAATAATATGAAGCGATAGTATGGGATTTTTGAGTGAGAATTATATACATAACTTGCTTACCAGAAAGTAATTCGCTATTGATTTTATGACGCCGGATCACCTCGTGTTGCGTACCTTAAGGTAATTTCTGGCCAACCTAGACTATCACTGACTGACTACCATAATGGGAATTTTTAAGTCGAATATACTGACTAGGGCAGGACTATAATATAGGGACGAACCAGTGAAACTGTGACTTTTCGTCTTAAGGTCATTGCTCACAGTTTGGTTGACAATGAGTTTATCGTTAGCAATTTACAGGAGAAAGATTTACAACGAAGAACATGTTAATGTGAGTGTGGGGCGTCTATGCCCTGGAAGAAATACTGAGAAGAGTGACAAACTAATATTCCGATTCAATGGTCGTCTAACGACTTCCAAGGTCGCCCCTATATTATAGTCCTGCCCTGACCTAGTGAAAGTTCATAAAAACCAATTCAGGATGCGTGGCGTGAAACAAATGACTTATCACCAACATTGATACAATCACTGATAACTGAGATACACATATCTTACTGGTGGTTTTGATTGACGATCTAGCAGGGTCACAATAACCTGAGATTGAAAAGGAGTGCACCAACGGCGTTGATCCTGATACATTAGCTCCTACTCAAATGGAAAGACAAGAAAATGCATTACGAAAAGATCATGTCCTCTAGCATCTTTCCATAAATACAGCGGCTCATGAAGAACTTCATTTTTAGGCGACAGTTGTTGGAAGAAACGGAGAAATGATGACTTTCCACAGCCAATATTCCCCTCAACTATAACCTAAATACAACAATTAGCCAATCAAGCCGAACAAACTGTTCGAAATTCGGATCTTGAAATCATAACTTCTACAGGTAACCTTGACCTCCAATATCCAATATCTATATGACCAGCTCGCATCCAGAGTGTCGCAATTTCGGTTTTTGGTCTCCAGTTTCTTCTGATAGTTGGCTAGTTATACGGCCGCTCTTGACCTGGAAGCTTCAGACGGATTTATTATTATTTATTCTTTTGCTTTTTAAATTTCTCTTTTTCGTCTGTCTTGTCTTTTTCTTTTTAAAATTTCTTTTTTCTCCTCCTTTTATAAACCTTTGTAGTGCACTAGTCTACTTCATTTCGTTCCGTCCTTGGTAATCCTGTTCGTCAGTAAGGCTTAAAAGAATACTGTAGAATGGATAAAGGTTGAGAGTGCCAGCGTTTAGGCCTCGGAGTTAATATCAAGTTTAGAGCTACTGTTTCATGATCTTCTAGATACACCATAGTGGTACGCAGTCGTCTAGCATTCTTCTTAAATATGCCAAGATTAGGGCTAAAGTTACTTCCACTGGAAATGCATTTGAGATGGAGAAAACTTTTAACGATATGAAATTCGCCCTTGCCTATGTTCGTGCTCACTGATAGGCATTAGTTCATGGGTTTATTTAAGGTGTATGCACATATTGAGCTGCCGGTGTGCTTTTATTTGAATGTCTAGTCATACCTTTTATGTTGTATGCAGTTAACAGGTCACCCATCAAACATCTGTAGCTCAAGGTAAACAGCCCCAGCTGTCGTAGCCGTTTGGGGTATTGTTTATTCCATAGTCCAGTTAAGCACTTTGTTACTCACTTATGGATTTTCTTCTGAAGGTCGGCATTCATTTAAAGGGTTTAGGGTTTTCTAAATGCGGTCTTAAATACTGTAAGGAACAAGTATGGTGTCAGCATGTTCAGTTGGCTATGGACTCAGTGCAACGTGACGTATGCTTTCGTGACACCCACTTGGTGGCTTACCATAGCCCCCAAATCTATCGGTGAAAATGAGGGCCTGCTGGCACTAATTATTCGTTGCCCGCCAGGTAGTATTCCAGCTGAGTACTGTCTGGGGTGCGATAGTGCATCACATGGCATTTTTGTATCTTAAAGGTCAGATCGTTGTCGTTTGTTCACTTCTCTGTCACCAACAGGTTCCCTTGTAAACGTTTTGCGTTTACGTCCTCTCTCATCTCTCCCTACAGTTTTACACCGTCGGCTTATATAGAGATGAACAAGTGGATAGTTAGTGTGTGTACAGGGATCATTAGTGAAAATTAGGGACAGTAATGGGCTGAGGATCAAGACCTGCGATACTCCATAAGTGACCGGACTCCAGTCTGAGTACACCCTATTCACCTTAGTACATAACTTTCACCCCAGCCGGCAATTTTATAGCCAGGAGAGTAGCGGTTCTGCAAAGCCTATTGCTGCTGCCTTATTGATGAGCAGGCTATAGGGCAAGGTGTTCAACAACTTTGTGGAACCCTGGAATATTGTGTGAATCTGAGTATTAGTGTCCAAGCAGGTTATATAGTCTCCCCAGGCCAGAAGGATGTTCGTGTTTTAGGCATGTTTTGCCGGAAGCCGCGTTGTGCTTCGTAAAACAGGTCGCGGTTGACAAGACCCCCTGAACTTCAGCATCCACTGTGTTTCGATAGTGTTGGGAGAGTTTCCACTGGTCCGTAGCAAATGGGGTCCCGTCTGTCCCATCTCTCATGATTTGGGGATGAGATAGCCCCATTCATTCTTTAGGCAACATTTCTGACTGTAACGGGTGTTAAAAGAGATTACTGATTGGGTGGCTCAGTGATTAGGGGTACCGTTTTAATACCAGCGGCCTCACGTTATCGCAGCCTGGGGATTTTCTGGGCTTGGATCTAGAAACTAAATTATCTGCCATTCAATTACGTATGACAAACTAGTTTAAACCAAGTGACAATTAGGTGACGTTCTAAGTACTTGGTAGTATCGAGTGTGAGAGCCCTAGCTACTTGACTGCGTAATACTCTCCGACTGTAAAAATTGATTTGAGGGCTAATGTCACATGAGAGTAAAGGCATGTCCTAGGTCAACGAGTTTACGAGAACCAACAGCTATCAATTTACAGGAAAGTTAGTTATTTGGTTTCGGGGTAGGGATAGTAGGATTATAATTCGACTGCATAAAAATATGGAAGTAACTAGTTGAGCAGAGGCGGGTAATGAAAAATTAATGGTAGACAATAATAATGACAATAGAATGGTTAGTTGGATTAAATAAATTAACGGTGATGTTATATGTGACAGTAATAGGTGTAATAATAATAATAATAATTTATTCTCAAGTAACAATTTGTACATGAGAGCATACCAGTTTACAGGCATAATCAGAATGATATGGCATAATCGTAACAGAGTTTTAGTAGAGTTATTGTTATGGAGTTGATGATATACAAAGGTATTAATTAATTAGGAAGCCAACGGTAGCTAGCTTCACAGTTTACAGTACTGCAGTACCAGAGGTATATTTTGTATTACAGAACACTTCCAGTAAACAACCGCGCGCTCTTTGTCCCTGGTGCTGTAATCTCAGGGAATAGCTGCGAGAGAGCAGGACGAACCATGGAGATTATCCAGAGACAGGATGAGGCTGGTATTTTGAAGTTTGGATAAGGCAGCCAGTTTGTGTGGACTGGTGAGCGGTGAGTTGTTGGTGCATTGATTGCGTTCCAGGCCAGCGTTTGGAGTAAGTTACTTAAAGGAGATCAGTTCTTTGCCAGTTCAGACCATAGACTCGGGAAGACGGTTACATAGATTATGCGATAGAAATAAATAAATAAATTTAATTAGTGGTATCAAAATAATCAGTTTCAAACTAGAGTCTTCTTCCGTTTTTATATATTTTTTTATTTACTACAACGTACACGATTTTAGTGTTAGCAGTTTTAGTACCCTAATAAGCCATTGTTTATTGATTCGTGGTTTAGTGGTAAGTCGTCGAAGATTTGGCACAAGTCTTTTGGTTTTAGATATTGGGAGATCAGGCGTTTGAATATTAGGATAGATTTGGTAGTGCGGATATTTTGTGGTAGTTTGTTCCAGAGTTTGCTGTAGAAGACGATAAAGAACTTACCGCGATGTTGTGTTTGGTATTTGTCGATAAGTAATGTTGCTTCGTAGTTCCGAAGTTCGTATCTAGGCATTTGGTTCCACATGGGAGAGAAAGCCGAGAATGATATTTCGTTGATTACTTTATAGAAGAATATTAAGTTGTGTCGTAGTCGGCGACGACACAGGGGTTCTAAAGAGAGTGTTTCACATCTAGTCGTGTAGTCCATGTTTCCGTTAGTTGACAGAATTCGACGTGTGAAACATCTTTGTACACTTTCGACGCGTTTTCTATCTATGCTATTCATACTCGAAAAGATAAATGAGCGGTACTCCAGTATAGGTCTTACACATATCTTAAACAGAGTAAGTTTAGCCTCCGTTGTATGGAAGTTTTTAAGAAGGAAGCCTGTTAATCTTCTAGTTTTAGAGATAATAGAGGAGGCATGTTCCATAAACTTTAGGTTGCCGGAATATTTAATACCCAAGTCGCTTGTTGATTGGAGTATTTGGACCTTTGACCCATTTAAATAAAACGTGGACTGTGGGTTATAGTTGCCTATGTGCATGATTCCACATTTACTGTAGTTAAGTGGTAGTTGCCATTTTTGGCTCCAGGAAGTTAGGTTATCGAGGTCTTTTTGAATTAGAGTCATGCCTTCTTCTAAAGAGTCCGGTTTAAAGCTATAAACAATCTTGAGATCGTCCGCATATAAATACGGTCGGCTATGTTTTATAACGTTATTTATGTCATTTATATAAATAACGAACAATAAGGGACCCAGTACACTTCCCTGTATAACCCCGCTGGTAATTGGTTTAGGCGATGATAGACTATTGTTGAACTTTACTGTTTGCTTTCTTCCTTCCAGAAAAGACGCAAACCATGAATGGAGTGGGTCTTTGACCCCATATGACTTAAGTTTAATGAGCAGTCGCTTATGAGGGACTTTGTCAAAAGCTTTACTGAAGTCGAGAAATAAACTGGACACTAGAAGTCCTTTGTCCCGTTGTGTAGTTATGCCATCTAGGTAGTCTAACAAGCATGTGTCACACGACCTATTCTTTAAGAATCCATGTTGGGAAGGGAAGGGTAGTTCGTTTTTAAGTAAATATTGGAGTAATTCCTCCTTGATTATATTTTCCATTACTCTTGATGCAACAGTGGTTAGATTAATAGGACGGTAGTTCTCTATATTTCCTACAGGTCCGGATTTAAACTTAGGAATGACGTGTGTAACTTTCCAAAGGGTAGGGTAGCATGCAGTAGAGAGTGACATTGCAAATAGTTTGAGAAGTGCCAGATGGAAGTCCGTGCCACCATTTTTAAGTACCGTGGCTTGTATACCATCAGGGCCCAAAGTGTATGAGTGTCTTAGCGTATTGATGGCCTTGGTAATATTTTCCATAGTGAATGCTATATCCCTGATTTCGCATGATAGTGGCGGGGTGAGCTCGATCCCATCTATGTGGTTTTCAATAGTAAGTGAAGTGGCAAAGTGCTCACTGAATACATCAGCTATGCGGCAGGGGTCATCATATACTTCATTGCCACAGATAAAGAGGTTTCCACCCTTTATCTTAGAGCTACTGATTTTGTCCCGGAAGGTCTTGAGAAGTCCCATAGAGTTATTCTGTGCAGTAGCCTGTTTTTCTAGTGCAACTTCCATCTGTATACGCTCTGCCCTGGCTTTAATGCATATTTCTTTCATAGTTATGAGGGAGGAAAAATCTTTAAGTTTATAAAATTTATTTGCATGCTTACGTAGGCTTCTTCTTGCAGTAGTGGCGATAAGCATACACTTCGGAATTCTAGGTTTAGTATATCCTAGAGGTGCTACTACATCTAGTACATTATAAGTGTTGGAGTAGAGTATACCAGTCAGCTTATCAGCATCGTCTTCCGTGAAGTAGTTGTTCCAATCAAGATAATTGAAGTAAGTCTTAAAGCTTTTCCGGTCTATCTTGTGGAAGGATCTGCTATATATTGTAATCGGGCATTTATATAGTGTAGTCTGTAAGTCAAAGCTGCACATAACAACGTTGTGGTCACTATCTGGGAATTGTTTGCCTGTACGTACGATGCATGGGGAAAGTTGGTAGAGCCAAGCAAACGTGGTCAGCCCCTAATCAAAAAAGTGGATGGTGCCTTCTATATGGATATGTATTCGCCCAGTCTCTTTTAAAGGGCATTTAAAGAGTCTATTCCGTAACCTAGAAACACTAAATCCTTTAGAAGTTATTGACATTGTGGATATACTAAATTCTTATTAGTATGCTTCCTAATACATGTTTTTAGCAGTATTCGCTAAAACGTGGAAGCACGGCCTCTGTTAAGCTTGTTTTCTGCTTTGCACATCCGCTTCTTTGTCATCTGTCAAATATATGTGTTTGCCCAACTAACTGTTCGCCATCGAGCGCCTGGTGTCATAATAACGGGTTAATACTTGTTTCCTGTCATACTGCCCATAGTGATATCTTGAACTCCATTGGAACTGCTATTTCGAATATCTACGTCTATGGTTAGATTCACATAGTTCTGATTCTGCTCGGGATATTATAGCCACGGTTTATTGGATGCGGTGGGTTTTGTGGAATACCACCTGATTGCAAGTCTTTGAGAGAAATAAAGCTGCCCAGCTACACTAGCACTACTAGAGTGAGCAAGGGAAATTATCATTGTTTTGGTATTGAGGTATATATATATATGAATAAATTTCTACCGGATTGTTTCATCCGTGGTGTAAGTTCATAGAGGCTCACGTAGTTGTAAAGGCATCCTTCAAATCACCCGATCGTGGATTCACGTGTACGGATGACTTTAATTAGGATATTTTGGGCTTCACCCCTCGCTAATTGTGGGACTTTCTAAGGGAAGGAGAGACCAGTCGGTGTCCTGGGGTACTGTCAATGTTGTAGTTTGTTTCTGGGCAACCTTGAAGCCCTCTATATCAAGATGAGAAGAGGTAAAGCTTTCTAAGCCTTCCATCGTATAGTTTACTTTGTAAGTACACAGCCCATTCTTGTTATTTACCCCCCCCCCCAGTAAACGTTCTCTAACAGGTCACTGTCTTTCCGAAAAATGGGAAGTATGCGTGTGTTGTAGGTTTGTAAACAAGGTCTGATGAGTGTTTTAAATATGATCACGAAAAGTTCCAGTGTCAGCTTGCCTAGTTGTCGGGGGACAGTGAAAAATAGTAGAGGTTTTCGAGATGGCTCCAGTTGTCTCCAGTCAAAACAAGTGTCTAAACTCTCAGTAAGTAGTAGGCTCAGACCGTGCTTGGAGGAGTTGTGAGGCTGCTCTCCATAGGATTCTGGAGGTTCAGGGTACGTCAATTTTCAAACTGAACCACAGCTCGTTGTTACGGATCCAATCTTCCAGTGTTTGCGGAAGTACGCGTGGTCATTACATCTGCTATACCTCCATAGTTTTATAGCACCAGTACAGATGGACGTAGAGAAAACCTATCTAGGGAAGGTCGTTAATGAAGATGAGGAACAACGGTTGTCCAATTGTTTAACCCTGTAAGAACACAGAAGACGACATTACCCTCCCTCCCACTAAGACACGGAAACCTGTTTACTCCAAAACAAAACTTCATTTTCTGACAAATAATATTATAGCCAGGATATTAAAGCGTTCCGCAGTCTCAATAAGTGCTACTTTTCAGAGTAAGATTTCATGTGGCGTCATGTTGTGGTCAGACGCTTTGACAAAGTTTCTGAAAATAATGTGCGCCGATGATTTTTTCATTTAGAGTTGATATCCAGCAATCCCAACCAGCAGCTTTTTGGTTGAATTGGGTTTGCTGTTCCGGAATTTCTGTTGTGCGTCACTTGCTAAATCATACCGGCTGGTCTGTCTTCTTACGTGGCCATCTGTTGGGCGTTCCAGTGATTTTAATAATACTGGTAGCAGCACCACTGGTCTGTAGCAACTGTAATCCTTTCTACCAAAAATAGGTGAGGGAACGGCTTTCCTGAATTCTCTTAGATATTTGTTGTGCAGTGAATACTGAAAGATCTCGGAGACAAGGCGAGTGAAGGCTGTGGAGTATCCTCATGGAATTGTCATGTGTGTATTATCACAGTCTGGAGGCTTGCTGGTTTTCGGGGTTGGTAGTATTGTGATGAAGTCACTTCCGCCTTCTTGGTTTGTCGTAACAAACTGGGTCTAAAATTTTTCCTTATGGTTTAGTTGCTTGTCACAGTGTTCAGTGATGGCCTCGGTGATTTCGAAATGGATGAGGCTCATTCCCGGGGGGCATACTTTGGTCATAATTTCCTGATGCATTCTATTGCTTTGTGTCACAAAGCCATTATGTTTGCGTCGGGTTAATATGTACCTTCATCGAAAGGATCCTCGGCCACGTAACCCATCATGATGAACCTGGTAATTGAATCTCTTACATAAATCAGCGTATACATCATGGTCATTAGCTTTGTATGGTGTCTCACAGGGGTACTGAATT
Organism: Schistosoma mekongi; assembly: GCA_034768735.1. NCBI lineage: Eukaryota > Metazoa > Platyhelminthes > Trematoda > Strigeidida > Schistosomatidae > Schistosoma > Schistosoma mekongi. The sequence goes on from CM068310.1 coordinate 14,135,362, forward strand.
TAGTTCTTGGCCTTTAAGGAATATTTGACATCTTTTTCTAGAAATAACCTTTTAGATGACTTGAATTCAGCAAGATCGTGTGGTAAATTTTTTTTTTTTGGGGGGGGGTGAATTTGCGCTTGCTTACAGATAAACCGTTAGGGTGAGATGGCCACGGGGCTCGCATTACGGGGTAGCTAGTCTTAAATTATTTAAGCACATGGAGTGGTTATGTCCATGTAGAATTTTGCTGGTTGTTGTGCGAAATGTTATTACAGTGTTGTTGCTGCTCTCGATAAAGGTTTGGATTTCGGCATTCTCCAAGGATAGACAGTTGTCCAGGAGCAGATAGTCCAGCTATGAGGATTTGCCTTCCGGCCGTCATTGTGTATACCGCCCCACATACTTATCCATCCAGTTTGTGCGATGGAATTTACCAGGTGATTGAAAAACTCTACTTCTAATGAGGCACCCTCGATACCGAGGTCTTCAGCTACTAACACTTTAAAACAATCAGTCTTTTTCATGAATTTCGACAGTGTGACTAGAGGATGGATTCGATCTGAAAAATGTCGTGTTTGGACGCCATACATTTCAAACAATCTGGTTGCACATAGGCCTCATGAGTACATGAATGATTACACTACATCCCACTATATTTACCAGTATACATGTATACGTAAACACACATATAAGGAGGGGCAACGGAACACTATAATAGAGAGGGAGGCATTTATCTAAGTGGCTTCAAAAACAAGTAACATCGAACAATCCGACAGAGTCGGAGGAAAAAAAACATTATTTATACAAGTCAAGCGCGACCTTGCAATGGCTTTTAAGTCATCCCAAACGTAATCTTAAATTTATGGAAGCCACAGTCATTAAAACATTTAAGCCCCTACCTCACTATCAGCACCGAAACAGCTTGTTAGAACATTGACTCTGGCTTGGTTATTTTAATTATTATTATTATTATGGATCCTTTAGATAGTGTGATATTATCTTTTAGTAATCCCATATTTTGTTCATAAATTATCACACAGTGGCCAACCGACACTGCTTAACTCAACCTTTATTACTTAATTACTCCCGTTAACCTCACAGAGGGGCATAGGCCTCTCACTAGTATTTTTCCTTAAAATGTCCCCTGAGAAGTCCTTTACAGCAATTTCCAGTTGCTGTTCATCCTTTTAATATCTGCTTCCAATTCTCAGCGAAGTGTGTTCGTTGGCCTGCACACTCTGAAGCATCTGTCAACGAGGCGCCTATCACCAATCAGCAACTAGCTGACAGTTGCATACCACTTGTTAGGGATGTCAACATTGCCGATCAGAATACTGATATTGCTTCTTATAAAATGGAAGTGAACGATAATAAGTCAACACTAACCAAGATGTAGAACGTCCTACAAGATCTAACCCAACTATCATACCTATTTGGTAAACATAACAACATTGACATAGAAAAGTTAAACAAGCTGAAATCTCCCTAAATTTCATTTCGACCGAAGTTGTGAAGCGTATTAGTTCGCTCCATAAGGCAATAGTTTACAACATTCCCGAGGATTCTCCTCTAAATAAGGTAAAGATAACTCTCCTAAAGGCTTCCGGCATATCCCAAGAGCTTTGTGAGTGAAAAAGACTAAGAAAAAAGATTGGCAAAGTAGCTGCCCAACCCTTTTTTATTTTAGATATACACAGGATTCTGCGAAATTTATCAAGTCAGTGAGTCGTATAAGAACCGGCAGTGAGTACAAGAACGTACTAATAGTTGCTGACAAAACACCACTACGACGCAGAGCTCGTAGCAAGCACAACGCCACAGCTCTTAATCTAAACGAACCTAAACGTGAACCAGTAAATCAGAACAATTCCGGCAAAGCCAGTCCTACAGTAGCCTAAGGTGAACGCAACATTCCGTCGGAACTTTCAACCACGCCGACTAAACATAAAACTGGAGGGCCACATGATTTAAATAAACTGACCAGTTCGCCCGGTGTGAACCAGCATACTATGGTATTAGAAACGGAAATGGCTGCGACCTAATAAATTTAGACATTACTCCCCTGAAAATTGCGACCGCACAGCAAAGACAAAAAAGGAACCCAAACATTGGTCTAACAATAGTTATAAGTACCTACACACCATGAGTAGACTCTCTCACTTAGGATCAGTCAACGAAACTCAATCCAACAGCACTAACAGGGCTAAAAACAGTCGGGACCTTAATAGGTTAGATATTAAAAGTAACGACAAACCCCAAAATGCTAGGCAAACTAAGTCCCTGCCATCTAAACTAAAAACTAATAAACGATTTCTCTCCTCACATCCTCATGTTAATCTACATAAACACCTTGAAAAAAACGGAGTGACACACTCTACCGTGCCAGAGTACCAAATACCATCGACCAAGGACAATACTGCACAAAGAAGTCACCCACTACCACTTATACCATCACAGTTCCAAATGAACGGTAGCCTGACTCACTATAACCATGGAAGCTATCCATACCACCAATGTAAGTGGCCATCAAGACATCAAAATCTACCGAGACAATTCCCTATAGCAAACGTTTCTGCTCATGACTATATGCCTAGGACTCATAACATACTGCCCAATTATTGAGTGCCGAATACTACATATGCATACTTATATCATTTTTTCGAGTATCCTCATTTGACACCCCACAACCCTTTTCACCCTTGTCCGCTACCTAAACCACCCTACCTCAACCAACAACTCATGCCACTCGTGAATGCTCCCAACCCCTATCATCACTAAGGGAAAACGTAGTTACCATCTTATATCCGGTTAAGAAAAGCGTCTTAAGCGATTACCACAGAGATAACAGAGACGTTCAGAAAACTGATCTCGTGGAACAAACACCGAGTATGAATCCACCAACATCTCAGCTACGTAAATGCCAGAGACCCCTGACATCCAGTCCAAGTTATATCCACAATTATAATCTCAACCCCTTTAACAATGACACCTTAACTCACATGAACACAGACCTTTTTACGATTGTGCTGATCAATGCCCGTTCGGTACTTAACAAAATGTCAGACCTTAGAACAACAGTTCTTATCACTAGGCCATCAGCCATATCAGTAACTGAAACATGGTGTTCGTCTTCAGTACTGGAAGCTGATATAAACATAGATAGATATTCCTTTCATCTCACTAGCCGAGATAATCAAAGGGGGGGAGGATGTATGATATACTTTCATAGTCATGCCCTTGTGACAAAAGTAGAAGAGCTAACACTAAGTATAATCCCTGACTCACTTTGCCTCATGTTATGTGGCACTAATTATAAGATGCTTGTAGGCTGTATGTACAGAGCACCTTGCTCACGTCCAGAAACAGACGTAGCACTGTGCAGCCTATTTGCACGGGCCTCAACCTTAGATGCTGATTATAAAGTGATTGCGGGAGATTTAAATCAGCCACACATCAACTGGAAGACAAGCAGTGGCCCACAAAGACACGATAACATAATTACCACTATAGATTTATATGGATGGAAGCAGCATGTCACACAACCTACAGGCGGTAACAACATCCTAGATCTGATATTTTGCCACAGTATCATACCCATCACGATGCAAGTCGGTGGAGAAAGGTCTACTAGCGACCACAGAGTGGTTTTTTGTTTTTTGCTAATTCCCTCACTGAAAACAGCACATAAGCAGTACCGGTGTGACACAGACACCCGGTGCTTTAGGAATGCAGACTGGGAGCCTTTGGAGAGACTCATAAAATATTTTGACTGGAACGGCTTCTTTACTACTGACTCACTTCAAGACTCTGACAATTTTTTACACGACAATTCTATCATGCTTAGATACCATAGCCCCCAAAACAACATACATGCCCTCTAGGAATAAGTCGCCATTTCTCCCACGTAAACACTGAGCGAAACTCAGAAAGCTTTGAAATTGTTATTTGTCTTCTTATGATTTTTCATATCTATACTCAGTATGGGAAACCCTAGAATCTGTAAGGATGTCACTTGATCAAGGTAAAAGGAACGAGGAGCTTATTTCGCTTAAAAGCTGTACTAAAATGAATAATCTGACAGCACTCCTTAATAAACGTACACGCACACCAACAGACATCCCATTTTTGATCCAAGACGGCAAGGTATACAACGACCCCAGAGCAATATGCGAAATTTTTAATAACTTGTTTAGCGAATTTGAGGCCAAACTACCTACAAATTATACGCGCATGGTACTTGTAGACAGTACATTGTCCAAAATACCTTTTAGCGCCAAATGCATAGCTGAAGCTATCGGAAACGTTAGGTCTATAAAAGGTTCTGGAACCGATGGCCTCCATCAGTCTTCCTCAAAAGATGTGGTGAGGATATGCCACTTCTACTCCTTAAATTGTTTACTTTGTCGCTAGACACAGGTGAATACCCAAACATTTGGAAAACTAGCTACATTATCCCCAAATATGAGGCCGGTGATAGAGCTTGTGAAAGTAATTATAAGCCTATAAATATTACACCTGTTCTTTCACGATTCATGGAGAGGATAATGAAAAATGGCATCTCAGAATACTTACTAGCACAAAGCTAGATATCTATATCACGACATGGTTTTTTAAGGAGTCGATCGTGTTTAACCTGTCACTTTGACTTCTTTAATCACATTACATCTTGCCGCGACCTACGCAAAATAGTCTTAGTCTTATACCTCGATATATCTAAGGCTTTTGATAAAGTATCACACAGCATACTTTATAAGAAACTATACTCTATAGGGATTCGAAACCCTTTGCTGAGCTGGCCTAAATCATTATTAACTAGTCGATTCCAGATAACAACTCAGCACAATCATCTCCTGAGAGAGTAACCAGTGGGGTTATACAAGGAAGCGTACTAGGGCCTCTCTTGTTTACAATATATATCAACAGTATCAGTAGCTGTTTTAACACTGGGAAAACCTTCTTATACGCAGATGACTTGAAAGTTGTCTACTTATGCGACATAAATGAGCTGCACGACACTGTTAAGATCGTACAGAAAGAGTAAGACGAAGTCACTGCCTGGTGTAAAGAACATCAACTTCACTTTAACACTAAGAAATGTGGCTGGATCAGCATTGGGTGTCGCCACCTCAACCTGCACTTTGTAGTAAATGGGGAACAAATCTCCGAATGTAAGACGATTCTGGACCTAGGCTTAAGATACACTATGGATCTTACATTCAAGGAACAAACAATATTTATCACCTCAAAAGCACTCAGGCTTATGGGTTGTATTATCCACAGTTTCTACCAACGTGAGTCTAAATTGGTAGTACACTAGGTCTGTGTACGCCCGCTACTTGAATACTGCCCACTCATACTCAGCAGCCTCCGAATAAGTGATAAGCTAAAGATAGAAGGGATACAGAGATACTTCACAAAAAAGATACTGGGGATGGATTGTGGACTAAATTATACTACACGGCGCAATACACTAGGCTTAGAACCACTTTGGAAAAGACGAGCTAAGCTCAATCTGATATTCTATTTCAAAGTTTTACACCGTCTAGCATACTCCCCCGACCCTATATTAAAGTTTGTCGATGCACCTAATTATAGCCTTAGAAATCATACAGGTATAGTGTGGGTGGGACACTGTAAGACTAAAATACGATCAAATCTTTTCGTGCATAAATTCACTGCCATTCGGGATAGTTTACCGGCAGAAATCTGTACGCCAGATAGCATAGATCACTTTATACGAGCGACAAACCAACTATTTAGTGACTCCATGGCACTGAATAAACTACCGATTTATTCAAATTCTAGTATAACGTGCGAAGTACTCGGTCCGCTGAATGTGTGACACGAGAATGCAGACTAGATAACGACTGACCTCCTCATATCTAGAATCGAAAGACTTGTAATAAACCTTCGACGACTTACCACTAAGCCTCGAATCAATAAGCAATGGCTTATTAAGGTACTAAGACTGCAAACACTATAATCACGTACGTTGTAGTAAAAAAAACCGGAAAAGAAGATTTTAGTTTGAAACTGTTTATTTTGATACCACTAATTAAATTCGTTTTTTTCTTCCTATCTCATAATCTATGTCACCGTCTTCCCGAGTTTGTGGTCTGGGCTTGCAAGGAATTGATCTTCTTTAAGCAACTTACTCCAAACTCTGGCTTGGAACGTAATCAATGCACCGACAACTTGCTACTAAAGACCAGCCCACACAAATTGGCTGCCTTAATCAAATCTCAGAATACCACTCTTATCCCGTCTATGGATAGTCTCCATGGTTCGTCCTGCTCTCTCGCAGCTATTCCCTGAAATTACAGCACCAAGGACAGAAAGCGCGTGGTTGTTTACTGGAAGTGTTCTGTAATACAAAATATACCTCTAATAGTTGAGTGTCATTTGATAGGCCTAGTAATGCATATTTTATAGGACTAGCTGTATTATAAATAGTACGTTTGTGGAGCATTGTATCAGGTCTTTATGAAGTTTAGTCTTCAAGGGTAAGTTTTTTCCTAATAAATATGTGTTGGAATAGTTTGTTGGTTAATTGAATACGTATACTCAATTGTAGTACAAATTTCTAGGAGTGTTGTTCCTAATACTGTTGACAAAAATTACAATTTTCTGCTGCTGGAGAGAAACCGTTCGAAAAAATGAGTTAGTTTCGAGACGTGAGACACTAGGTAAGTTGTTGAACTACTTCCATTTAGCGAATTTATTATTATTATTATTATACGACATGTGAATAAGTACTCTATTGTGAGAAATTTATCACCTCCCCTCATCATATTAAGTAGTACGGTAGTTCCAAATAGTTGTGGACAGAATACAAGAAGCTCTAACTTAACGGGTTTTCCTGTCTAGTAGTAATAGATTACCAATTTTACCAGGTACGGATCTTTTACGGGACGAAGGGCAAAATGAAGGTAAGTGACGTTAATATGAGGGAGATGGACAGTATATTTGCACATTTCTGATTACACAACAAACATCAGAGGTGAATCATATTTGGGTACTTTAGTTACATAGCAGTGGTGACATTACAAACCTTTTCTGGTATATCCTTCTAAACACCTATCTACTAAGTCACTTTAAAATTTAGCAGGATATTTTCAAGTTTGACTTGTCATCTCATAATTATCTAAGAGTTCCATTGAATAGTTTTCGTGTGTATTACGTAGAGTACTTCCTTCTAGGTGTATGTGGGGAATGTAGAAGCCTTTCGATGTTACCTCCATTTCAGTATGAAGAATATTATCGCCAAGGGATTCTTTCGTATCATGAAAGATAAGTTGTAAAAATGTCATAAGCAATCACTGTATTCCTTAAGTAGCTTAAATGTTAGTGATTTCCATAGAAAGGCAATTATCTTACTAAAACGTAAGTTTCTTATTCTGTTACCTCACATGTGTATTTGAAGCGGATGATGCGTTCTGTGAATTTAGTTAGACACGTTAGTGACGTCAGGTTCATTCTTATACACTAACAGAAATCGACAAGAGTTACTGCTGCTTCTCAGTAACAAATGTCGTTCTAGTAAATTAGCATTTCGTCCTAAAAAAGTTATTTTGATTCTCGCTTTATATACAGTTTATATACTCAGTTTATTTGCATTTAAGGATGTCATGGAGGCGTACTAATTTTTTTCATTTATACTGTAATCGAAGTAACTGTGAATAAATTTTTCACCTAAACCTAGCTTTTCTCACCTGCGTTTAAGATGTTATTTATTACTGACTTAAAAGTGCTTACTGGACATATCCACAGACAAATGACTAAACTAGTGGAGCGTATTTACGTTCATGATACAGTCGTTTAATTATTTATTTCAGATTACTAATTGAAGTTTCCAGTATGCATTTAGATTGCTCATTTTAGCACATAATTAATGAACGAAAGTCTCTAAGCAACGGAAGTGTAGCCGCTTCCGGAAACAAGGTATTACGGGCGTGATAAGACAAGATGCCTAAATGTTTATCCTCATAACCGTTTAAATCCTAAGATTGCTCTGTACTTTCCTATAAGCCCCTATGGTTACAAATACATGACATTTGCTCCATATGCAGTTGATATAGAAGGATTATTTATGACGTTTAAGATCCTGCAGTGAGTACCTTGGTCGTGTTTACTGTCTTTAGTTTTGTTAGTGCAATAAATGTACAGATACTAGTTCCAGTTGCTGCTATGTCACAGGACGCATGAGCTCCAACCACTTACAAATCAGCAACATACAGTAACTCAGCACAATTTGCTTCATTATACTTGTAGGTAAAAGCCTCAACGATACGAAGAAACTATACTATTATAAACAATACTATAGGTTTCCGCAATATTCAAACAAGCATATCCCATGTAAATGATGAATTCACGAATTAAAGACCAGTTACACGTACAGCGAATTCGTGGGTGGGTACATAGAGTAAAAAAGCAGATATGATAGGAATAAACAAGATATTATTATTATTCTGAAATTTATTACAGAATTCACGCCAGTTTACAGGCATGGTTATTATGATACAAAAAGGTTAACTCTTGTACAATGGAACACAAAGTTTTACCGACATGAGTGCTTGACTAATAATACCATTTACAAGGCACTAGATTCATATGCAGGAAGATTAAATGTAAACAAGAAAACCGTTAACCAACAGCTGGAATATACTTTTCATATATATGGTAGACTCAGCAATGTTAGTATCGTAGTAGTTAGGAAATACGCTCCGTGTCGCGGCAACATAATTTACGATTCGTCTTTATTATCTGAAGTAGAAAATGAAAATACTACCAATTTATATCTCGGAAAACTTTAAATTTACAGATAAAGTAAGCTAGCATGCTTTTCGGTAGCTGTGGGGTCCAGTATCTGACAATCCATTACAAAGGTTTACGTTTTATTTGTATCCCCTATGACAAGTTTAATTTTTTTGAAACCTATAAAAATCAGCTTTCCGTTCTTGCTTAGACCAAGTGGACGTCACCGTGCATCTACGATCGCAGTTAACTGTTACTAATAACTGAAACTACTTGCAACTAGAGGCATTAGACGGTTAAAGGTATCTACTTACGTCCTTTTGTTAGTGTTATATGTCGAGCCAAAACACGCCACTTACGACAATAGTTCATACGCTTGTATTATAGGTGATCATAGGTGCCAAACGCTACATGATTTGCTTAATATCCCATTTCAGTATAATATGTTCATACTTCTTCAACGCTTCACAATTGGTTTAATACGTCATTCAGAGTAAAGCATCTTAACCTTAAGTTTATATACAAACAACATACTCTTAGCTACTTGCTGACGCAGACTTTTGTGATTATTGAAGGTAGTTGTCTTGTTAAAATCTTCATCGGAATATTTAATGGTTTCAGCGGGGTCTGAGCGAATGTGAATCGTTAATACAATCTTTAATAAGTTTCCACTAAGTTTTTATACCAAGGATAGTTTGTTAAATAGTATTCATCACACAGGTGACTATATGGAGTCTTGAGGGCTGTTACTAAGCATCGGTTATGCTAATGGAATACGGAACATAGTTTTATAACCAGTGAGCTCAATTCTACAAGATTTAGATAAATAATAACAGCAAGTTATCTCAATACCTTTCATTTTATGGCTAAAGTAACGAGCGTAAACAACATAATTGTAATGTAATTCCTGGTTTTCCCTACTGTTGGGTAGGCTCAGAAAACCCCTTCGCAGCAAGATCAATATGACATCGAGATCAATAGGAAATATTGTATCTAATCAGAACTCAGATAGTTATTTTTATCCGAAACTTCTAGACAGAGAGAAGTCACGTGCTATGTGTGATTGGTTAATTATCTTAGCACTACTGTGTTTAGAAGGTCACAGAATTCTCTAAAAGCCTAAAGGACATTTATGATAATATATATCCTAATTTTCTGTACACAATTGAACTCTTGCAGTAAAGTGTTTTTTGCAGTATTTCCTGTCTTCTCTCTCGTGTTCCTGTTGACAAGTAGTTTCAGCCTGGGGGTCGAATCATAGCTTAGGAGTCGAAGCATGTGGTCAACCTAGACAGATAACAATTTACGACGGAGATCTTTGCGGTCGATAAGAGATCTAAACCACACGTCACAACAAACTGGCGACGGGAATTTTGAAAAATTAGAAAAATAACTACCATGAATATTACACTTGAACAATTAAAAGCTTATATGGAGCGGCAAGAAAAAAGGTTCGAGCAACCTCAAATAAGAATTATGGAAACCTTGATGCAGAAGATGCTTCTGAATCAACAAAGCCCCACTTCTAATGAACGTCAGGTGTCACTTAACGAATCAATCATAAGTGCCATTCAGGAATTTCATTTTGATGGTGCAGCTGGCGTCACTTTTGCTTCGTGGTTTAATAAATATAAAGATCTGTTTCGCCTCGATCTCTATAGAATGGACGACGCTTCAAAAGCCAGAGTACTTTCAAGAAAACTGGGGACAATAGAACACGAACGCTACAGTAACTTCATCCTCCCAAAGAACCCACGAGACTTTAGTTTTGTTGAAACAGTTCAAACCTTGTCTCATATCTTTAGTGAACAGTCATCCTTATTTAATATCCGCTATCAGTGCCTGAAGATTATGAAAAATCCAGGAGATGACTGGGTAAAACATGCAGGTACTGTGAATCGAGAATGTGAGAGGTTCAAGTTATCTTTTATGACAGAAGATCAGTTCAAATGCCTCATATTTGTCTGTAGCTTGCATTCGCCTGAAGACGCTGGCATTCGAACAAGAATCTTGAGTAAACTTGAACATTGTTTCAGCATGACCCTACAGGAAGTAACCACCGAATATCAAAGGTTAGTAAATTTGAAACATGATACTTCCTTGATAGAAAGTGGTATCCAATTTCTTCATGTCAACGCACCAGAGAGAACAGACTCGCAAGGTTCCCGTGCACAGAATTATCTCAATGGCAGCGGTAAACCACCATCCCTATGCTGGTTGTTCGGTGATTGGCACTTCAAATGGTTCTGTCCATTCAAAAATCATCGATGTACTGCATGTCTGAGAAAGAGGCATAAAGAAGGCCGTTGTAGAACACGAAAACGCCGCCAACCAAAAGTTTATTCTAGAAGATTCAAACCAAGAACAGCCAAAGTAACAATCGCTCTTAACAAAACCGCCTCGCATAATCGCAGAAAATATGTGTCGCTCATGATAAATGAATATGGTGCTCGTTTACAATTATAAACAGCTTCCGAAATAACTCTTATTAGCAGAAGAACTTGGGACAAAGTCGGTGGACCACGAATATACCCCACGCAACAAACAGCACGCAGTGCATCTAGTGGTGTGCTAAACATTGCCGGTGAGATACACTATCTAGTCACAGTCAAGGAGGTGACTCAGAAAGGAGTTATATTCGTGACAGAACGTCCATCATTCGACTTATTAAGACTTCATTAGATAGAGAAACTGAAGTTAATGGACCGTCCCATAAGCATGATTTGTAATAAATGTCAGTACAATGAAAATAGAAGAGAAAAGCATAGGTGAGGAATTAATGGAACGACATAAAACGGCATTTAGTGATGGATTGGGAGAATGCACTAAATTTCAAGCTACTCTCACCCTTCGACAAGGATCAAAGCCAGTGTTTCGTCCTAAAAGACCTGTACCATATGCCGCTATTCCAGTTGTTGAGCAAGAACTTAAACGACTTCAAAAACCTGGTGTTATCGAGTCGGTGAGCTTTTCAGAATGGGCTGCAACCAATAGTAGTAGTGAAGAAGACAAATGGCAACGTCCGTTTATGCGCCGATTACTCAACTGGGTTAAATGAAGCCCTAGAAACTCATCAGTATCCATTACCTTTACCTGAAGATCTTTTTGCTAAGCTGAATGGAGGTAAGCTGTTTGCCAAGCTGGATTTATCTGAAGCATATTTACAGATCCCTGTTGCTGATGAATGTAAAGATCTGCTTACCATAAACACTCACAAGGGACTATTCCGATACACTTGACTACCTTTCGGAGTCAAGACGGCCCCATCCATATTTCAACAAGTGATGGATACCATGTTACAAGATCTTCCTGGTGCTGCAGCTTACCTGGATGATATAATAATTATGGGCGTAGATAGAATGGACTTAGAAAAGAAACTAGATCAGGTGCTATCGCGAATAGCTGAATATGGATTCCGGCTCCGTGCTGAAAAATGCAACTTTTGTATGCAGAGTGTACGCTACCTTGGGTTTATAATTGATAAAGACGGGAGAAGACCAGATCCAGAGAACACCCAAGCAGTGAAAGCTCTGCCGAGACCGACAGATGTTCCCACATTACGATCCTTTTTGGGTCTGCTCAGTCATTATGCAGCTTTTATCCCTGATCTTCACCGCCTACGTGCCCCATTGAATAACCTGCTGGCGAAGAATGTAAAGTGGGATTGGTCTGAAAGTTGTCAAACTGCTTTTGAGAAGATCAAGAAACTACTAGTCTTGGATTTGTTGCTGACCCATTACAACCCGTCCTTACCTATTGGAGTAACGTCAGACGCTTCCAACTACGGAATTGGAGCAATTATTTCTCACATCGTGCCTGATTGATCAGAGAAAGCAATTTCCCATGCAGCTAGATCTTTAACTACAACAGAACGTAACTACAGCCAGATTGAAAAGGAAGCTTTATCAGTTATCTTTGCTGTAAAGAAGTTCCACAAGGTGATTTTCGGACGCAAGTTCACACTCTTTTCTGACCACAAACCATTACTAGCCATTTTCAGGTCAAAGAAGGGTATCCCAGTATATGCTGCGAACAGAGTTCAGAGATGAGGAACCACGTTATTGGGTTGCGACTTCAAAATTAAGTACCAACCTACCACTGATTTCGAACAAGCTGATGCTTTGTCGAGACTTATTGGTCCTCAAACGAATCAGGAAGATACCGTGGTGGCAGCAGTAGAGGCAGAAGCAGAAGTACGCCAAGTACTAGAAGACGCAGTTGATGCTCTACCTGTTGCTTTTAAAGATATCAAAGAAGCTACAGAAGACGACAAGACATTGCGAGAAGTGAGAGGTTATCTACTCACCAAGTGGCCGAATCGTCGTTCTCAAGGAGAAATGCTACAATATTTCCGCAGGCGAAACTCACTCATGGTTGTTGATTCGTGCGTTATGTTCGGTGACAGAATTGTTGTTCCAAAAACATTACGCCAAAAAGTCTTAAATCAATTCCATAGCGGTCATCCTGGCATCAACAGAATGAAATCAATAGCTCGAAGCTATGCTTACTGGCCTACTATGGACCAAGACATCGAAACCAGATGCCGCAATTGTTCTTTGTGCCTGCAAGCAGCAAAAAGTCCGAAGAGGTGTAAACCACAGAAATGGAAAAAACCTAATGGTCCTTGGGAAAGAGTGCATGCAGATTTTGCAGGACCGATGCGAGGGGAAATGTTTTTAGTCATCGTAGATGCACGTACGAAATGGCCACAAGTCTATGCCATGTCCAGTTGCACAGCCAGTGTGACAATAAACAAGTTAACTGAATTGTTAAGTTATTTTGGGGTTCCAGAGACCATTATAACTGACAACGGCTCACAATTTGCCTCAGAATCATTTAAGCACTTCTGCAGAATGAATGGGATTACGCATGTACGCTCCCCACCATATCACCCTCAATCGAATGGACAAGCAGAACGTTCATCTACTATGTATATGTATGCTGTACCTGCAAGCGAATACCCAATCTACTACCGGGTGTCGGACTGCCATTAGCCACACCAACTTTTACTGTCCAAAAAGGCTTAAAAATAACAAGAAAAATATCACAAAAAAAGTAATAAATCCTGGGATTGTTGCTGACCCATTACAACCCGTCCTTACCTATTGGAGTAACGTCAGACGCTTCCACTACGGAATTGGAGCAATTATTTCTCACATCGTGCCTGATTGATCAGAGAAAGCAATTTTTCCCATGCAGCTAGATCTTTAACTACAACAGAACGTAACTACAGCCAGATGAAAAGGAAGCTTTATCAGTTATCTTTGCTGTAAAGAAGTTCCACAAGGTGATTTTCGGACGCAAGTTCACACTCTTTTCTGACCACAAACCATTACTAGCCATTTTCAGGTCAAAGAAGGGTATCCCAGTATATGCTGCGAACAGAGTTCAGAGATGAGGAACCACGTTATTGGGTTGCGACTTCAAAATTAAGTACCAACCTACCACTGATTTCGAACAAGCTGATGCTTTGTCGAGACTTATTGGTCCTCAAACGAATCAGGAAGATACCGTGGTGGCAGCAGTAGAGGCAGAAGCAGAAGTACGCCAAGTACTAGAAGACGCAGTTGATGCTCTACCTGTTGCTTTTAAAGATATCAAAGAAGCTACAGAAGACGACAAGACATTGCGAGAAGTGAGAGGTTATCTACTCACCAAGTGGCCGAATCGTCGTTCTCAAGGAGAAATGCTACAATATTTCCGCAGGCGAAACTCACTCATGGTTGTTGATTCGTGCGTTATGTTCGGTGACAGAATTGTTGTTCCAAAAACATTACGCCAAAAAGTCTTAAATCAATTCCATAGCGGTCATCCTGGCATCAACAGAATGAAATCAATAGCTCGAAGCTATGCTTACTGGCCTACTATGGACCAAGACATCGAAACCAGATGCCGCAATTGTTCTTTGTGCCTGCAAGCAGCAAAAAGTCCGAAGAGGTGTAAACCACAGAAATGGAAAAAACCTAATGGTCCTTGGGAAAGAGTGCATGCAGATTTTGCAGGACCGATGCGAGGGGAAATGTTTTTAGTCATCGTAGATGCACGTACGAAATGGCCACAAGTCTATGCCATGTCCAGTTGCACAGCCAGTGTGACAATAAACAAGTTAACTGAATTGTTAAGTTATTTTGGGGTTCCAGAGACCATTATAACTGACAACGGCTCACAATTTGCCTCAGAATCATTTAAGCACTTCTGCAGAATGAATGGGATTACGCATGTACGCTCCCCACCATATCACCCTCAATCGAATGGACAAGCAGAACGTTCATCTACTATGTATATGTATGCTGTACCTGCAAGCGAATACCCAATCTACTACCGGGTGTCGGACTGCCATTAGCCACACCAACTTTTACTGTCCAAAAAGGCTTAAAAATAACAAGAAAAATATCACAAAAAAAGTAATAAATCCTGGGATTGTTGCTACCCCACGACAAAAGAACATCCCTAATTTACCAGCAAAAACAACTAAAAGTCGATGCCAAAACACCAGGGTGCTAAAGCAAAGAAATCAGGCATTTTTTTTGCAAATCCGTCAGAATGATATTGGATATTTGAAATCTTTAAGTAGGTAGAAGCTCAGGGTTGTTTCAAGGCGACAGATTAAGCTTTTCTGGTAGGTTGGTTCATTGGGGCCCTATTATTTCTTATAATAATCTAAATTTGGTACAATTTCATCACTTACGAGAGAAACCCACCAAAAGCAAAAAATTGTCTTATGGTCATGAGATGTACGGAAGCAGGTATTTTTAAACGTTAACAGTCTTATTAGATCTCTGTTGATATCACTAGAGTCTGATTGATTTTACAATGTTTTCAGCAAAGAGCTTTTCGCGATAACGGTTTCGGTGAGCGTATCTAAACTGTGTGGTCGATGCCATACATATGTGCTTAAGCGGAATGTAGCCCGAAATTGTCTTGCAGCTATATATATATATATATATATATATATATATATAGCTTATAAGCTACCATATTATAGCTTAGGTGTAACCTGAAGGTACGTTATGTGATGGAGAAAGCGCCTGGAGCATAATGTGTGAAAATCTTAACGAGTGAAAAACAAAAGGAAAGGCTAGTTAACAACCCAGTGGGCGCATCAGATGCACTTACATTTTGTTATGAAATTAGTTGGTAAGCGTGCGGGGTGTTTTTATCCCTTATCACTACCTACCCCGACATCTCATGCTAACTGATATTAAAAATCGATGAAAAAAGCTAGAGATGGCCAAATAAAAATTGATACTAGCTCATGAATTCACTGGCCACTGATGTGGGCTGTGTTGGTAAGCGTGTGACACTTCGTTGGACTCAGTTGGATTGTCATAACCAATGGTTGCACAATCTGAGTGGACTGGCTCAGAATTTATAACAGTAGCCTAGGTGAATTTATTATCTGTCCCCCCTTAACTAGTGAGCTTACAGTTGCTTTATGCTCTTATTAATATAAACTAGTCCCTTTCCCCTACATCATATTCTATATGTCCACACTTTTTTTACGCCACTGACAACTAACTATACTACTTTGATTTTCACATTACCGTCTTAATAAGGTGTGAGAACTTAGACCGTGGCAGATATATGCATGCTTCTAAGTTATGAGTGACCAACTGACTGATATGTATTGAAACCTAGCCTCAGATTCACATTATTTTCAATTGTTTGATGTGCTTTATGACTACATTAACTCAGGAGGTTTTGTCCATTATGGTGTGTATTTCGGATACATTAGGTTAATGTTTTTTTTTTATTGTTACCAGTCATATTGCTAGGATGATGCGCCCTATACTGTATATATCTGTGTTCACTTTGTTGTGTAATCCACTTAGTTTTTACCGAATCCTATGCTTGCTTACACGTCCATGTACTATCACTTTGAACTGATTCATTTTTTCTCTATTATTATATACAGTATATGGACTCAGTCGGCTGTGTGACGTCTGTCTACACATCTGTAAGTTTTGCACGTTTTTTAATGTTGTAGATTGCCTTTTGAACCAAACATTCGGATATAAATCGATATTACGTACGGCATAGTTACAGATTGGACATAATTGGGCACCATATATACGCATATATATATGTATGTATATATACATATATGCATATATATATATATATTTCACTTGATATGTAAATGTGTGTATAAAGATTAAATAGTGTATAAAAGTTACTAAGTTCTTTTGTTTTGACATAGGCAACTTATAAAACCGAACACAGATAATCAGTTTGTGTCCTAACCTTGTGGGTAAATTCACAGACCAGCAGTTCGTATCATATTTCTCCCCAAGTACTCTCCACCTCAGTGTGTTTTCTTCTAAAGTATTAGATTGTGAAGGCGGTAACATAACTAATCAATAACCACAGGCTATTACTTGTTTATTGATCTGAGTCGCGTTGGCATTGAGATATGAATTAACAATTCAACTTCAATTTATTCTTAAAGATAATTAATTCAGCTTTTTCATTTACACGTAATTTCTATGCAATTAGTCGGACTAGAAATTGCTTTACGGTATATCACCCTAGTTTTCAAAACTCATGAATGCAACATATGGTCATCGTCAGTTGATTTCCAATCATAATTATGTTATACAAAACACTAATGTCTTTAATTTACAATAAAAATAATTTTCACCTTACTTCCTATTGATCAGGAGTAATCAGAATATTAACAACTCATTATTGGGCCGATAATACTACGTTCTATTCCTGTTTAGTATTCTACGACACGATAACTCCAACGACTTGATCTCAAATCAGAACGAGGTTTGAACAGGTATCAAATATATTCAGAAACAGAACAGCTGAATGCCAAATAAATGAATAAGAGTTTGTATAAAATTCCCATTAGACTATCTTACTGCTTTCTCGACTATTCGTTAGAGCTGATTGGCTGAGAATGAACCGATCAGTGTACAGCTTTGTAAACATGTTCCGAGCATGATTTAATCAGGACTGTTCCGTGCTAACACAAAATATTTCTTTAATGGTATAATCAAGTTGCTTACAAATAGTTCACTTTGCACACATTTTTCTTACAAAAGATGTAAAAGTACAGCGTTATAGTCACTTTGTTTGTTATGCGTAGTGTTTCTTGGATTTGAATGTGATAACAGTTTCATTACTATTATTTCCATAGACTAATCCCGAACTGTATTTTCGGGATGGTAAACGCAGGACTGATTATGTACTCGCGTACAGGTTTTCTGCATCAAGACGTCATGATCATAATAGACGTCACCTATTTCTCAATGAACTTGCAAAGCAGAAAATAGAGATAGAAGTAAGTGAAGTTTGTTTTGCTCTATACTTTAAATTTCTAAATCACCTTAAAATGAACTACAGGGCAATTTATCTGCTTCATAGCATTTGTCAGTCAGTCAACCAAGGACAACGTGGAAACAGCACATGTGCACATAGATCAAAGTTGTTATATCACATTAACACGATGGATAATATCTACGAGAATAACGGCTATAGAATGCGGTGGGGGGCGAGATTAAAGCAAAGCCTGAGAATAATAGAACTTAAGATTTAGAAGGACTGAATACACTTGCGGCACTGTGACTGACTTTGGGCCATGTCGCCAAGTATTTCCATCTACTTATCTCAGTTATCACATTATGCTAGCATATGATAATACTCCTAAAGTATCATGTCAGTTTTTCAATGTAAATCAGTTGTCACAACATTATGCTGATGCATCTTGATACTTTGGAAAAGTTTTTTAGTTTGCTCATTACCTTTTGTGGTAGTTTTGATGGTAGGTAAGTTAACGAAAATAAATATTTGGTCCCCTCTCTAATGGTAGTTTCTAATCTTCCTTGAAATTATTTTAGCATCTAGTTGTGAAATAGATGATATTATTCAAAAATGTTTCTACATCTAGAGTCTATAAAAAATACTTAACTATTTTCAGTTTTACCAGATGTACAATTTTTGTTTGTTATATACTTTACCTGAATAACGTAGATAACATACATTCATTCATGCATAAACTAACGTGTACTCTCGTAATGACAAAGTGCTAAATGCTAAAGATTTTAAATTACGTAAATCGTCTAACTCGATAACACTTACTGTTGAATTTATCAACATTTCCGATTAAATTTGGCAGTGTTCAGGAGTATGTCCCTATTTAGAGTCAACGTGGTGCGCTCTTAACGTGGCTGTTCAGACTGCGTGATTCGAACTATATGTGTTAAACTTCATACGTTTCGTAATCCAATTAACACACTAACGAAATTGGCAACATTTAGCATATACTGGGAGTCAGTACGAAGCGTAAATGGAAAATGTTTTACTGTTACTGACGAACGTGTATTGGGAAGTTGCGTTTCAAGTACAAAAATGTTGTTAAGTG
Source organism: Schistosoma mekongi (assembly GCA_034768735.1). Classification (NCBI taxonomy): domain Eukaryota; kingdom Metazoa; phylum Platyhelminthes; class Trematoda; order Strigeidida; family Schistosomatidae; genus Schistosoma; species Schistosoma mekongi. The sequence goes on from CM068310.1 coordinate 14,154,467, forward strand.
TACATATAAATGCAACAATTAGACAATGTCTGATGTTTCAACGGCACTTTAATATGTATGCCTAAAAAATAACTAATTTGATATTTGTTACTATTTCTTGAAAATAGAATGTCTAAACACTGATGCTACACTTGTCAAATAATGTGTATGAAGTTGGTGTTGTATGATTGAGAAAAAAAGCTTTATCTAGATTAAAACTACTATTACGTTTCAACAACAGAACAATTTATTAACTTTATAGTTGGCAAAAATAAAGCGGTGGAGGTATTTGTTGATCATTAGTAAGGTGTGTACATATCTGTAATGCAAATTTTTATGACACTTAGTACCGGTCACTTATCTTAGCTCTACTGTCTTGAAAAGCAAGTTATAACTGTAATTGTGTTACTTAACTGAATCCGTGGATGTACTCAGTTTTATTTTGATGGGTTAATTATGTGTGTATAATTACCAATTAATTATTGGCCAAAGACGTCGAGTAACATAGCTCAGAATCAGTCACACTGACGCAGATTTATTCGCTCTTCATCATTCTCTAAGTCCTAAGTCTCAGTTTTTATTCACACATACCTTTTAGTTTCTTTTACTCGATTTATATCTTCATTGCTCCCACCATCATTCTAACTCCTTAGTTATTCGTCTTGCCAGTTGCATCTCATTTTATTGACATCATACGGAAATTTGCGTCACGTGACGCCACGTCGCGGAGTACCCACTTGAATACTTTTCCATCCAGTTTGAGTTTTGGGAAATAATGAATGACACAGACGTTTGAATGACCCTCAAAAACGTGTTCATAGAACTGAAATTATCTCTACATGACAGTAGCATTGGTTTAATAATCGCGATTGCTCTATTGCACACTACTGAACCATGGCATTACTAGCGCGGTGTTGCCACTGGATGTCAATAATCCTTCCGAGATAACAATGTTTGCACACAGAGTTGTCAGATGCCCTTAGCACAATGGTTTTAGGTTTAACGCAAGGCTTAGCGCAAGGCAGGACGACTCTCACTATGGAATTGAAAACCTAGTAGTTTACTGGCATCATGATGGCTTCAAGGATGACCCAGATTGGCATAAGCCGCTTTAGTTTTCATTATGTGTGTATTGATCTAATGTTGTTCTCTCTACCAGAGAGCGCAGTCCAAACCTTGTGGTTGAAAATCGAACAACATATCTATGAAACCATCGTGCCACCAGGTACTTATCGGCATTATGAAGGGACTTGGATTTGTGAAACGAAAAGAAACAGATTAACTACAGTTCGTTAGCGCTTCACGTTCAAATGTGTGTAGAGTGTATTTGAGATTTTTATATGAATGTCCAACCGAGTGGCTTTATTTTCTTATTTATGTAACACAAAATTGTAAGTTTCTTGGAAGTAATAGATGGAAGGAGAAGTACATGGTTTATTTATTACATGAAAACAGTTCCAGAATATTCAGAATGACAGAAATGTAAAATTCATTGAGAGTGTAATGACTAGTAAATAATAAAGTAGAGCTGATTTCCATATGACTTTTATTATGATTGAAAATTATCTTGATACTCTGCAGTAAATCTTCAACGTATTATTCTTTACTACCCGACCGTAGCTGCTACCTTGACGTGGTGGTCGGGCTTGCGTATTGTGATGTCCTAACCGAGCTATATTGGCTGGAACCCATGTTTCTCTAGGTCCTACCATTGCCAAGTAGGTCTGTTGGAGAGCGATAAGACTAAAGGCAGCAACCTAAGATCTGAGGGCGAAGTTGTACTGCTGACTGCAGTAGGATGTAACAGCAGTAAGGTATTTCCCTCGAATAACCAGCGTCTGCTGCGATTCTGCCTTCTTAACGGAAGCATGCGGTTAGAAAAGGTCGACCCTAAATATGTAACACCTCACCTTACTCCACGGATTTCCGTCTCTGGCAGTAAGGCCTTCTTAAAAACGAAGCTAACACTTTGAAAACATCTCATAACAAGGTCGTGCTTGGTCGAATACCAGGAGCCTACGAATATCCTTCGAAGCATTGCTCGTGTTTTCTGGGACCACCGAGTAAGCAATACGTGGGTTAGGAATAGAATACTAGGTAGATACGGTAAGCCTATTGATGAAGTAGTAAGTCTTCATCAGCTAAGGTGGTTAGGACATGTGTTACGTATGCCTGACCACCGCCTACCTCGACGAACAATGCTGTCTGGTGTAGGAGTAGGCTGGAAGAAAGCTAGGGGCGGCCAAACCAAAACATGGCACCAGTCCATGATGTCATTGACAATTGGGCTGAGCCATGTTAGTAGGTGCAGACTACCTGGTTGGGGTCCGCGTGACGCTCGTAATAAATGGTTAGAGACTTTGGGTGATATGGCTAAAAATCGTTGGCAATGGCGCAGGTGCATCCATTCCTTGTCTTCCTCCAAATCCTAAGTTTCTGAACTTATCATAATTTTCTTTTTACTGGATCATATTTTCTTAAATCTTCTCGGTCTCTATTCCCTTCCATGAATACTAACTCTGTTACTACCTTCCCCACTCTGGGATTTGATTCGACAATTTAATCTCTATCTGCTAATTGAGGCATGGCAACTTGAACTGACGTACGCATGTACCAAGTTCTACGTTGCAACTGTCTGTCTGTCGTCTGTCTCGTGCTTGGTCGGCCTCAAGCAGTTACCTCTTTGACTCTGCGATCGCGCTTCTAGGTCACTGTGACCAATATTAATCCAGTTTCCTTTCCAGGTACTTCGAGAAGTAATATCCTTCCGTGGTGTGGGCGACGAGGGAGTGAAAACCACCCTCATACCTCTAACAGCATACGAGATCATCTTGTTCGAGGTCGAATCCCATCATCACCTAATAACTCTTCACATCACGATTAGCCCTTCTCGCATAACTTTATCACCTCACGCCTCTAATGCTAATGGTTTGAGTTCACGTGACGTTATTCCTTGTCTCCTAAAACCTTGCTCTAAACAAAATATCTGAGCGTTTAATGTTCGAACCTTATGCCAAATATGATAACAAGCCTCCTTAGTTATCACTCTAGACTTCCACTCCATCGATGTCTGCTGTGTCTCTACAGAGCGTTTACAGGAACCGAGTACAATCACTCGCTTGACTTCGCCTTGCCAAATTAAAGAACCCGCCCGGTTCGCCCTTCGTGTTTCCGGAGACTCCACCGCTACGACTGGAGGCCTTACTGGTGTAGGTATAGCACTAAGTTAAAAAGCTGAACAGGCTCTCCTTGACTGGATTCCCATAGACAGTCGGTTATGCGCTGTCCGTCTAAACGGAACGGTAAGAACTCGGAAAGATAGGGACACACGCCGTTGTCTCTTTGTTGTTTCTGCCTACGCTCCCACTGATTTCAGCCTAGATTAAGTGAAAGATGAATTTTACAGAAGGCTTTCCGACCTCCATAAAGCTAAGGGTACTGATGCAGCGATAATGGCTGGTGATTCTAGTTCCAAAGTAGGAAAACTAAGCGAGACCGAAAGGCACCTAGGTGGATCCTATGGTGTCGAGGCCCAACGAACAGATAATGGCGACCGTTTATTACAACTGTGCTCAGATAACCGTCTATTTCTCGCAAGCACTAACTTTAAACATAAGGAAAGACATCAGTTGACATGGCGACCTCCACAATCAACTGAACGCTGGGCTCAAATAGACCACATTGCCATCAGCTACTGTTAGAGAGGCTCGATAGAAGACTTTCGCTCATTTTGGAGTACATGTTTAGACTAAGACCATGCTTTAATACGAGCGCGTATTGGTCTGCGTCTCGCTGACTCACGTCATGGATTTCCCTCAGAGTTCAACTTATTGGTGAAAAAGTGATGAATACATTTTAGGAACAACTAGAAAACCAATTAGTCAACTACGTAAGCTGTACCCATTCTGAGTCAACTTAAAGAAGCTGGATAAAAGCCTACCTAATGATTGTGAGCAATGGTGGTTGGCGTAGGCTAAAGAGATGAAAAAGGCAGCGGCAATAGGTAACAATAGGCAACCGTTCAGATTTATCAAGGAGACGGGTATCAGAAATCCGACTGTAAGTGAAACTATCTCAGAAAAAGATGCGACTATTATTCACTGTCAATGCAGAAGATTAGACCGACGGGCAGAACACTTTAGGGAACAGTTCGACTAGCCGTCAACCTCATCCCAGTTGCGCACCAATCCTAAGCACATTGAATGACAAGTTAATATCGGTCCCCCAAGTCTTAGTGAGGTTGAGAAGGCTATAGGGAATCTAAAGCGAAGGAGAGCAGCGAGACCTGATGGATTAACCTCTGAGATATTTAAGGATGGCGGTCCAGTTTTAGCAGCGAAATTAACCGGGATCTTGGCTAGAATCTGGGAACTGGACATAATTCTATTTAACCGGTCTCGAACACGAATGTTCCCAATCTGTAACAAAGGACAGAAGTCCTCTTGTAACAATTACCGAGAAATCAGCTTAATGAATATAGTGTTTAAAATATTGGCTTCAATAATACTTCGACGTCTAACTTAAGCTCGTGAAGAGCAAACTAGAGAAAACCAAGGTGGTTTCAGATCTGGACGTGGTTGTATAGACTGAATATTCACACTTCGGCAGGTTCTGAAACATTGGCACACTTTTAGACGCCCAACAATAGTTGTATTCCTTGACCTGAAGGCGGCGTTTGACTCTGTCGATCGTAAGGTTATTTGGCAATGTCTGTCATACATAGGCGTACCAGAGAAGTACATTAACCTCATACAAGCTCTCTACTCAAACACCAGATGTCGAGTGAGAGCTTATGGCGGATTGTCATCAGAACTGATTACCTCAAGTAGTGTTCGTCAAGGTTGTCCGCTTCTCCCATATTTATTTAGTTTTATCATTGACATACTTTTAGAGTTGACATTATCATCGTCTGACTTCGGTGGGGCTGACCAGGAGATAAACTTGCTGACTTAGAATATGCAGATGATATAGTTCTCTTAGGCGAAGATGATGAATAAAATGCGGAATCTTCTGACTACCTTAAACATAAATGTAAGGATGTTTGGGATGCGATTCTCCCCATTCAAATGCAAAATGTTGATTCAGGATTGGCTTGATTCGACACCGAAGTTAGCGATAGGGAGCGAAGTAGTTGGACGTGTCAACCGGCTCACTTAACTTGGGAGCTTCGTCAGTCCTAATGGTCTGGTGTCTGCTGAAATCTCGACTCGTATGCATAAGGCCTGGTTGGCTTTTGCCAATTTGCGTCACTTGTGGCGTAGGCGAGACATACGTCTACTAACTAAAGGACGTGTTTACTATACAGCAGTTCTATCCGTTCTACTTTATGGATGTGAAACATGGCCATTAAGGATAGAGGATATTCGTAGGTTCCTAGTATTCGATTACAGATGTCTTCGAAGCATTGCTCGTCTTCACTGGGACCACCGAGTAAGCAATACGTGGGTTAGGAATAGAATACTAGGTAGATACGGTAAGTTTATTGATAAAGTAGTAAATCTCCATCAGCTGAGGTGGTTAGGACATGTGTTACGTATGCCTGACCACCACGTACCTCGACGAACAATGCTGTCTGGTGTGGAAGTGGGCTGGAAGAAAGTTAGGCGCGGCCAAATGAAGACTGGCATCAGTCCATGAAGTCTTTGACAATTGGGGTGAGCCATGTTAATGGATGCAGACTGCCTAGTTTGAGTTGGCGTGATGATCTTAAGCAATGGTTAGAGACGTTGAGTGATATGGCTCTAAATCGTTGGCAATGGAGCAGGTGCATCCACTCCTTGTCTTCCTCCAAATTCTAAGTTTCTGAACTTATCATAATTTTCTTTTTACTGATTCATATTTTCCTAAATGTTATCTCCGATCTCTATTCCTTTCGATTAATACTAACTCTGTTACTACCTCCCCTACTCTGGGATTTGATCCGACAATTTAATCTGTATCTGCTAATTGGGGTATGGCAACTTGAACTGATGTACCAAGTTCTACATTGTAACTGACTGACTGACTGACTATTCCTTACTAAGTTTAAAACTTTTTTCTGATGATTGGTTTATTAATAAACTTCGTTCCAACAAAATAAGTTAGTAGCTTACTACATATTTGATATTTCAAGTACTGTTAGAGGTACATCAGGTGAGGTAGGTTATCATTCTTCGGTTACCGACGTCGTGGAAAGATACTTCTTCAAAAATCTAAAAAGGAAATCGGGTTAGGAGTTGTTTTGTTTACCTCGAACTTACCTGAGGCTAATAATGCCGTACCATGGAACATGTTGTTTATTGTGAAGGCCTTTTCTTACCCATTCCATTTGTCATTTAATTGCGACTTCATATATATATGGTAATTTGCTATTTTTTGTGAATAAAGTTGGATCACGATTGTCAATCGGAATCTAAAACATGCGTTTTATCCATTTTGGGGCTTATCAATTAGACACTGTTATTCAAGTATTGATGTTCACACTGAAAATAGGACTCAGTCCTTTCATATTAGGCACTATCAGGCCAACCATTGTTTCCGACTTCCATCTAGTGGCAACACCATGTTAGCAATAATGTTCCTGAAGTTTCCGTTCGGACACAGTGGTGATGCTGCCATTTTAAAGCACTGGCTTGATCATCCGAATGGATTCCACATCATGGATCGTTCATCGTCTCTGGAACTGGATGGGAAATCACACAAGTGGTCAGTTTATGACGTAACGCCGTTGTATGAAAGGAAGCTCTCTAGGACTTATCTCTGTCGGTATATGGTGACTTCTGTGTTGAGGTCCTAGAGATAGTACATCTCAGTGGCTTGAGAAGTTATCAGACATGGCTCAAAATAGAATAGCCACTAAACTTTTCATATAAGTGTACTTAGCTGCTCCGATGGAATGTTTTCCTTCGTTGTATATCAATTCAAACTGCATCTCGTGCCATATACTTTTTGGCATGTCTTGAAGAAGACATGTGATTGGCTAATATTGTGTGTCAGACATACGACATTGATCAGATCTTATATGTATATATATCTTGTGTATTATTGGTTATAATATATTCGTGTGATTAACAAGTGGGCTTCTTGATAATCGGTCGGATCTTGGTGTCTGTGCAATAGACTAAGGCAAGGCTGGGTGTTAGCAATAGGCAATAGCTTGGCAGATAATATAATCGATAAAAACGGCCACCTGTACTTCAGATATAACACTTTTCTTGTTCTTTATATTTTACCTTTTTGTTTGTGGTGGCCCTGCTACTTCTACTTTTCCATAATATTATTCTTTTTATAATGTGGTTCGTACATTTTTTGAATACTTATTTGTACAGAAATCTTATGTTTTTCTGTTTATGGCTTTCAGGTTGAAGATTCCAATGGTAACCTATTAGGTGCTACTGTATCATCAACCGAAGATGATTTTTCATCACTAACCCTGAAAACATCATTTGTACATAACGTACAAGCAAGTGCACCCCCTCTTCTCGATGAAAATTCCGGGCCTTTAGTGTCTATTCCATCTACTGATTATAGAGAATCCGACAAGCCAACTGATACAGGTCCACCAACTTCCATGGATCGTTATCGTCAGAAAGCCTTAGATGATAAAAATTTTTTATTAACTCCAGATAATTTAGTGTTTGTTAAATTACATGCTTCATGGGAAGCAATGACATATTATGCAGAATATTTAAAATTTCGTAAGCGACTTCGTCAGGTGAGTTTAAACGAATATTAACATTTTGAGTAGTGACTTAGGAAAATTCACTTTCATCTACTATTGAAACATATGTTGTTATAACGTGGATTAAAACTAAGTTTTAACATGAGGCAAAGAAGAAGATAAATTCTGTTGGTAGATGGGAGTTTAGCTGTCTACCTAAAGCCAAAAGGCTTCAAAGCTTCAGTAACGTTCATTTTTATACAGATTTACTTCCATTGAGTATTAGTTTCATTCTGGTGCAAACTAAATGTCATGCTGAAATAATGTAAAATGAATTATCATACGACGACAAGTGTTAAGCTGAATGAAATACTATGCTGAACTGATTTGCATTGGCTCGTTCCTAAAATACTGATACATATTTTTTGAAAATCTCTTTAGAATAAATAAATTTATTTGGTGTGAGCATTGAGTTAGTGGTCGGGACACTCAATTATCAAACTATATTCGACTGGAAATTTGAATTCCACCCTACCCTAAATAAGCTAAAGTTTCTAAAAAGTTTCTATTAAGGTTCTTTAAGAAATTTCTTGAGGAATTTGTTAGCCAACGATTGTGATTATTAATAATGTATCAAATAATAAAAAAATACTGTAAGAGTACGTAGCGTTTGTAGAACTCTAACTTATTTAAGATGTTAAAATTGTATGTTCACAAATGCTAATAGTGTTTTAAGATATCATTATCCAATTACTTTTAATGAGTTTTAGGTTTCTATAAATAACTAGTATATTTCTCATATTATTTAATTTAAGAGGAAATGTGACTGTTATCATTATGATCTGCTGCTCTGAGTCAGTTACGATACATACTTTTTGTGGTTGGCCTTACCACCATATAAGTGAGTAGATCAAAGTGACTGGGAAGATTTAATATCTAGACTGAATTATATTGTTGTTATGGCGTGAAGAAAGAAGAGGGTTTTGGTTGGTTGTAGCGAATTCCAATGAGATGTGCCTAGCTGATGATGTACGACTGACCTAAGCCCACTAACCCCCAGGCTGGTAATAGAAGAACCAGAATTGAGAACCGGAAGACTGTGAACTGAGAGAACGTATTATTTTTTAATCATACCTTTATATATACATAAAACCAGACCATACATTAAGCCAATCACAAATGTAACATCGGTACAGAACAATAGAAACAGTGGCAGTGAATGGGGACAACTTGTACATAACTAAGTAGCTGTAGTTCGTAGTAATAAACAATGTTCTAAGAGTAAATACACTTAGTGAGAGAACCGGGCAAGGGAAACGTAACAGTCATAGAAATGAAATGATTACATTACTCATGAATAAAATAATGAGAATAGTCCTCCAAAATACAGTTCTTAAAGTTTGCTTCTTTTTTTTATTCGCCCGGCGTAACAATTTTGTATAAGTCATAGGTATGTATTCATTTTTCAACAGTAGACCAGTTAACTACAATAGATCGTGGCTTTGATATGGAGATATTTCGTCTCCTCTAATAACATACTGCGCTTGTGATTTTTGGTCTACGATCTGACTTTAAGACAGCCATAAACTCTAGCTTTAAACATACCTTGATGTATCTAGCTTTCAGCCTATCACTTCTCCCACCTGAAATGATTTTTCTCCTATCATTCATTTTGAATGACTGCATATGATGGTTCTTCGATCACTAATTGAACTGATGCCTTCTATGCTACAGGTGGATATACTCATCATTTTGCATTATTTTTTGTGTTCAGTGTTATGTAGTCACTTCTTACCATCTAGGAGAGTCTGAGAATTGGTTGTGAATACATTTTATTTGATAAAATAATTAATAAAATCTTGATCAATAGAAGGTCTACAGTGATCTAATTCGGTCATCCGATAACTATTAAGAACATCGAATTATTGGTACTAAATAATTATTCACGTAAAATGCATTACATTACCAATCTTGTCTAGTAAATTGATATTGTCATGCACAAAATATCAACATCAAAGTAAATATCATTTGAAACAAAAGACTCGAGGTACAATTTTCGTTCTACTTAATACATCTCTACACTTTCCTTAAGTATTACATAATATGTAAATGTAGCATTAAGTAAAAGTACAGTAAATTTGAAATTTTTTTATTTTTAATTAATCTATGTCTGAGTTTATTGTAACTGTTCGATAGAGTGAATTCGTCGATATATAACCCCCTGGTTAGAATCTTATACATTAATTCTTCCAACCTCAGAGCAACTAAAAATATTATCAGTTAGTGTTGTTCCTCACTCTTGAAGTAATTGACCCTACAAATAATGTCTTTCTATTAAGAGTTTGAGGATACTATGCCTAATCATGATTAACGAAATATTATTATCCGATTAAATGATTTTCACAGATTGGTTTGTCTCTTTTCAATTATGTTCTCATTATAAACTAAAATCGTTTGGAGAACCACTGTAAACCAGATGCTCATCGATTATTTCTAGGACCAAATTAATAGCATAAGTGTAGATAGTGAGTGGATGTACATAATACAAATCCCAGATACTTCAGTCGACTTGTCATCTTTACCTATATTTAACTTTAGGATTATTCAATCATCTGTCCCATTATATGCAAGCCATATTTCGATGATATTTAAGACCAAATGCCATCAAATTTCGTGTACTTTTAAGGGCAAGGTTTCATTTCCATAGAACAAACCGAACCAGACTTCTATGAAGTATGCTCACCTCTTAGTTTGTAAACTGTTATCTAGCCTATGCCACGAATAACATAAGCTACCAAAAGCTAAGGGAGCTTTTTAAATCCTTGTAGAGATTCTAGTAGCAACTATCACCAGGCCTGATATAACTTCCAAAGAAATTAAAGTGTGATCGATACCGCTTACCTAATTCACACTACAAATTTTAAATTTTGCTCATGGTAGTATTCAAACTCATCACAATGCTAAAAGCATATATTTACTGACATGTACACGCCGTTTTTTACTTATCCAACTGTATCTACTCACATTGTGGGAAACTTTACGTCTTCCATAAATATTCTTTTTACAGTCTAGTAAAGTTTTTCGGGTAAGTCGACATAGAAAGTAATATTTATTAAGATACATGAAGCCTTGCCCACTATTAAGTACTTTGACTACTGCGTATCCAGAATCAAAAGTATAAAGCTTTAATTAATTGTTATCCCTTAAGCATTGTAATTTATAGTTGCATGATTTAGATAGTAACAATTTTATATGTTTAATCAGTAAAAACAGCTGTTAATAATACCTACCTCATCAAGCTTATAGATGATTTACATTTTTTCAGTATCCTGGCTTCTAAATGCGAAATTTCAGGCTTAGCATTTTTTCATCATATATCTCATCGGTTACATGTACATTGTATTTTATACATTACATTGACGTTATTGTAAAATGCACACCTCCACTATAAATGCTATTTGTATTGGTTCCATTAGGCTACTATGTTTGTTTTTATAAAGGGAACTGTATAAATGTCAGCACTGATTCCGATTAATACTGATAGTTTACTAAAGGTACACTCTAATTAAAATCAGAACATATTATAGTATATGTGATAGGCGGCAGTTTCATAGGAAGCCTTATTCGATCTAAGTTTCGTGCTACTTAGTACTGGTCAAACAAATTTCTTAACGCTACTACTAGTCAATTTGTTATGGTTAACGCTGCTGTTCGCCATACTCATTTCATTGTATAAACGTTTATGAATATCAACTTTATCATGATAAGCACTAGTAGACTGTTTTCAAATCTAGTACTTATACAAGACTTGTCTATCAAAGCTCACTCGTAGTCTACTGTATAGGCTCGTAAATATTTGTACTGGTAGTTAATGGTGTCGATTCTATGCAGGAACACCAATGCTTGAATAAATGGAGCAAAATCAAATCATAATAAATCGCATCCTAAAATATCTTCCGAGTATGAGTCTTATTGATACATATAGAGTACCTGGTTGTGAATGTTGAAATAATTCTTATCGGTGTTTAGTGAAATGGCCTAACGTTGATCGCACTGAGATAGATGGATTCACTCTCTATCCTTTTTTTGATCTTTAATGCCAGTAATCATTTGTGTCTACTTTGTATTCTTTCCTTCTTTAACTATACATTGTTTAGTATTTCACATTATCATTACTATTTCGATTATTATGGCTCCTTTAATAGTTATATTATTAATTTCATTTCATGTTGTTGTGTAGTAGCAACTTGAAAGCCAAAGCATATTTCATGCTAGGCTGTACGTTGATTATAATTGACTGATTAAATATATTTTCCCAGAAACATCATGTTGCGAAATATTATCATAAATGTGTATTGTGCTGCTTGTATCCCTCGTTTTATCTTCTGTGATAGTAATTGTTTCGGTATCCTTACGTAATATGTGAATATACTTTTAGCTTGCTTATGGTTGGAAAGTAAGTGTCCTATTTTCTTTATCGTTAAATGTACGCGTGCCTGTTTGGTGAATAGTTGTTTTAGTCAGTGTTGAACAGTACGGATTAATTATGTTTGCATGTTTTCTTAATTGTTTTTGATACTAATACTAATTTTTATAACTGATTGATAATGACACCTTAATCGCTTTGATGGGTAAATATTTTGTACTAATGGAAAATTAAGAAATATTAATTTGATGTGGTTTCGTAGAGTCAGGTATTAAGTTTAGTTGGTTATATTCGTTTGTATTTGAACTTTTGTAAATTAATACGTCAAAATTGTTTATTAGTAAAACTAAATTGTATCTGGTACTGAAATTCATGACACACATTTCATCCTATTAATGTCTGCGTCCCAGTGTTGATGTTTACAATCGAACTGAAATCCAGTGTCTTCTGACAAAGGGATATTCAGCTACTGTGCCTTTTCAGTCTTAGTGTTAGCCACAATTTAACTTGTGACTATTTGATGATATAGAGACAATCTATCCAGGATATGCATATGTCAATAAAGACCAGTCAATTGCATTATTTTACGTCGACAACTTGAAAATACAATTTGTTGAAAACACTGTTTGACAAATTTAAAGCTTCTAAAAAATATTTCCACATTATTTCCTTGGTATGAAAGCTTTGAATTAATGAATTCAATGTACTTTGCACCGTTTATGAATGTTTTCAAGAAATTATTGATTTTTCAGAAGTAGTTAAAAATTTCATTCATTTTCCCTTGCATGTATATAGAAATTTATGAATGCATTGGTTGGTGATGAGCGTTAGAAGTATCTACTATTAATATGGTTGTTGAGAGTGATTTTTTATAGAGGGAAACTTTTGTAAAGTCCTTGTCTTGTTCTAAGTGTTATGGGTCACAATTAACCAGCTTATATATTTACTTCCGATTCAAAACCTTTTACATTATATAGGTAATTTTATTTTGACTGTCATTCAGTGGTTTACTCTTCTTTATGCACCTCATTTTAAACTGCATGTTTGCTGGCCTAGCGGTTTTTATATTCTTATTGAAGTTATTTGGTCTGTTCAGTAGTTTCATCGTGACAGTTGAATTGTTTGATTTACCAGGGGTTAATACTACAGTGCATGAAATTTATTGTTGTGGGCTAAATTTAAAGAAGATTGTGTTATGTGTATGCACTTCATCATTTTCATAGTTCCTATTTATGTTGATAGTCTACTTTTATTCTATTGTATAATATGGTAATTTCATTCAATACTTTCTATTACCATACCTATCTATTTAATTAATCTGACTTAAATGATTGCATACAATTAACTATTACAAAAATCATATTAGGTTAAACGAAAATGTACTTTTAATAATCATTTTATCATCCTAAATTATACTCTATTTGGTTGATCATTTTCATTCATTAAACCTTTGTAGTCAGTCACAGTATGCTTATTTAGTTAATTTTCTTTAGTAGTGATATAAAATTTATTTAGTGTAGTGAATTAGTTGTGTTTTATTTTTTATTTGTGTTGCCTCTTTTTTTGTTTTACTTTAACGAATTGACATAAAATACCTTGAAAGTTACCAATCCTATTTATGAATGTGATCTGTTGCACTGTTTTCCTTTTTTAATGAATCTCTTCCATTCAGCATATTTTTGCACCTTAGTGTATTGTTTATTTATATGCATTTTGTAAGTTATTTGTATTAATTACATAGTATTAAATTAATTTGAGTAGTTCTCTTATCTTATGAATATTAGTAAGAACAGTTTTTCTGTATGTTTTGGAAGTCTAACTGATTTAAATGATTCTATATGTTCATTGTATTCAAAGGATTTCGGACATCTAGTGGCAACACCATATTAACAATGCCAAGGTTCAGCTATGTGTGTACGATCTCAGTGACTGTCACTCAGTTAGTATCATCTTGAAATATCGGATTTCGTGGTTTGGTCAGGTTTTACAAATGTTGTACCAGCGAATCCTACATTCCCCATTATTTGCTGACGTGGGACTGTAGGTAGAAAAAAAACGGGCAGATGGTTAATTTGTGATATGACGCAGTAGAATGAATAATACCTCTATACCATTAGCATCTATCGGTCTATGACAACTCATCATTTGGAATATCGAAGGATGATTCAACTAACTGGCTTGAGACATTATCAGATTTGTCCGCGAATAGTGGCTGGTGTATTGATAAGTAACTCATGAGTGACCTGCGAGATCAATATTTAACAATTAATGGTGATTTAAATTAACTCCGATAGTTTATTTTATGTAAAGTATTTTGCTGACAAGTAATTCTGTCTTCTGATATTTGTTCATCGGGGGAGGAGGTGACGCTTGGATCAACCAGTTAAATTTGTGAATAGATATCACTCATCCACAGTCGGTTCAATTCAGGATATCAATCAATACATATAGTACAATATTTCTCTCCGTTCGTAAAAAGAACCTGTTGCGATCTTGCTGTAATTTTCTATTACACTCTTCGTAATAGTAAGGTAATCTCCTTTAACCGAATCGTTATTTTGCGACTGTACCTTCAACTAAACTGTATGTCTTATTAGAAACTTTTTTTCCGGTCATTTTGTTATTGGTTGTATTTCCTTTGTTACTCCATAGTAATATCGATTTAATTATTTAGTACATTTTTGTGCCATACACTGTGACAATTTATTTTTTGTCTGTATTCATGTCAGATTGATTTCGAATGGGTACCAGTGCAAACTGGAGAATATTAGGATTTATTTGCTTCGAATAGAATATTAATTTTATGTATATGAGGTATGATATTACCTACACAAATTGCGCCCAAACCCTAATCTTTACTATGATAGTGATAATCAGGCTTTAACACTGTGATGACTATTTTGACTGGAATACTCACTCCTAATCTTGTTTCGGATTTCTCAAAATGAAATATTTTCCTACACTGTAGACATTTGGAAAATTTCAGTCATACACATTCCTGGTAATTCCTATGTTTTTCAACAATTTATTTCATCTGTTTTTAGATTTTTCTTCTGTGTTATTAATCCATCTTTTTTAAATGCATCAATTCTTTCTTATATCTAACTGATGTTAAACTAGAGTATACCAACTTGAGTCTCTTTATATTTGTGCTATATCCTACGCTGTCTACAAGTGACTAGCACAAACCATATTTTTTTTTGAATATTTCTTTTTGAATAAGCCATTAAACTGACAATATTATATTACTGTGAATAGGGCTGATTACATTTTTTTATCATGTAGCATAGTCTTATTAGCATACTGAATTTTGGTCTAGTTTGTGATATTGTGTGAGTTTACTAAGTTATTTAGTTTTTCAATATGGTGCTTAAACTTTATATTTTTCTTGGATAGCTTTTTGTGTTATGGTAGCATTTTGTTGCATAGATTAAATTAAAATGGATGTATATAGTTTCAGTTCAGTAAATTCGTATCATAAACAAAATCTACTAAGAGCTGTATCAGAATGCTTTAATTTACGCTTTGTTTTACAAATGTATTGAATATTGCAATTATTTCATATTCTTATAATTTGCATCTGAGCAATAAATGTATGTACGTGAAACTTATTGCCCGATTTCTATTGTATGTATTTTACAAATTGATTTATTATCTATGACTAAAATTAATCTACATAATTGAAATGACTATAATTTTGATAGTATTAGTATCTTCCCGCTTATGTTATGGTCCAATATTGATCAGTGTCTATCTCTGTATACACGTCAACACTGGGATGCAATCAAACCCAGCTGATAGGTCTCATACAGAACGAAACGTGCTTCTTGAATCCTACTTACTAGCCACAATTCAACTTTAAAATGATTATTTTAGTAAGAAGTAAACCATACAGTATCATATTTTTAGGAGGAGACGATAAAAATATAAATATGATAAAATCTATACCTCTAGCTAAATTTGTTCGTTTATTTTAGCGGGTATTTATAAAACACTTATTGTATACTGTCAACTAGAAGTTGACTTAAGGATGTTAGTACGCACTTATTTTGCCAATCATAAACCATAAGTAAAATATCTTTATCTTAAAATTGTCCTAGTTATAAATTGTTTCCACTTTGAATTCTCTACACTAGTAAAGATTTATAATTTCCCGTTGTCTATATTAAAAAGTATAATTGGTTGGCTTCTGTTAGTGTATGTGCATCTTTAACGCATTTTTTCGTTTTTACCATTTAATCACAAGTTTTAGTACATTTGACATATAGAATGAAACCCCTCAGTAACGGGTCCTGACGACACCGCAGGGGAGAGATTCGATTCTAGGACTTTCATACTTTACATCAAACGCTTAACTGTTAGATCACTACGCCGGTGAGCATCCAGCAGTTGATATTCCGAACAGCACTCAATTCACAGTATACTTACACGACCTCATTCTTATCACTGAGTGACTAATTCACACTCGATGTTGTTGGACTTGTCTGGTCACATCTCATTACAATTCGTAGAATAACCTCCTGAAGTTAGTAATTAGTAATCTGATATTAATAGAAATTGGTTATGAAGATTGTTGAATTTGATATCACGTTATTTGTCCCCCTTCTCATGACTATCGGTGTTGTGGTTTAATTATTGTTTACCTCATTTTTCAGGAACAGATTCGTGTATTTGAGTTGCGCTCTGAGTACGGATGATAGTAATGTTATTTGGTTTTGAAAGGGAACCTGCAACTTAGCACTATCAACACTTGTATCTATAAAGACAGTAAATATCATCAGTAAATCATTTTCCGTTTACCGGTACATATTTTAATCATATTTTTTCTATAAAACATTCTTTTATTTACAAGTAAATTCTACGCTTTGTTTCCTTTTTAATAGTTTGAGGAATCAAAGTCGAAACCTTCCGTAATAAAGGATTTTTTCAAGTGTCTACAATTAGATGAAAATGTTATCAAACCTCCTGATACATGTTACACCTGGCCATTTTCGTTGAATAGGGAATACTTGTAAGCTGTAATATTTTTATAGATGTAATAAGGTATTATGTAACTCATCAAGTATAGATTCATGTATGAAGGTTAGTGCTACTACGTACTTGTCTAAACTGAGGAGGGTGTAAGTGGAGTTTGGAATCTGCGATTTGATATCTGAGAGTCGGAAGCCCTAAGTACTATACCACTTCAGAATAATATTACTGTTGATTTTGGTCATTCCCCCTTGTTGGCTAATAGTTGTGGTAAGTAATACCAGTCTGCAATATACGTGCACAGATAATTATGTTTCATGGCGAATATTTTCCTAATGAAACTATAACCTTTTAACTGTAGTGTTTAAGTATGCTTAACCACCGCCTCCTGCGATATGCAACGTTAGCTGATATATTAATAGGCTGGAGTGGGACTTCTGGTTTGCATATCAAGAGACTATTTCAATCTATGAAGTCATTTACTGCTAATCATTGCCAAGACGTTAGGTGTAGACTTCATTATTAAGGTCTATACAAATGAAAATAATCTGAAACTGATCTCAGTGATACAGTCACATTCCTTCTCATCCTTTTATATCATCAGTTTATGGTCGTTCTTCGATTCTGCGTACGTCTTTCGTATTGTACTTTACGTGTTTACATTTTCACTATGGTTGCGTTTAATTCATCCCTTTGTCTTCACGTCTTTTTTAATTTATTGTACGATCGTTTTGGTGTATGATGTATTATATTCAATGGATAAAAATTCGTGCTAGAATCTACACTAATGATAAATTATTAATTTCTGCTTAACCTAGGGATGTTTTAAAGATGTGTTTTAAACCTTCCTAATATACTTCGCCATATTATTTTGTATGTTATGGTTATGCGTGAGTTCTCTATTAATTTACCCAAGTCTCTATCAGATAACTAGTGAGACAATGAATTACCAGTCGATCAATAAATGCCAATCACTCCTCATGGAGCATAGATCATTAACTAGCATTCCCCAGAAAACTCTGTTTAGGACTCTCCTTTCCAATTCTTACCATGTGCTGTTCATTCTTTACATGCCTGCTTCCAATTCCTGAAGCAATGTGTTTTTTGGTCTTCCTCTTTTCATTTGGCCTTTAGGATTCCAAGTTAGTGCTTGCCTTGTGATACAGTTTGATGGTTTCTTCAGTGTGTGTCCTATCTACCCCGCAGCGTTTTTTCTAAACTCCATTCTCGACTGGAATCTGGTTGATTTTTTCTGTTAGAGAAGGTTGTTGGTGACAGTGCCTAGTCAACTGATTCTAAGTATCTTGCACAAACAGCCGTTTATAAATACTTGCATCTTTCGAATGATGATTTTCTTAGTTCTCCAAGTTTCAACTCCATTCAATAGAACTGTCTTGGCGTTTGTATTGGAAATCTTGACTTTGATGTTAATTCACGGTTGTTTTGAGTTCTAAATATTCTTCAATTGTAAGAATGCTGCCCTTGTCTTACCAATCCGCCTCTTCACACTAAATCTCTCTTGTTTTTCAATAATGTTGTCCAGTTTCTACATCTTCTAGAGTTTCCCCGTCAAGCTGAGTGTGATTCGGTTGGTGATCGATTTGTTGTATCTAAGGATCTCGCTTTCTTCCTTGTGCATGTTGAGACGTACTGCTGGTTATAGAGGCTGCTGCTAAACTGGCCGTCTTTACCTGCATTTGTTGCTATTTGTGGAATAGAAGAGCTGAGTCATCTGTGAAGTTCAGATTATCTAAGTGCATCCAAGCTGTCCACTGAATTCTGTGTTTTCTAAGAGGTGTTGAGGTTTTCAGTATCCAGTCAACAACTAGAAGAAAGTGAAAGGGCGAGAGTAAGCAGCCTTGTCTGACATCATTTTTTACTTGAAATGAGTCTGTGAGCTGCCCTCTATGTGCTACTTTTCAGTAGGGTCTGTCGTAAGAATTACGTATGGTATTGACTACCTCAAGAACACCATGGTGTAGAAGAAGTTTCCATAATTTTCTCCTGTACACGCAGTGAAATGGTTTCAGTTACTTCTGTATCTCATCTCAATGCTTCAGCTGACTTGCCACTCCTGATTTGTCGGATGGTCGTGCTGATTTCCTCGATTATTGGTGGGACACCATTTACAGGAAGGTCTGTAGGTCCTGCTTCGATGACTGGTGGGTTTAGTGGGGCTGGTCTATTCAAGAATACTTCAAAGTCCTCTACCCACCTGTTTTACTGTTCTTGAATTTCAGTGATTGGTCTGCCTTGTTCTTGACTGGTTGTTCTGGTTTACTATATTTTCCAGCCAGGTTCTTCGTTGTATCATGTAGGTGTTTTATGTTTTCTTCTCTTATAGCTTTTTCTGCCGTAATTTATAGGTCTTCCACACAGCACCGCTTATCATCTCTATTGCTCTTCTTCATTCGCTTGTTTACTTCCATGTATTCGGCCTGTGCCTTAGCTTTCTCAGTCTTTGCTTGGCTGTTGTTGGTTTCCGTCTTTTTGTTTCCTTTTTTGATTTTATCCATAGTGCCAACAGTAATCTGTTCCTTATAATAATGCGTCTTGCGGCCCAAAACTTCCTGACATGTTGAATTTATTGCTTTTTTAATCGCTTTCCAGTTCTCTGTGGAAATTTCCTCTTCTAGTAGACCATGAGAGGTTGGGAACGTATTGTAGTGAGCTATCTTGAGTTCTTTAGTATCTTAAACAAAGGCCGCATTAAACTTTTGTAATTCTGCTACTCCAGTGCTACTTTAGCCTCCCAGAGAACTGGTCTTATTCGTCTTTCTTGCTGTCGTTGGTATGTGCATAGCACTGGATAATATTCATTGTGATTCCTCTTTCTTTGTCTTGAAGAATGCTCTGATGAACCTAGTTCCCTAAGGTTCCTATCCTGGAAGTGTATTCGTTGCTTCTTCTGACAACACTAGTTTTACTCCTTGTGTGTGTGATGCATTTTCTTCTTCATGACCAGAGTACAGCAGTATCTCTGCCGAAGCAAATCTTACCTATCCACCTTGTAACCAATGCGTTTTACTTATTTCAAGTATCTCCAGGTTGTATCTTTTTGCTTCCTCAGCTACTTGGATGCTTCTGCTAGTCTCTCACATCGTGCGGACATTCCATGTATCTGTACTAAACATTGCTCTGGTTGTCAGATGGGGCATCGGCCTTAAGGTATCATGACTCTTCGAAATGAAGACCCTCTAACTCCTACGGCAGAGTTTTAATAGTTTGACAGACGTTTATAGTCAACCTTCTTTAACAAGGTTATTTTCTACAAGATGAGATTTCTAACTTCATGCTCTGCCCTTCTCTCTTATAACTGGCAGTAATTCTAGGAGGGTTTCAGTCGTAGTTAAATGTTATAACAACCTGAAAGTAAATTTGTAATGCATTTCTTTACTCTTTATGTTTTAATATTGTTTATAAATAACATACATGAAACTTAGTTTCTGAAACTTCTTTTGTAATATAATTTAAGTGCTTTTTTATACTACATTCTTCTTAATAACTGTGACAGTATTTGTTGAATCATGGAGAGGTGATATATCTTCTAAAAAACAACTTTTAATACCCAAACTACAGGTTCAAACCCCATTCCACTTACTTCAGTTTGAATAGGATTATAATATCCCAAACCTCACATACGGGGTGGCTCAATGCTGAGTTACACATATTTACTATTCGTCAATTACCTCCATTGATTTTTGTCTTGAATATTTTGTTGTGTTTATCGTATATGTTATCATCGCTTTTACTATTAGCAGTTTCCTCAAATATACTAATTAGCTGAAAACCATTATATATATATATATATATATATATATATATATATATATATATGGTGTTACCTTTTCTTGATTCATTATAGATTTGACATACCGGAGAACAAAGATGAATTTTTCACTCCAGTAGAACGAGCTCTCGTCTTAGATCATATCCTTCGTCGTACCGGTTATAAATCAGAAGATTTAGTAAATACAGATGATTTATATGAACCTAGTATCAGTAAGATTTTCTGTATTTAAAATGAATTTGTATCTCAATAACCACTATTAATAACCTACTTATTTCGGATTGTGTACTGTTTTAATGTTTATGGATTGTTATGCAAGGCTGTTTCGTAATAGGAAGCTTATAAAACTTTTATGATGAATGTAGAGTTGGCTTCATTTCTGTTTTAAATACGATCTACATTATTTTGAAATGGTTGAAATTCGTTACTCAGAAGGCTCATTTTGGCTAAGTTGCTTTCTCTGATTTGTATGATAGTCGTTAGGCTCTCATCATCTTTCTAAGCGACATCGTCAGCGCTATCTTCTTATAGAGATGAGCAATGAGAATTTTCTCAAAAGTAACTAGCAACGTGTTCTATCGACCCTGAATTTGATTGGTTGTTGTTAGCATTCATCTAGTCATTCATCTAGTCATTTCTGTACATTTATTGTGCTTATCTTCTACCTAACCTAACTTTTAGTTCTTATGATTTTTCTAGTTGGTTAATTAATCTAGTCTATTTTATTATTTTCTGTTGATTCTTGATTGACTCTAATGTCAAGCTTCTAAATATTCTCAGCGTTTTTGCTGTGAAACATGCCTTCATAGTTATATTTATATAATAGAAGATACATCATAGCTTGTGTTTACGTATTCAGAAATAAACAAAGCAATAGCTTCACCCGATACTATGTCGTTATTAATTAAAGCAGGTCATTTTACAGTTTATGTTCATCTGCATTAATCTAGCAATCGTTGTAGTATAGCCGGATAACGCTACCACTTCTTATGATATCAAGAAAAGCAAGGAAGTAGAATGGATTAATAGGTGTAATCAGAGTGTATAACTATTAAAGCTGGTTGTCTCAAAATGTTTGACGTGGGTTGTTTCCATATGATGTCACGATGCTTGACTAAACACCAGCTAGTAGAGTCTATCAAAACTGACAAGGTCAGCAGTAAAGTCGAGTATCTACAAGGCTACTTTTATTTTCTTGTAGTGGTGGGGGTGGTGGTGGTTATTTGCAGCTACAGGTCTTTGTCAAATGCAGTGTGCATCATTCTCAGATAAAAGGTGATTAGTAAAGCTAAGTACTTTATGTTCAGTAAACAATCTTTCACATAGATGGAATGCCAAATAAAAACATATTAGGATGTATTATTTTCAATATATATGGTCGTTTGAAACGGATTGTGATGCTTTTTGTTTGACAGGTCTGTGTTTCAATCATTCGTATTTTTATTTAGTAAATTGACGAAAAAGTTTTTGAATATCCTACTACTTGCTAAATAAATGAAATATATTTAAAATTTATTCGAACTGAAACTTAGACACTCGACTCAATATGTTCGAACAGTTTATCAATACACTACTAAAAGACCCAAGTCACATGAAGTTCTGTACTGATTGTACCTATCACCTTTTTTTTATCTACAGTTAGCTATATTAATTCTTATCTCTAATATTTAAACGATTTGTATTGATATTGACTAATTAATCACTCTAAATTAGTCTCAGGTGAGGTTATACGCAATGTTTGGAATACTCACTAATCTTGTTGTGTCAAATATTTCCAACCATTTTTCATTCATCTGGCCATTGGTCCACATGAAAGCGTATTTTTTTATATCTAAAATGTCATTGCAATTGAGATGATATTTGCTGGGTCGGGCTATACTAACGAATAGTTACAAGTAATCCTACCTCTTGATATGAAATGTCTGTCGAAAATTTCGCTCTAATATACAGACACTCTCAATAAATGAACGGAAAGTGATCGAATGTGCTTATTACAACATATCTAATGGGCAGTGAAAACGTAACAAATAACCTGAACTCTAATTTCACGTACTTTGCTTTAATCAGTGTTTAATAATTTAAACGATGATGTTACCTCCATGCTGTGTAGATAGTGTTTTAAAAACAATTGTCTCTTTATATAGTTCCTTAATTAGTTGATGTATTTAGAAAGAGCTGCAATTTTATTATAACGGGAAGATTGACCAATTATTTGATATGACCTTATACACACCAATTACTGCAATCAATGACAATTACGACTGTCTAGTTGATGCTCTTACTTTTGCCTCTTAGTCCCAGGCCTAAATATGAAGAACACAAGCAGATGAACCAACCAGACAAATTAAACTATATTTCATGGACTTCTTTACATATATATGTAAAACCTGACCTTACAATCAATCAATTAATAAATTAACATTTTTACATGATAACGACGATAATAATAGTGAAATAGAGTAGCTGATACACAATTAATTAATTGTAATTTTGTGAATGGAAAATGATTTGCCACCAGCTATTGGGTCAGACGGGAGGATAGAGCAAGAGGGACGTAATAGTAATGAAAATAAAATTTTCACTTTACACACAGCTAAAATAATCTAAATAGTCTATCGAAAATCAGCTCTAAGAGATAATCAATCTTCTGTAGGCGCCCTACATATCAAATTTGTATTTCTTTTATTCACACATTAGCTTCGGTCTACAATACTAAAGAATCTGGGCGGAGCTGGGATATGATTGAATCACTGTTAAAGCGGCAATTTTTGTAATCCTATTTCAATTGAGATCTTATCATAATTTATTCTAGCCATTATCTATCATCTATTGGCAATAATCTGAGGCATACAGGTTTCGTTATGACCAATATGTCTTATGTCCACCAACAATGAACGGTTAGATTAGCACTTATTGGTTTCGTAACTTTTTTTATTCTCAAAATCCAATCAGGGCATTGGAAAAGGATACATACTTTGACTTCTCGCACTATAACTTAAAACGCATGATTATTTGCCCCAGTTACAGGACTACTATGCACCTAAATTGGAAATCACATTATGTACAAAACTAGAGCAAACTAAGTAAGCGGCGTGTAGTTTGAGTAGCTGTTATTTACAAATGATAAAACAGCTTTGACCATACGGCATGTTGTTAAGTAACCTGAACATAACTAGAATTCACTTGATTTAGAATCTAGACACTCACAATTCAATACCTTCGAATAGCTTCTCAACATGCCAAGTGGTAAAAACTGTATAAGGTATGTTAAGAGTCAATGAGTTAAGTGAAAGTTCACAAATGGGATAATATTAAAGGAAGGAACGTAAACTAAGTGCTTAACAAATATGCAATAATATTTCATATTCCACTGAAAAATCTCACAGTTTTGCCTTTTTAAAGTTTATCCACCCTTTTATAAAGAAATCATATTGTAACTGTTTGCTCATTACGTTAGTAGTATTTGCCTATATTGTTTTATATTATTTCTTTCTTTCTCATTCTATTCAATACATACATAGGTGACATTGTGCCAAGTCAAGAACCCGAAGATGAATTCACAGAATCACCAAATCGTGTTAATTCATTGTATGAGATAGCCGCGAAAAATTTAGGCATTACCAAACTAATTTCTGATGGAATCTTCCTAGCTGCTTATCCATTACATGAGGTAAAATATTTATTTATTTTTACAAAATAATTTTCAATTAAAATATTGTCATTATATTCATATAATCTACCAGTTTTGTTTATATCTAAGCAACCTCTAGGATTTACTTTAAAATTAATTTGAAGTTTTTTTTTCTTAAATAATAATAATAATAATAATAATGATAATAATAATAGCTTTATTCAATAGTATGTTTAGTACAATATGAATTTTTAGCATAGTGTCTCAACAAGTTACTCTTCTACCGTGTACACATACGGTTGCATTTACACTAGTTCGTGTTCACGAAAATAGCGATACCACCATTACACTTTTACTTGATGACAGAACGATCTTGACGAAAAATAGGTTATGTAGCCGAGGTTCTTGAACTGTGATTAAACCACAGTTACAGTGTGTTTTAAGGTTAAAGAGAAATAGTAGGTAGTCCAATTTTCCAATAAGAAATCTATAGTTAAGACTGAGAATTTCAGGAGTAGACGTTTGTTGAGTATTGATCCTTTTTAACACATGTTGCCAGCCACCATAATGTCTTCGTTTAGATCTAACTGGATTACTAATGATAGGTCGTAAACATTTTATAAATGCGCGTGAGTACATAATGCGATTTCGAAACATGATGGAATAGTTAGAACAAAACGAAAAAGTAACTTTTCGAGATATTTGGTAATAAGTGGTAGCCCAAGATTTCAAGCAGGCCACCAAAATTAGAGGTGTATCAGGAGTTACCATTTTCTGGTTGCCTACGTCTTACTGACCTAAAAGTGTGACCACAATGCTCAAAGGACAGCTATTTGAAACCCGTCTTACATGACATTTTGGTAAGTAATTTTGGATTTGTTAGTTTCATACTATTAAGTCTTTACCGTCGACTATTGAATTGCTATACATCTGATGTTACTTGAGATTACACTTTATAGCAGTTTTCCAGTTGGTTTACAGAATATATTATTGGTTCAGTTATATATATATATATATATATATATATATATATATATATATATATATATATATAATTCTGACACTGTTTTCAGTTTAACTTGGCTTCTTTAAAGTAGTTTATCCAATTCGGTTTGGGCTGTATTTCTGTTAGGTGGTCGGTAAGAAACCTTGAACTTATATTTTATGCTGATAAGCATTCGTAAACAAGTCATATCTATAGCCTTCAGGGAGCTGATTCTGCTCTCTATGGGATTCAAACTCTTGTCACTCAGTTTTATATAGTGAGACGTTGTCACTTAGTTATTGAAGCACTACTGATGAGTGCCAAATATCGTGGAACGTAGACGAGATAAGGTTTTCCCTTGATTATCTCCAGCCACCCCAACACCAGAATATAATACACACGATGTTGAGTCACTCAGTCTAATAACGGCATTGCGATTAGATCAACAATAAGGAATACCCGAGCGTGACGATGATCCTTACTCAATTATTAATCAACAAAAGTTATACAGCATTGTATTTCTTAGCGTTAGTGACAATACTTATTTCTCTCAACCTAAGTGAATGGATTGGTTGCGAATTTATCGTTTATTGGTTAAAAGCCAAATTCTCCAACCGGTATTTCATATTGAGTACTATATCAAGTTTGTTTTCGATGATTATTTGACTGACCCATTTTGTTTGAAGTATCATAATGTTGGTCTTAATAATTTTCATGATGTAGTTAACTCTACAATATATTGGTAAATCCGTTTGTTGATGTTTCGTAACTAATTGTACGGTGGCTTAATGCTACCAAGTAACACATTCGAACCCCGCTTCACCTGTTTCGGGTTTATGCAACCGGATAGTAGTAGTCGTTACACTTAGAGTGCATGAATATGTACCGGATAAATTAATTCATAATTGTGCTATAAAAGTGATTTCTAATCTACAGACTTTTTAGTAATATGTTTGACTCCATCATTCTTTTTGAAGATGATAATCATACTCAAACAGTGTTATATGTATATAGCATTGTTCAAAGTTTCTTTAATTACCTCTTGTTTTCCTGTTCGTATTAATACCGGTTTATATTAATTAGACCGCATATTGAGGCGACAAATGTTAGTCAACTTCTGTTTTCTTAATATAGAGTGCAAAATCCTCAATCTGAATTCTACAGCATACATTAGTAAAATTAGTGGCAAGTAGTCATTATGATTATACTGGCCTACAGTAAGTGTATTTTTTTAGTTATTCTGCAGATTATGAGGTATTGTATAATATGGATAGACGTCTTAGAGTTTAAGTGGACTAATTAAAGCAAACTAATGAAATTTGTTAGCATTAGAGGTTTGTGGAGACTATTGACTCTTGTAGTTCACATCACTATTTAACTGCGGATAGACGACCATTTAACTCCAGAAAGCACCAAATTGTTGTTTCACTTTGATCCGTTACCTCTTAATATCACTCATCAACAGCCCCTCCAGAGTTTGTACCCTCAGGCCTTGTGGCGAGTGCTATACATTGAGACTACTGAACTAGTTTCCGTTGGTTTACATTTCTGTTCGATGATCATTGGTTTGATTCTTAGGTTAAGGATGTGAACTGTTGAGGAGGCCATACTTAGACGAAACTAATTTTTAATACCTCATGATTTTCAATGGTCAAATAGTTATAATCCATCCGTAATGTAAACTGCGAATTGTTTCATTATCGGCGCAAATTATTTTAACGTTTGCTACAGTTGTTCAGTCAATGGTAATCAGATTATAATTGAAAAGCAATGGCTTGTGTGAATTCCCAATATGGAGTGAATTTGTTGTATCGTATATTTGGGAATTTGCTGCGCTAAAATCTATTTGATAAAGGCAGACAAATTTCATGCATATGTTTTATATTTTACTTTCCCAATCTTATGTCTTGATTTATTTGTCAACATTTGTTTTTTTCCTCTATTATGCACAAGTTAAATGTATATCAGCTTGTAGTTTTTCTTCCACGAATGTTTTTTTAACATGATGAAACTCTGAAGAGCGGTGGCTTAATAGTTAAAGCGCCTGCCTGTCAACTGGTAGGTTTCAGGCTCCAGCTCCGTTCCACCGACTTTGGTCTAGTTAACAGGATAGCCCTTATACAGATGAAGTGTAACAGTGAAATGTGATGTGTACATAAAATGCCTATTTGGTATATTATAAAATCAAGAAATCACTGGTTGATCTAGTATGTGTTTTGTGTACGTTATTTTCAGTCAGTGTTTGCGTGTTGAGTAGTAATATTACCCGATAGTTGACTGAATTAAAGCGAGTATAGCGGGATTCGATGATAACACTGTTATGATTAAATATCTAGTGCTTTAATCACTCAGCAATCATTCCATTTAGGAAGCTTTTGCCCGGTTTTTACCTAGTCTTCAAATGCCAGTAATAAGCTGTAAATAACTCAACCATTCAAATTTCTTTAAAAGATTTCATCATAATTCTATAAAGCGACGGGATACGTTTTCATTACTTTAGTCACTATCAATATTACTGCGCTTTCCAGGTTCCTCCAAGTTACTTACAATCCTGTAAATACCCTTGACTTTTCTTTGCATAAACGAACCTTGATGACAGTAAATCTTCTATACTTCCCATCGAGGTTCACCTGTGAAAAATCTATGGAAACCAAGGAGTTATTGTCGTAAGCATTTTATGTATTTATTTGAGGACAGTCTTAATGAAAACCGACGCCAAGGAGATTTACACTATACAAATAGAAGCCGAAGTGTTGATACCTTTGACGTTATTAATATAGGATAGTGAGTATTTCATTTTCGCAAAAATTCAATTATCTTTTGTGGGCTTGTATGCTGTTCAGGTCAAGGAAGGTGGTTCTCTTAGGGAATAACTCCTCCAGACTTTGACTTAGTGATCCAATCTTCAGAAAAGTTTAGCAACGTTACAAGATACAATCTCATAGTAGCTAGTGACCAATATAGGTTTAATTTTTAGAATACTAAAGTCCGTGCACGTCATTAGTCTGGAACCAGAATTCCCCAACTTTCTTAAGTTGGCTATACGAGAGAGATAGAGAACTTTCCTTATTCCCTTCTGTATCACGCCGCCATGGGTATCCTATGTTCATAATATTCCATTCGTGGCATAATGATTTTAGTGTAACCTTCATTTTGTTATATTATGATCTTCACATTAAATTTTCTGTACAATAACTTAGCCAAATGAAAAGTTGTCATCAATAACTATACAAAAGAGGACATTAAATCCGAATTGTTATGGGGTAGGTTCTCAGTCAAAATTACATATACTTATCTGTCTATATATTTGCTTGCAATTTACAACATATCTGTTCGCTGAACTAATATTTATATCTCTTTACTTTATTTTTTCCTATTCACAAAACAATATGCACTTTTTTATGTGTATTTTCACAGCACAACACTTTATTTGCATTATTCCATGGTTTCATAAATTTTGTATCGTATCAATATCACTTATTATCAGAGTCTACGTGAACGGTATCATCATAATTGATGTCTTTGTGTGTTATCATTATCTTATTTGTGTGTAGTCATTTTTTTTATTCATGTTTTGTCTCTATCAGTTACCTTCATTAAGAGTTACAATTTAATGTCCAGTATTTTTGGCCTTAGTCAAATTTTGCTGAATTGACATGCCTACTAAGTGAGATAATATCTCACTGACTAGACTGACTCCTTAGAGGGGTATATTTTTCCTTAGTTATTCACACGTGGAATTTATTATATGTTCGCGTTAGCTCATGTTACCATACCACATTAGCACGGCGTGATCAAATTCAAACAAATTAATGCCAGATTATAGGTCAGCAGTAGAGTATGTAACGGTTTTGATCAAAATATAATGGAAATTATTATCGAGTTGATAAGGAGTGAATGCACATGCACTACTTTTACTGATTCCTAAAAACATCACCCAATGTCTCCAACCACTGATATCAATTATCACGCACACTTCAACCAGGTAGTCTACGTCTGGCAATTCAGTTCAAATCAACAGTCCGTAACTTAGTGTACCGATGCGACTTTTAGATTCATCTTTCTTTAATTTTCTTCTATCCTACTCTTACACTAATCAAAATCGCATCGAGGTAACTGGTGATTGCGCTTACGTAATTTATGCTCTAATTACCTCAGTCGATGATGATTCACAATTTAATATACCTGTTTACATATTTAGCCTGTAATAATGTTAAGGTTTATATATTCATCCTAGTGGAAACAACATTCAGTTGTCTAGTCATTCACACACAAGAAACTGTATACTTGTATTCGCTTTATGGATGACGCTTCTTAAGTCCTTAGTTCTATCGAAATCCATGGGATACGTTGGTGATGAGTACTTTCTGTTACAAAAAGTAGGTCAGACATGGGATCCTATCGATTATTTTTAATTACTAAATATAGTTTGTTGTCTTTACAAGAATAAAAGGCGGGAAAATTATTTCTCTTTAGTAATCTGGAAGTTGTTGTACTAAACTGTAACCCGAATGCTTAATCTTTTTTGGTGGTTACTTTTTTATCTTCTGACTAATATGATGTGGATAGAATTCGAACTACCCACCTTCCTTTTCATTCTTACTTTTCTTGTAAACGTTTAAAATATATCGTAGGTTTTTGAAAAGTCTTTTGACTGGGTTTAAATATACTTCTCTTGTTGAAATATCCTGCCTTATTAGACCACCTGTTATATTTGAGATAGAAACCTGCTTTAACTACTACCCCCACTAGATACATTATTACTGACTTCCTCGCACAACAATGATGATCCTGAAAGTTAAAATATTAATACTTGTTTGTCACTGAATAGCTGTCAAGTGATATCGTTTATTCTAATCTTTATTTTTGACTGAATCCTACAAAAATGGAGTAATGTAGGCTTGAATCTTAAGAGCGTAGTCGATTCTCTGGAAATTGCAAATTCATCTTGTTAAGGGAAAACCATCAACATCATTAGTGCGGTCCATCTACTTTTTCCAATAATGTGATATCACTTAGTTAGAATACATTCTGGAATTAATTACAGAATACGCATAAATTTACACATGTATTCAGGTTATTTAAAATGATAAGAGTACATTATTCGAAAATATGTGTTTTTCAAATGTGTGATGGATAAGGTGTTTTCAAAATGAATAACCATTAGTGACAGCATATTCGTTGCGTAACTAGTGTTGTTAGGACTAATCTTGTAAGTACATGATTGTTTTCAATAAATACTGTGACGGATTTAATGTCCACATAGACGATAGCATTTTAAACATGTCGAATTCTCACGGAATGCAGCAATTTCGATCTAATGTTTCCATAACTAAGTAACTAAAATATCTTGTTGTAAAGTGGAGAAATAGGCACTGTAACAAGGAGATTTCACTCATGTTTTATATATAACCATCTATGACTAAGGACAATATCGAAAAATCAGGAAGCATAGAATCAGCTACATAAAGTTAGTTACCATCTCAGTTGTATCTTAAGTTTCTCTATGAATAATGTGAACGGTCATTCCAGTAGAACGATTGGGACGGTCACTTTGTAAATCTCATTTAATTGTAATTGGGTGTTGTGTGTTGAATGTTAGTTTGATATTACGAACTGGCCTGAATTAAACAACCATTGACAATCGAACAGCACTGGATAGCTGTTTTGTCCTAGTATGGGACTCTTCAGCAATATACATCCGCAATCCCCTTAGGGGATGAACACTGGACTTTCTGGCTATACAGCAAATGCTTAATCATTAGACCACTGAGTCGGCCCTCAACGGTTGATATTTCGTGGAGTCTTAGTGAAAAGATATGATTAGTAGAGTTCATGCCTGTCAGGTGTGAGGCAGCTACCCACCGATGGGTTTGGATGAGGTTGCTCAAATGTTATGTCGGATGACTCAAGATGAGTAACTAACTTGAACTGTTTTTCATAAAACTATTTCATTTATTTTGAGTATTTTGATTATTTTATTTCTATTATTGTCATGTTTCTATCACACTAACCTCCCATTAGACTCATAAACTGTATCATATTATTTGTCATGCAAAAACTATAATCAATTAACTATGTATCCTCAGTTCCTAGTCACTATTGTTTTCGTTCGTATCAATGTTATTCTTTCTATTGGTGTGCTATGTGGTCAGATTTTTTGTGTATATAATTGGGTGATTGAAATATAACCTGTCTTCTGTTTGGCTTAGTTATCTTATCTCTTCATTCCGGCTTTAAGGACTAGTAATCACAGAACAGACGTGTGCGTATACTAACTGGTCTTATCGAGGTTACTGTTTTCCAAATTTTATGATTGACAGCGTATTCTCAAGATATAACGACGAACATATTACTAATAGATTGAGTTAGAAATGTTAGCCATTAAGAGCACTCTCACGGGTACAGTGTTCGCCGTGGAGCCAGAAGGTCCTGTGTTCGATCACTGATGCATGCGGTTGCATGCTGCTAGTGAGTCCTATACTAGGACAATAAAGCTATCATGTTCATCCTGGTGATCATTGGTTGTCTAGCCCATACTAATTTGTAATATATCAAATTAACAAATCTCATTTACTCTTTACACATTTGTGTACATTTCTTCAGGCTATACTCTATCTATGGGTGAGATCTAGTGACACTAACCAGTTGTTTAAACTAAAATAGGTGAAGCTACATTTGAATACTTTAATTACAACAGAGCCACTAGTTCACACTTATGTACCTATTAAAAACGTGGTTTCAGTGTTTATTTACTACTTTTTTTCCGTTTTCAAGTTGTTTATCATCTATATACCACAAATTGATCTCATAACTTTATTTTATCGTTACACTCACTAACTGTATATTATTTATTTACCTGTTTGTGTAAATTGGTGTTCGGTCGTCTGTCTAATTATTGTTACTTCACTGTTGTTAATTTCATTTATTTTGTTCAAAAATCGACTGGTTTATAATGAAGAGACAAAACTGCCTTTTCAATGTTGTCATTTACTGATGATGTACAGCCGTATTTATTTTGTTTTTTCATTTAATTATTTATTGATATGGTTTTGAGAAGAGATTGACAATTAGTGTTTTCCTTAAACTTGTTACAGAATGGTCTCGGTTTACTACAACTGTAAACCAAAAGACACTTGATGGCTGTTCCGTCCTAGTGTAAGACTTAACCCCACCAGGGAATCAAACCTTATATATCCAGATTAAGTTTAACTATCAGCACCACTGGACGGTTTTTTGGACTGGAGCTAAATACCCTGGGTTTGACTCCTTGGTTAGAGTCAAGAGTGTAAACATTTGAGACGCTTTGCTTTAGAATGAGGCGACCATCAAGCCTTTTCTGGTGTTTTTAATGATACTCAACCGAGATCTGTCTATGACGAATAAAACAAAAGATGATTACATAGTGAAAGGTTTAACATTTTTGTAGGTGGTTACATAAAGATCTATATGTTAAAACAGTACTCCGAAACGAGAACAATTCACAGATAAATAGGAACAGGAGATAATTGTTACCTTGACAAATACGAAGATGAATTGAAACACGCTGGTAATGAGGATAATAATAATCTAAAAAAACAGATAAGGTTTGTATTAAATGAATATTTAGTATGGGAAATAGAAAGATGATTAAAAAACCAACACACAAACAAACTAAAGAAAGTTATTAGACTTATAGTAGACATATAGACTACACTTGTTGCTTTTACTTATGAAATCCCAGTTTTGGCTACTAAACTCTGCGTGTTATACAAATTTTTGATTAGTATCCTCTTTCATACTACTCATTTGACTATGTGGATGATACTGAAATACGATTTCTTTTGGGGAATGTGATTAATATCGATTAGATATTGTTGTGCCAAACCACTGGTAGTTTTACTTTTTCTCTTGAATAGGCGCTTCGAACAGTGTTCTGATATGCTTTTAGGGAAGCATTCAGTTTCTGTAACCAATGTGACTAACACTACACAAACTAGTAAAATTGTATATCTATATGGATATCGTTCACAGTCCCGTTCTGATGCTAAACAGTTATTGTATTACTTATACTTACAAAACATCTATACACTTTCAATTTTGCAAAATATCTTCTTATTGCTTTAATTAATGATGACATAACGAAATGTCATCTGGTTTTGAAGACTTTGTTGTAGTTTCTGGAAGCCATTTCAACACATGGAGAATGCATTTCGATAAAAGTATAGTAAATACTTGTTTATTTTATCAAATCGTTGATTTGTCTTAAATGTTAGGCATTCTGCCTAGAATGTATCTGATGTTATTTTTAAGAAAAGGGCTTGTAGGCTTCGTTACCATGTTTCCATTTGAGAATTTCTAATAAACTAAGCGTCGAATGGATTGCTTATAAAAATAAGTAATATTTTCTCGTACCCTTCCAATTAATAGAAACTGAAACTCTTGGTGTTTTGCGACGTAGTTTAAACGTCTTATTCAGAGAATAGATTAATAACCAAATTAAATTAACGCAAAGTTAAATAATACATAGGAATAAATCATAGTATCTACTTCAGTCGGGGAATAATAATTCTAATCGTGTTGAAGTTATATCATTTAGGTTATAGTGAATCACTTCAACACGATCAGGTTTACTTTCTTTTCGACTGCACCAAATATTACATTCATTTAATTTTATTATTTACTTAATCTTTGAAGAAGCAACTTAGATTAAATCGTGT
Source organism: Schistosoma mekongi (assembly GCA_034768735.1). Taxonomy (NCBI): domain Eukaryota; kingdom Metazoa; phylum Platyhelminthes; class Trematoda; order Strigeidida; family Schistosomatidae; genus Schistosoma; species Schistosoma mekongi. The sequence continues at coordinate 14,188,587 of CM068310.1, forward strand.
AATGTTAAGACTCCCGATTTTCACTTTAGAATATTGCAAATGTATTATTTCTACTTATTAATCGTTTCCAATTGTTTCATTTTCATAATTATATAATCTTGAAGGAGCGTAGAGTTAGCCTGAGAGTTGTAAAACTCACTATGTGTATACCAACTGTTATTGGTTTTGTATATATTCTTCTAACGCTTCATCCTGTTTTATTAACGAGATATCTTAGGTTTAAAGGATAGATTATTGAATTTCGTACCTATCACATATAAAACCGTTTCTGAGAAACTACAGTTCCTTGACGATGATATCACTTAATTAAATTAAATCAGTGATTGCAAAAGGCTATGCAGTAGACATTCACTTCAACCAAACTTTATGCCATATTTTACAACCAACCCTTCATTAGAACGAAAAATAATTGCAAAATTGTTGAATTCGACTCATTCATAGTTTTCTAACAATTCAGCTGCGCTTGTGAGGCCAGTTATATTGGGCTTTCTATCATGGATGTCCGTCTTAGAATTTTCGAATTCCATCCTGTTTATACCATTGAAGGGCAAGTAAAATAATTCAAGAAATCTATTTCTGGATATTTAGTCGATACAACAAATGGATATAAATAAAGCCTTTTGAATAATCAGCGTGCTTCATGATTTACGTAAAAATCTTTTTTACATAAATCGGAATCCATCAGTATCCATTTTAATAAACCAAGTCTATGCATATAGAAGAAATTTGTGCAACTATTTTTGATAATGATGATAAATTTGTGCAACTATTTTGATAATGTCTCATACCAACCTGCACAGTACTGAGTATTCCAACCTAGAGGGGTCGTGATAGACCGGGGGATGTCAGCTTTATACATCTAACCTTCATATCATAGGGCCATCTTAAAAACTAACTACCTTTCTACGAGTTCCATCGAGTCTTATTGTCAGCACATAATGTACGATGTAGAATTCTTAGCTAACCTAGTAGTAGTATTGAGACAAACTTGACAATTTCTTAAAATATCCGCAGTGAGGAATAATTCTAGTTAACCAACTATCAAGTGAATCCCTGGACGCGCATTTCGTCATATTTTCAACTCTTCAGCCAAATGTATCTTCCTCTCAATGTTGCTAACTACATCGGGGCTCCAACTCAGTATGTTTCCTGTCAAACGCCATCACGTTCTCCAGCAGGCTACAAAGTTCATACAGACGAGTCTCAATTAGGACAAAACGCATGCCTTGGACTCCATATTTGTAAATTACTACTGTGCTAAGGCAATCCACTTAGGATGCACATATAATAACAGAGGCTGATCAATATCACTTCATAACAAATCAGGGGGAATAATAATACAAATGCCTTTAAACTAGTTTCTGCATGAAATTTAAGAAAAAACAAAATCATTCCATCTTCCATACGACTAACAACCGTATTTTAAAATTCCTTAAAATGACATAAAGTTATTTATAAACGCCTAGATTAATTCTTGCTGAAGTTCACTTTTAAGATCGTGCTAGCGTAAGTTGGGTATAGAGTTATTTTAGATTAAGGATTTTGATCTATGTATAGCTTTGATTTATAGATTATGCATCATTTGTTTGGCAAGAACGTAGTGTTTGATATGTTTATCTCTATGATTCTTTACTTCATGGCTTCTAGTTGAGTGTTCCTTGATATTTTTGTACCTTTTTGGCACCAGACGTGAGTGTTGTAATAAGTGACTTCTGATTGGCTTGGAATCTTATAGATCGTCACTGATTGGTTAATATGATTGCTACACTGTGATATTAGTAATATGCTGTTGTTACCGGTTTAGAATGAACTTTTCGACCATTTGTTAAGTTTCACTCTAATGAGTGAGTTCAGGCATAGGTTTCTTTCGAATCTGCCGCAATATCTAGCATTTCGAAAATGTAATGTACCCTGAGCAGCTAAACTACGCAAGTTGGAACTCATGATAAGTATAGTATTATCTGATATTTTGGTCGATATTTTGAGCGTCATTTCAATGGCTTCCCCGTAGGAGCTAAGTACGGAACAAGGTAACATGGAGTTATTATTATCAAATTGAGTAGTTTATAAAGATATCTATAGTAATAAACTAGTCTATCTTGTATGATTTATTTAGTATTAATTTTAGACACTTTATTGATCATTCTTGTCAACCTTAAGTATTTGATTTAAGAATTACCACTGCTTATCTAGTTATTTTTCATGTTAATATAGCCTTCTGGAAATACTCTTCAGTCTACGGAATTCAATAATCGAATATTACTTCAACGTTATTGGGCTTCCTACAAAATGTTGTTTAAATGTCAACCTATTAGTTATATCCGGTAAGTAAATAACTGGATACTTCCGATTTGTTGTAAAATTAGCTTTTATTTGTCACAAGGAAGTAACATGACGTTAGATTACAAAAGGTTCTTATAATGTAGATAAAATTGGTGTATATTGGTGTATTTCTTGCGCCAGATAATTTATTAGTGGAGCTTTATTTGTTTTCCTTAACATCATTTGTGCTCACTTCATATAGAAGTAAACTTTCTAGCTATTCTACGAGAGTTAATTTAGTTCACCCCATCGGTTTTTTCGTAACTAATTTTTTTCGCAGGTCTTAGTGTTTTGTCATAAAGACGCACTAACTGTTTTTACGCTTGTGATATAGCTAAATAACTGACTCCTATATGAAATATGTGCTAATGATGTTGTTCAGAATCATAATGAAAGCTCTACTCAGCAAACTCAGCAATAGTAATTCTTTCTGAATTTTAAGTGAACATTCAGTGCTTCCATTCTTTATAAAACTCTACCTTGTCTTTATATACTCTCATTTGACATCACTCACCTTATCTATTCCAGAAGTTATTTCAGTTACAGCTTTATAGCTATGTAATTGAAGCGTCTTCCTGTTTAATTGAAATGCATAACGTAAGCTACAGACTTCATTTTGCTCATAAATTTAAATCATCTAGTCAAACATATTGGTTTAGTTTACTAGGTACTAATGCAACACAAAATTAAATCATCAATATTCAAATATGTTTTTTCATTGTAAAACTTCAGTAATTAAGTTTTTATTAAGATTTTTACATGTAGATAACTGTACTTACGTAATTGTCAAGACGCGGTAAGGTGACATTGGTATAATTTCAAAAATATTCAGAATGAATCCTTCATCAAAATAGCGATATGTTCATTACATAACATTTTGAATATATCACATAGGTCAACAGTATTCATTTTCTTATGGATTACTTCAAATTATGTCAACTAGTTTGTAGTTAAGCCAAAAGAGCTGTACAATCGTTATTTTCGCACTAAATTGTTTTGAATAAAATAGTGATCTGTTACATCATTAATAATAAGGTTACCGCAAGTAAATGTTGAATATTTTAAGAGCCGAGTCTGAGTTACGTGATGGTCGAGACTAATAAATTAGAATTGGAGAGGTTCAATTTACGAGGAATATTCGAAGATGAGGAAATGACGAACGTGTATCAGAAACCATTTGCAAAAATAAAATGACGTAAAGGGGTAGGGTGGATTTTCTCATTGTTTTTTTAAAAATGTGGGGTGTTTGCTTGCAGTCTTGGTTACCTACTTAGTTGATTTAGTAATCTACCAACTAGTTTCAACCTTGTCTTAATAATCCTATTTGAACACATGATACTTCTATCGAACTATCGTGAACAAGATGAGCCTGACAAAACACGTATATGTATTACACGAACATTACCGCAAGCAGTTAAGAGTAAAAATCTGACACCAAAAGAAGGGGAAAATATGTATTGTATGCCAATGTTTCCTGTTCACTCAATTTTACCAAGTCACCTGTTTGTCTATGCTCTCTTTATCCAATCACAGTTCAAGTAGGCCAGAAATATCAGTGATGCGTAGCCAGAATCGACAAGACTATTGTCTTATGTCCTTTAAACAGCTATGCTGGCTACTACTTACTAATTCGGGTTATTGATGCAGTGCTTTTAAATGAATGGTTATTAGAAGAATAACAACTAACCAATTGTCCCATGTAAAATAAAGTGACATACACCTGTACAGAATAATTAACTACTCTCGTTGAAGTTGTTCTTACGGATTGCTGAACAGTTCTATAGTATAAAAAACAGCTGTTCAGTGTTCCTTTGTTTTCAGTGTTACACAGTCTAAATAAATCCGCGATGACTAGCAAACGACAAATTAAGACTAATCTCCACAAAAGCTTCACTCTAGATGTTATATATATACATATATGTATATAATGTAAATGACTGTTGGATTCTGATTATGCGGATTGTTTACGAATTAATAGTTATGAGGCCTTACAGTCAGGCTCTTTTATTTCAGCTCAGATCATATTCTTTGTACATTTCGGGTGAATAGCAAAACTGTAAATGTGCAAATAAAATTTGCTTAAATAACTTGTAGTAACGGTTAGAGCGTTCAAATTTCAGTTACTAGGTCACAGAATCGAATCCCTCCCCACTTTTGGTTTAGGTTATTCTCATTCACAATTAGAATGTAACTCGTAACTAAGTGCAGGAATCTATATCTGATATAAATGAGTTAATCTACATTCTAAAATTGTCTAAATGCTTAAACCATTTTGTTTGCGTCCTCTCTACAAGCTCATCTCTCTAACGTTTGTAATAGACAGATCCATATTTACTACTAATTTCCAGCTTTTCTTTCTTACTTAGGCATTATTTTGGAGAAGCTGTTGCATTCTATTTTGCTTGGCTTGGTTTCTACACAGCATGGCTTTTACCTATTGCAATATTAGGAATTATTGTTTTTCTATTTGGATTGTTGGATTTAAAATCAGACTCTATTATGTAAGTTATTTAATCTCTTCATTATTATATAGTACGTCTTACAAGATCTGTCAATTCATGTATTGTAGTAAAATGCCTATTTATTTATTATTCATATGTGTACTTTATTTTTACTGCTATCAGTTCGTTTATTTTATCTTAGTTGTCACCAGCAAGCAAACCTTAAGATTATATTTTATATTTAGTGTTAAGTTCTTGATAGTAGTCATTAGGAGATGCTACACAACTTACGTGTCGTGCTAGTTGACATTTGCCAATAGGGCATACTTGCAGTTTTGAGGGAAGTAATGTCTTTTATGAGGTTCTAACCTGTATCACCTAGCTTTATCTTATGTGACGGTACTCCCAATCCAGTTGAATCGTGACTGACGATGATTGATCTCTGAGTAGTGACAAATTTAATGCTTGACTGACCTTGTATTGCTGAACATATACTGTCTGTCATGTCGTGAAATTGCCAGAACGTCTTACTGATGAATAACATGTTTAGGAAACTTAGGTCAAGTTGGGTTTCCTTTCACCTTCATCTAACCACTTTTATTCTAAATGTGGTTCATATGATGTCGAGTCATGTAGACTAGTCCACTTTGTTATCTGGTCGATAGAATTTTATAAACAGTATTTAAAATAATAACAATTAATTAAAACGAGCAGATTATGCGATCTAACTGTTAATAATCATTTGCCATACCTTCTTGACATCAATTACCAGTCAGTTTGATTTGTGTCAAAGATTATCAAATCTAGTCTGATGTAGTGATGTAGTCCATGTGCAATCTGCAGATTAACCAATAGCTTGTTTTTGATTGTTTTCACCTAAATACAGCTAGTATATATATATATATATATATATATATATATATATATATATATATACATACATATATATATATATATAGAGAGAGAGAGAGATGTCTATTTATTTCTCGAGTTTTGTACCTGTGCATTTGACCTCTGTTAGTAGTAAAGTAGGACACATCGTATTGGAGGAGAAAGAATGGTTACATTTTTATTAGGTCACTAACATTGGAGATTATCACTTTTTTTAAACGATGATTATATATGCCTTTGTTGTTAAAACTCATGTACTAGGTACAGATTCATCATACTTAGCGTATAGTCATACTCTAAATTTGAGCCTTAGTGATACTGCTTAGTTCTCTAAATGAAAGCTGGATTCGAGCCTGTAACCTGTCGGGTGAAAAATGAACGTTTTTAACCATTAAGTCACCGCTTTCGTATCACTTTAATTGAACTGTATGTTCGATTAAGTAAACAGTTGGTTAAAAAGATTTATCACTGCTTTTTGATGCAATCCTTATCTTAATTCATTCGTCGTTAAACTATAACGACAGTAGTTACTCTAAGTGATTCGATAATTCCATCTTATAGGTCACGAGTTTGAACTCAGTTTCACATAATCTAATTTCAGGGACCTGGTAGTTATTAACAGCTTACGCTCAGCTAATAGTTTTTTGGAAGCTATATACATATAAGCAGACAGCCGTATTCTATGTATATATTTTTTGCAATGTATTCCTCTGTTGAAGTTTTGCAAGGAAAGAATATTAAACATTGTCTCGCATAGTGGACTACATCATAACCTCTCTCTCCCACGTATTTGATCAAATTATACACGAACTTGTAATTTAATACTCAATGAAGCAACCATAAAGATTGTATTTATAGAAACATTTTTACTTATTTACACGTTTTCGCTCGTATGTTGAAGAATTAAAGCATGCGTAGTGGAATCCACTTTATCTGACATTTATTGCCCGTGCTTTAGAAAAATCCATCGAACAAATTTGGATTAATTATATACAATCGTACTGCTTAATAATGAATTCGTTAGAATAAAAAGATCGATCATTACATAATCTCAGAGTTCCAGAGTGATTTAGTTAGGTTTATGTTTTTCAATACCTAGTCACAGTAAATTTGTATGTTTTGCATGGGTATTTCAGAGTATTCTCTTGAATTAATGTCTTCAGATTCATGCTTTTGTGCTACACATATTCATATATATATTCTGAAATGAAGGAATATTTACTGTTTCCTTAACCTGAAATGGAAGTTGTGTTAATGATTCTATCAACAATCGCTTTGATTGATTACCCTTTTCTGAATAGTGTTACACTGTCATGATTGAACTTGTTTTGTACAATCGTCAGAATCGGTCTTACTGTCCACATCTTTTCCTAAGAGAGATTGTTATAGAAGTTTAGTTATACTTAGTTTTGTGTTATGTATATATTTTTCTAAAATAGTCTCTTCTAGGAAAACTAATTCTGACAATGTAAATAAATTTTTCTACCAAACCTGACAAAACTAATCGAACCCATGTTACACTTCCAAGGTTGCGAGCATATTTAAATTAAAAATGCTTACTTTAGACCGTTTGATTGCCACTTTTTCCGAGGATGTTATTCCTAATAGTCTATAAGGTCTTGGATTGGTTTGTACAACGTTGCTATGTGTTTGTGAGGTTAATATAGGTGTTTCACGATGTACAACTACTGGTAATAGCATTGTTTTACCTTATTATGGTTGTTGGGAAAGAAAGTCCGAAACTGGGAGTTACTGTGCTCATTTTAGATTAACGTTGAAACGAATGTGTTGGATGGTCATCAAACTGATTATTCAAATGCCAGTTACTTGTGTATAATTATTCTTCGAAAATACTCCGTGGACCCAACCACTGGCGTTCACACACAGAACATCGAAGTTTGTTGGTCCTGTTTTTAGGAGTTCCAAAGCACTTACAAATGCTCAAAGAATAATACGATGGATGAATTCTAATACCAAACATACTATGACACTAAAATACATCAACCAATTTCTAACCTTTAAATGTTTATTAATCATTTAGAAATATTGTATCCTCTTTAACCTTTCATACTTTTTTCATCACTTTTTCATAATATACCACGGTTTCTCTTGTAACCCTGTTCTCATTGGTTAAACAAAATTTCTGGGTCATTTGTAGTCGCTCATGTTTGACAGTGGAGTTTAGTCTCACTGGTATGCACACTTACTTGGAAACAAGATAAGTAACAATATATGTTCATAATCAGCATTAAATTAATCTTTCTGGTTGGTAGTCACAAATTGGACGTGTCAGGACATGTATAGATAACTCTGTGTTTTTTTGTGTGAAAGATGAGTTCATTGCTGACCATAGATGTATATTACTGTTTGTCTTATTTTTAAGTAGGTGTTGTGTGCCTATATACATACATTTCTTTTAGCTACTATAATGTGAACACATATTTCGTCACATAACTCGTATTTACAAAGTACCATATATAGAGTATTAATATGATTGGACAATCATCTAGATACTCTATTACTTATTATATTTATTAATTTTGAGTTTTGGTTGCTTATCTGATGATGCTCAGCTTAAAGCACCTAACAAAATATTATAAGTTATTTTTAATTACATTCACTAGGATTTCTATAGTTTTTTTTTCATTTAAGATTGTTTCATCATGTGTACTGTCTTCCTCTTGAAGTACCGGAAATAAAGAAGCTGAATTAGAGGTGGTTTTGACGACTCGGAGAGTAACTGCAGCTCTTAGGGGACGACTTCTTGAGGCCGGTCATACACGACCTTTTTATGAGTACTTTTTGGTGTGTTACCTCCGTCCTTGTTAAGAACTTAACCCGAGACGGGAATCTGTGGAGTAAGGTGAGGTGTCCATATTCAGAGCCTACCTTTTCTAACCCCATCCTTCTTTTGTGAGGGGAGGCATGGTAGTTGTCTGAAGGAAACACCTTGCTGCCTTCACACTTCTGTACGTCGGCCGTACGATTTCGCTCTCAGCTTGGTGCTTCCGGTTTCACCGCTTTCCAACCGGCTTGCGTCGGGTGGTAGAACTTTAAGAAACGAATATCCCAACCAGTATAGCCCCATTGAACCATCACGCCGGGCAAACTCGACCACCACGTCTAAGTAGCAGCAATGGTCGCTAGTATCAGATTGGGATAGCTATCTATCTATTCTTTAACTCTAAGTCCAAGCCAGAAGCATCGGAAATCACAGAACATTCGTGTTTGAGTGGATTGTAACTGGCAAGTAGAATCCAGGACTCTTGTTTCGTCCTATTAGGATGCAGGCACATCCAGTTGACGAGTCCCTAATAGGATGAAACTCGCGTCTTGGATTCCGCTTGCCAGTTACAATCCAACTCAAACAATACCCACGTACGACCGCTATATCGAGGCGATTCTCCAAGGATGCACATATGGCAACAGTGATTGACCAGTTTCAGTCCATAAAAAATCAGCGGGAAGATCCAAATACGTTCAAATTACGCAGAACATTCTGTCATATACAACCAAGCTTAGTTTATAAATATTTGAATATCTTTCCACTTTAGTTGCTTGAGAAAGCTCTACTTACTTATTCAAATTCAGTAATAGTTTCAATAAAGTAGAAACTTTTCCCCAATTTCTTCTATCTGATGCAGATATAATGGTATTCAACATGATTGATGGTATTTGTCAGTGAAGTAAATAACGATACTTCAATGTTTAGGAATAATGTCAAAACAACAGTTTTTTTGAGTGTGTTATTTATGGAAATCGAATGTATGTTGGGTGTTAGTTTCACAGCCTACTTTTTCTATGATTAACTAATGTGTTTGAATGCATGTTTATTTACTGAAATATAAGTCATTAATCACCCTATGAATATCTATATATACACTTAGCTTTAATGTATTGTTCTCTAACGATTGAAAATCAGGAACCACTGACTAACTGGTTCTCTTCAACAGTCTCACCGCCGATTTAGTCCACGATTTCTATGCCTCAGAATGCTTAGTCAGGGTTCTGTGGGTTATTTTTCTAACTTTTCTTGGCATGGTCTGAAGGTCCCAAGTTGGGTCCTTGGTGAGGTTGTAGAAGGGCACTGATTATGAATTATCTTTTACAACAGAGCATCTGTCTAATGTCTTCTGGTTTTCTTTGGTTGTCTAGCTATATTTAATTCACGGTGTGAGATTTCAAATTAGGGAATTACATTATCAAGTAAATTAGTTTCAAAATATTGTCTAAAGTGTAATTATGTGTATCATTGATACTTTCTTTTTTATTACCAGCTTGATTTTTATGCCTGGCGTCTACGACGTACACTAACCTAGCAATAGCTTATAAATTAAGTCATTCGATTTTTCACCAGTAAATATCATATTTTAACTCCACCGTACATTGATAAAATAGTAACACTAGTGTTCAAATAATTGTAAACAACGTTGAACCTAGGAGATATGTATCTCAGTCCAAGTTGCGGCATCACATCTTCACGATTGGATGAATACCAAAGTAGTAAATGTGATTGTAGTATTTGTGTTCATAAAAAACAGTAGACAAACAAAAATATAATTTGAGAGGAAAGGATTGATTCTTAGATTAAAAGGCATAAAATAGTTTTGAACCTCAAGGTATCAGCGAAGTCAAGAAGCGAATGGATCCGTATTTTTACGCCATCCGATTCAACGTCTCCAATCCTTGGCACAATTCAACCAGTTGATCTGCCCATATCAGCCTAGATCAGACCAACAGTCTATGACCTTATGAACTGATACAATATCCTGATTTGGCTGTGCTTAGCTTTCTTTCTGCTCATACATCAGCCAACATTACTGATTAAGGTATCTGGTAGTTATTAGTTGTTTTATATCTTTTGTCTCGGTTGTTCTACGATGCTTTTCACTTATTATAACCCTAACATATTTTATTAGCTAATATTGTCTTCCTAACATTGTTTTATTCTTCAATCGCGGAATTATTTTTCAAGACACGAAGTTTGTGATCTTGGTCACAGCATATTCATGTGTCCATTATGCAAATCATCTAAATGTAATTTTTGGACTCTGGATACATCGTGTTTTCGCACCAAGTTAATGCGGTTAGTTGATCATGAAGGAACGGTTGTATTCGCTGTGGTCATGTCTTTGTGGGGTATGAGTGTTTTTTAAATATTTTTTTGTGATCTCCAGCGTTACAGTATGTCTAATTTCTATTTCACATTATTGACGACTAATCGTCTCTATTTTAAACCATCTGGACGAGCGATACATTTTATAAAGTTTCCATTTTACTGATGAAGAATAGTTGTAAATGTGATCTCGTCGTGCTTATGCGGTGTAGCAACTTGGACTTATGCTCATATATACCAGGTTATACGTTGTTCATGACTGGCTGATTGGACAATAGTCCTAGAACTGTAATTCCAAATAGTGGAAAAACGAGACAGTTTCGCTATTTCGAATAAAACCAGGAATATATGTATATATATGCCTTGTCATTAACTACTCAGTGATTAATCAATTTAAATATCTCAGTCTTATGGCAAGCCACTCCCAGACCAAACAACTGAATGGTAAAATCTCAGATTTTAAAATTGAATGACTTAGGTTTGAACCCTTCCCATGGAGCTTCGTTTGCTTCAGGACTGCAGATATGCCTTGTTGACGAGCAGCAACTAGTAGGAAACCTAGGTCAAACAGGACATCTTGGTGACTACTTCCAACTTCCTAATTTATATTTCTGATTCTTCTCCCTGCATATATAATGTCAATATGTACATGGCTTTGTTAATATATAATCCCATATAGGAGGTTTTTGGCTTTTAATTTATTATTTATGCTTCAATTGACTCATGAAACGTTAGAATAAATGAAATACAAATATCTTTTCTTATATCTCATTATTATTTATGTGCTTTGGTACAGCTGTAATATTTTTCGAAATGTGGAAACGCAGACAAGTTTCATTGGCTTATCATTGGAATGTTTATTCGCTAGAACCGATGGATCAACCGCCTAGACCAGAATTTATGGCATTAATCAATAAAAGATGTCCTCGAAAAGTGAATCCTTTAACTGGGGTAAGTAGAAATTTATTATTTTTATTTTTTATCTTTGTCTGATGTTCTTTAGTCTGATTCTTTTTTCTTTTTTTTAAATGTTAAATGATTTGTGTAACAGTCAGTCTTCATTCAGTCGTAATAGTACGTAAAAGTTAGTGTATTTCTGCTAATTGTGATGGATACTGGGGTGATGAAACGTCTGTTTAATACTGTATGCTTTATAATGATCAGTTGTAAGAGGATATTAGAGATTTCTGTCTATTAGGATTTCCTTACGATCCTGTTTTCTGATTGTATCTCAGTCAAATGTTTCCTGTTTATTATTATTCAAATTTTGCTAAGATTAACATTTTCATCAACACCATTGGACCGGCACCTTTCTGTAAGTTTTCGTTTTCTGATATAGAGCGATGATCGTCCAATCACGTTTGACATAACTATGTCACTCCTTCGTTGTTTAAACTGTACAAGTAATTTCAAGAGAATCTTGAAGTGGGTCACTAGTAGCCTAATTTATTATAATTCAGTTAGAATGATTTTATGGAAATTGGCTTTAATTTATTTTTTTCATTCCACACAGATTAATCTAGGTTGGGTACCACTTGTAACCAAGGTCCACTGAACATCTGTTTCACTCTAGTGACAGATTCTTCAGCAGTGCGAACCCATGACCCTACCAAGGATCAAACTCAGGATCTATTACGAATACACATAACAAATGTTTTTAACCAGATTAAAAATATCGGTTTTCCTGATTATATATTTGATTATATTTTTTTTATAGTATGTGGAACCATTTATTCCATTTTGGCGACGCAAACTACCAGTTATCTTTGTCAGTTATTCTACTGTCCTATTAACTGTAAGTTAATATTGAGGTTACTATTTTCGAAATTTCGGTATGTAGAAATTATAATTCAATGATCGCAACATTACCACTGATGACTTTACTCATTTACTAAACACTGATTCATGTACTAGACGTAAGAGTCACCGTGTATTTATATTAGAGCTAGTGTCAGTGTCTTCTGAAATCAAAGTAGGTGAATCAATATTCAAACCTGTGACTCTTATCTCTGTGTTTGAGTAGCGTCGTGGGTTCTACAACCATGATCTATTCCAGTGTTTTGCTGCATCACTTTTCTACTACATTATGCATATTTTATTGATCAATAACAAGTGTTATATCATTCATCTCGAATTTTCCTCGAAACATCAGGCGTTTTAGCGTTATTACTACATTGTTTATGAATGGATTTACTGACCCAGCAATACCAAAGGTTTCCAATAAACCTCAAATGTCGCAAAACAGCAATAAAACTATTTTGAAAATACATCGGATATGACATTGTTATCCATTGAAAGAGGTTTCTACCTTGACTATGCAAATGATAAACAAATTATCCATATGACACGAATTCACTTAATCACCAACATCCCTATATATATATATATATATATATATATATATATATATATATATATATATATCGATTAAGTCTATTTTCAGACATTTTGTAAGCTTTTCTCTATCCAAAAATTGATTTTCTTTTGTTTGTTTATTTTCTCGCACCTCGTGTTTGTGTGCTTTTGCTTATCATGCATAGTTTTAATTCTGTTTCCAATATTATATATATATATATATATATATATATATATATATATATATATTCACTTTTGTTCTGTAATTATCATTTCTGAGGTTAGATATGTCCTATAAATGGTAAGGCACAATTGATCATAAATCAAGAAATCATTAAACTGGTTTTCACTTTCTTATTGCTTAACTACAAAACAAGTGACTGACTGCATGTTCAAATGTAGAGTACCCACCGTATAAGGTCGCATTAAATAAAACAGTGGGAACTCGCGTTATAACCTGTACTTCACAAATCAGGTTATATATGGTAATTTAACTAATCTGTTTCCATACTAGTTAGTTGATCAGTAGAATGAGTTATTTTGCTTTAAGTGATGACGATCAAGTAAACTGGTCTTGTGTTTTGAACTCATAAATTTGTCTTAAACGGTAACATTTTGACAATCCTTTTAGAGTGTACATATCCCAACAAAAACTAATCAACATTAAATATTGAATATCGATAATGCAATTATACATCATATCAATAGATTATATTTGATTGTTTAAGTTCTCAAATTCCGAATCGGTCTGATGTTGATTGATTAATTAAAAGCAAATTCATTTCTTTGAATGTATCCTTTTCTATTTATAGGTGATGCTTACATTAGCCTTTCTTGTTGGTGTGGTCTTGTACAAATTAGTTATCAAGGCAATCCTCTATCGTCATCATAATCCGATGATACAAAGTACCGCTGGTATGATTGCTACAATGACGGGATCTTTATTAAATTTAGTTGTAATATTCTTCTTGAAAATAGTAAGTATTAAAACAAACAATTTTTGATTAGCCTACTACTTTGTAAGAAAAAAGTAATGACTGAGTGTCTGGTGTCTTGGTGTTGAGGCTGTTATATGTAAAATGTTCTCGTTGGATCGTTTATCATATAGGTGACAAAACTGTTTGGTCTCCCCTCGAAGTTGTTACTAAATTACCATATCTATTAACTTATTATTACAGAAAATCTTGATTCATTAGTCTATAAACCTTTTACATTATTGTTAATAAGTTTCTATTTTGCATTCCCATAAAGGATCTTAATAATCAGTTTCCGCTGATGAACAACTCTATGTTTTACTCATTTATCAAATTCGTATATAGACCCAACAATCGAGTAACTAGAGCATTGCTCGTGTTTTCTGGGACCACTGAGTAAGCAATACGTGGGTTAAGAATAGAGAACTAGGTAGATACGGTAAGTTTATTGATGAAGTAGTAAATCTCCATCAGCTGAGGTGGTTAGGACATGTGTTACGTATGCCTGACCACCACGTACCTCGACGAGCAATGCTGTCTGGTGTGGAAGTGGGCTGGAAGAAAGTTAGGCGCGGCCAAATGAAGACTGGCATCAGTCCATGAAGTCTTTGACAATTGGGGTGAGCCATGTTAATGGATGCAGACTGCCTAGTTTGAGTTGGCGTGATGATCTTAAGCAATGGTTAGAGACGTTGAGTGATATGGCTCTAAATCGTTGGCAATGGCGCAGGTGCATCCACTCCTTGTCTTCCTCCAAATTCTAAGTTTCTGAACTTATCATAATTTTCTTTTTACTGATTCATTTTCCTAAATGTTATCTCCGATCTCTATTCCTTTCGATTAATACTAACTCTGTTACTACCTCCCCTACTCTGGGATTTGATCCGACAATTTAATCTGTATCTGCTAATTGGGGTATGGCAACTTGAACTGATGTACCAAGTCCTACATTGTAACTGACTGACTGACTGTTGAAGTTTTTTTATCTCTTCTTTCACAACTCCGCAAATATGGGCAATTACCTATACTGTTGTGCACATGTTTGAATTGAGTAATCTGAATGCTTACTCTGTGCACTAATATGCCCAATATTTTAATAGTCAGTCGGAAGCGTTAGGGTTGTTGGCATATTTTCCTCCTTATCTATTCTTTGAAATCTGTTGAAATTTATCCATCTTATATAATAACGAGGAATTAGTTGTAACAGCTGAACTGATAGAGAACTTTCTCAATTGACGGTAAGGTCCATATAATGATTATTAGATAAAATTCATTTCTGAATAAATGCAACTTGAATGAATCCTAAACGGATAATTTTGTACAATTTGTTTTGAGAATTATGTGCTATAGCAGAGGGAGTTATAAATTCTTTCTTAAATTCCTATTCTGATATCTCATCAAATATTATGTTGTTTACATCTCACTGTATACATTCAACATACATATTTTCTTCCTACAGGTTTATGATCGTATGGCAACTAAATTGACTGATGTTGAAAATCATCGTACACAAGTGGAATATGATAATAGTTTAACATTGAAGTTATACTTGTTACAGTTTGTTAATTATTATTCATCAATATTTTATATTGCATTTATACAAGGTCCAACATCAGCTGTTCCGGGTAGTGACCATATCTTAATTCAATCAACTGGTGTAAGTTTCCTTTCTTTAGGCCTGTGTGTTTATTTTCAAATAGAATTGTGTTTAATTGAACATGTTATTTCAGTGAAATGTTATGATATGTTGTCATTTAGTGTTCACATCTAATTAGTGGATTGGGGAAATCTGGGAATATCGTAATATTTCTAGCAGCATGTTATTCCGATCATTCAGCAACCAATCAATAAACATATCGGTATAGACTTGTTCCATCACCCTTGAAGTAATAAGCCATTTAAACACATGATCAATGGTCTATCGAACATGATAGTTAATGGGAATACAAGGATAAATGAAAACAATATAATTAGCAAAGGCAACCGATTACAACTGAAACCCTAATGAGTAACTGACTAAACTCTCTTGCAATAAATACGAATCTCACTTTTTTATGAATTAATCGATGATTATGTTGTTTAGAACGCCCCGCATATAAATCAGCCAATTCAGAAAACGCACCAAAAAGCATCCATTTTAGTTTCAGATCTCCATCATAGACTGTTATACGTTTATATAGATATTGTTAAAGTTAGTAGCCGAAGATTTACTTGACATATGTAAACACTCCCGACTGTTTTGGTTTATATATGAGAATATGATCTTGACCTGTTGTATTTAAACTATAAATATTGATGCCCATAACTCACTGAACTGATAGGCTAATTACTTTGTCCCGAAGCCCTAATCAGCACACTAGCGATGTGTAGCTCTTAGTTTTTGACTCGATAACCCACATGATTGCATACGTCAGTTACCAAATCACAGTGTACTATAAATAAAGAAGTTACAACCTGTATTGCATCCTACGGAAACAGTCTTCGAAAGGATTTAATATTTGTTTTACCTTCCATGTTTCCTCATCGAGGGCCCTTCAGTTGTACAGCCCTCCCACCAATTAATGATCTAGTTTTAGTTACTAAAAATATGCTTTCTGAACCATAGACGAATATATGGTGGAATTATACTATAGTGGCAGCTTTGAGCGAGTTGTAAAGTGACCTTGAGGCAACTTTAGCTAATAAGAATTCAGCACATGTTAACCTTAATCTAGTATCATTCAGAAGACTTGAAGATATTTCAATTTAAATCGGATGCATTTAAATTGCGAGGCATACTTTTTATCACCAAAATCTTGATTTCAAATATATACGCCGTGACCTTGAAAAATTGTTCTCAAATTTCATTCATTTGCCAGCATAGTCCTACTGAATATATTAGTGCATTACAGTACACCAGTCTGAATATTCTGTCAAGACAATCTAGATATTTGAATATTCTTAAAATGTGCTTTTAGTTATATAAGAAACTGTTTAATTAATATGACGTTTATTGTTCACTTATTTTATAATAAAGTGAAAGTACACATATAAACATCACTTAGCATTTTTAAGGGTTTTGGTTATTCGGCATGTTGCCAAATAATTAAAATATTATTCGAGTGCATGCAAACTAGAATTGTCTCTGATTATTTAGTATTTCTTCTAGTATATCTTCTTCGATTTTATTGAGTCAAGAGTGTCTCAATTCCAGTTCATTTAAATTCTAGTTTTATTATAACTACTTGACAACATATCAAATGATCAAATTCGAAATTTCTAATTTAATTTCCCTCTCATAACACCTCAGTATACTCACAATATGGATGAACGTTTAATGTCTAAATGGGTAGGATTCAGTGCGGAACGAACAAACACAACACAAAATTCTCGCGCTCAGTCGATCTATTGAACACTAATGCATTCTACTGTGCTTCCAATCACAAACTATATATAAATGTGGTTCTTACTATAAATCTCGTTTCTATGGTGAAGGCATAATGTAATGAGCCCTATTTGATTAACAATAAAAAATCTTGATACCGAATTACGATTCTACTAATCGTAAATACTATTTTATGTCATTCAGGTTATAACCCCATTTGTAACTTTATGTTTTAGCATTACAGCAAATTCATAATCCTAAATACAAATCCGGAATTGTATTACGGTTTGTTTTACGTTATATTACGTCCCGTTTAATTTTACATCACTTCGGGGCTTACGTTTCGAAATGTGATTAGGACTTTAGACTAGAAACAGCATTAATCATATAAAGTAATATTAGCAGTGAGATTTAGAACTTCTAGTTAAAACCATGATGCATCGCCTAGTATAAGTATTTGACTGACCAAACCGAAGCACTTGGAGCTGGTTTTGAATGAAAGCCACTACATAAATGTGAACATCGTTGACATTAGTGATGATTGTTAGTTATTCACATGGTTCCTAAGTCTATTGATAAGTCATTCAACGAACCATCAATTCCTACAGTAATTTATGAACTATATTAAAATCTCAGGTCATTTTGTCATAATCGATTTTCGCGTTAATAAAATCAATAATTTAGCTTTAATGTCACGTTTTTGCTGAACTCTATGTACTGTTTATGTGTTTTCGTCAAGGTGAAAGACACTGCTATCTATAAAGATCATAAATTGATTTGATTACAATCATATTTAGTGGGTCATCTGATTTATGCTAACTGTTTTATTCAAATGTTGCTTTAAGACTAGCCTGCATCATTACTTAAATTGGTTACAGAGAGTGAAGTAGTTGAGTGCTTAAACCACTTTACTTATCTCAGAAGTCTTATCAGCCTTGGTGGGTTGGTGTCTAACGAAATCTCAGCACGAACTCAAAAAGCTTGCTTAGCTTTTACTAACCTACTTCACCTGTGGTGTATACGAGATATCCAGCTTCCAGAAAAAGGTGAAGTATAGGGTACAGTAGTCCGCTCATTTCTAATCTGTAGATGCTTAACATGGACCATAAAAATAGATATGCGTAGGCCGCAGTTATTTGCTCGTAGAAATCTTCGTAGTGTCGTCCGTTTATCATGAAATATTCGAATAAGTAATATTAATGTTAGATACAGAGTACTCACAAAACATGTAAAATCAGTCTATGAGATCGTAAACCCCTATCGATTGAAATGATTGGGATATGTGTTGAGTATGCTCAACCACCGCCTATCACATCGACCAATGTTGATTGGGGTAGGAGTAGGATGGAATTAAGGTAGGGATGGCCAAACCAAAACATGACATCTGTCGATTAAAACTTTTACTGTTAGTGTTAGCTACGTTAGTAGATACAGACTACTTGGTTGTGTCCACATAATATTCACGATTAATGGCTGGAGACATTGGGTAACATGGCTCAGAATCGGTCATAATGGCGCAAATATATTTACTCTCTATGTTCCACTATTCTTCGCTACATGTGTTTACTCCACTTTTTCTTGTTGCACTATGTTATAGTACAAACTTCGTCAATTTGATCTCATACTGTCGTATGGCAACTTGAACCTATGCGCATATATGTTACATTCTACGTTGTTAATGACAAACTGATTCATCCCATTTTCTTCAATACTATGTTTATTCAGTAGTATTGGATTCTCAGCATATTTTGTGTAATGTTTCAATTCATTTATCGTTTTATAGTTATCTTTCTTGTGAATATTCAGAGCATAGGCAGACAGACACATCATGCTTATCTGCTAATGTATTCGTGATACCTTTCCATTTGTAAACCTATCCGCCAATTCCCTATATTTAAGGCTTTTTGTTGGCAAGATGCTAGTATCTGATTTTGTTGATTAAGGCCATCTGAAATACTGACTGATTTTTTAAGACCATATTATACAACTTTATGATGTTATTCACGGTACTGTGCTGGTAATCACACAGTTATCTATAGTTGTCTGGGGATTCATCGCTACAAATGACTAATTCCCATGTGAGGTAAAGATGACTGATGTAATCGATTCCGTTTATCTGCAAACGTAATATCTTACAACTAACACCCAGCCTCGCCTTAATC
Source organism: Schistosoma mekongi (assembly GCA_034768735.1). Taxonomy (NCBI): domain Eukaryota; kingdom Metazoa; phylum Platyhelminthes; class Trematoda; order Strigeidida; family Schistosomatidae; genus Schistosoma; species Schistosoma mekongi. The sequence continues at coordinate 14,208,212 of CM068310.1, forward strand.
TATTACTCAGGCACAATGATCCGACTGATTTATCAAGAAGCTGATTAATCACTTACACACATGTATTATTATAATGTAAACCAATAATGTACAAGGTATATACATAATACCTAGCCTTCGTCTCACTCGTCTGTCGTCCGATTTGATCAATCACATATCTCCTTTCAGACGTGTCAGGAACTGTGTTTCTTGGACTAATATTTCATCTGAAAATCCTATAATTCACTGGATGAAGAGGGGGCGTTTACACGGATGAAATAGTTCTTCTAAGTGACGTTGGAAAATCGAAGTCTCAGCTATGCAAGCTTCATGACCTTTTTAAATTTATCTATACCGGAGAGGAATAAAATGATTTAAATCATTAACAATCACTGCTCAGTGGTGGTGCAGAAACATCTTTATGGATCAGTAGATCGATTAGAATCGTTAGATTCGAGCTCTTAATTACAATTACGTGAAGTTTAGTGTCTGATATAGCATAGACTCTACCTAATCCGTACAGTTGTATAGAGTTATATGCTTATTAGTACTGTATTTAACAAGCGGATTTATTATATTTGAAAATAGGTTTCAATGTTAGTTTATCCCGATTGATGTAGATATTAGGTTGCTTGATTGATTTACAAATATGATCTAAAGAACTTGAAAGTTTATATTTTGTAACAAGGATTTAATTCGACTAAAGAAACTCTTGTGGTTTGACCGCAATCTCTGAGCTAGATTTAATTGCATAACTTCATCGTTAGTCTGGATGATTTCATCGGCACAAACTTTTGATAGAAGTAAGCTTCGCATATTCCTCCACAATCGACTGGCAGTTTTTTTTCCTGACCTTGAATCTGGTTGGTTGTTATTGACACTTGTTTTATCACCTCTTTCACGTTTGTCTTGGTTCTCTTCCTTCTTGACCTGATCCATAGTATTGTAGTTGTTTATCAATTTTCTAATTGGCTGATAAATTGCATCTATCTCAGTGTTTATTGATTGCCGATTGACCTGAATTCCAAGCTTCTGGAAATTCTGTTTTTTTTGTGTCCTCTGTCTAAAATTACTATATTTTCCCAATCAAACTTGTGTCTTTGACTGACCGTATGCAATGATATGAGAGACGATACATCTTAGCGTTTGACGGCTAGTTGATGTTCATGTATATAGCGATGAATATGTCGGCCACTTTGTCCAATGTAGTGTTTATCACGGAGCAGTTGGTTTTGTAGATGATATTTGGTGTTTTCTTTTGTTACCTTGTTCTTTGGCTTGCACAGAATTGACTGTCATGAACTTGTTGGCTTGTGTGCAACCTTTATTCTCAACGGTTTCAATAGTCTTGTAGTAATTTTCGAAATATCTTTCATATGTGGTAGACTGATCTGTTTGCTGATCTCGACATTTCATCAAAAAATGTATCTCAAAACCACCAACAAACGAATCATTCTACTATATATGAAAGATATATTAGATATTACTACCAGACTATTTAGACCGTTAGGAAGAAACGTTGCAAACAAGCCGACAAGTCGGGTCGAAGAACACATTTATACAAAAGGATGACTAAGAACTGAGGAGACAGATATGTAATTGATTATTGTTGAGGAACAATAGATAATGTGGTAACAATTCATAGGTCTAGTGGAGGCTAGGACGAGGGGAATATGACAATAATGGAAATGAAAATAATTGATTTTGATGTACTCAAAATATACAAAATAGCCTTCAAGAAGACAACTTTGAAAGTCATTCTTTTTTAATCGTTCAATATGACATATGCAAATAAAGAATCTCATTCGCATTTTTTAGACTTAAGCAATCAGCGAAAACGAGTGCTAATGAAAGCTGAAAATATAAGAGTCTTGTTTGGGAAGCATTACAGTGTAGCTAACATTTTGTTCAGATATCATAGCTCAAAATTAAGCTTTGCTTTGACTACTGTCTATCATTTTATGATTTACGCCACATTGCGCGTCGTTGTAGGCGGTGACTAGGCATTCGTAATACATATCCTATTTATCTCAGTCAATAACAATTCTCATTATTTTTAACTGATCTGTCATATTTATCTCGTACTTTGAGTCTGACCTCGATATTGTTCACTTAGTGGCCCAAACATGTGCGAGTAATGCTTCAAACATACTTATGACTAAATAATGATAATAATAGCTTTATTCAATAGTATTTTTAGTACAATATGAATTTTCAGCATACAATGTCTCAACAAGTTACTTTTTTTACCGTGTCAACATCTTATAAAAAAAGATACATATTTTATATTGTTAACAACAACAACAACATCAACAAAATAATGGTAACATAAAGAATAGGAGTCTTTGTATTTCATAACAACCCGTATTTTTAAGAGCACAGATTTGTGATTAGATCGGTTCTTACAAACTTTTCATCACATAGAACATGTGTTAAATATGGAATAGTTGAGCATTTATACTTCTCTTTATGTGCTTGAATCCTGATATAGCAGCGTCGCGTTCTGCCAGAAGATAAACATTTGATGAATACTGATTCTTTTTAACGCGTGCTGCCAGCCACCATGATGTTTGCGTTTAGATCTCACTGAATTGCACATGATAGGTCGTAAACTTTTTATAAATGCGCGTGAGTACACAATGCGGTTTTCGGACATGATTGGGCAATTAAAACAAGACAGAAAACGGAAAGATAACTTGTTGAGATATTGGTAAAAAAAAAGGTAGCCCAGGATTTCAAGCAGGCCGCCTACTAAATATCCCATGCTATTATTGGTCGTGTTACACAATATACTTTTCCTTTGATAGTTAGACTTATATCTCCTCGTACAAAAGCCACACAAATTGATAATAACTATACGAATGCATGCTAAGTTTTTGTTTTAGCTACGAACTCACCAGAGTTACTCTGCCTTTCAAATTATACTAAGTGGTCGATCCACTTAGTTATTTCTCTCCCTATCACTTAGTTTCACAGTTGATTTCCTGAAAGAAAATGAATATATCAAAGTGTATCTCACAGCCGAACTCAGATAAGCATGATAAAATAGTCCTAGTTTATAGAAGTTGTTTACATAATTAGTTTCGAATTAATAATATCCATCATTGAATATTACCTTACTTAACATAAATGGTATTATTAAATATATTGACAATCTACATTTTTGAAAACTATTGTATATATGCTCTTTATGTAAAGTAGGGCATGGAATCAACGCCAAACGATGCAATAAGTTCATACAGTTGACATGAAATTGAATTTATTCATTGGTGTCGCTTAATATATGAAATAATGTTTTTTTTTTAAAAATTAATGTAATTATTATTTATTGTATAACAAAAAGATCATTATATACATCATACAAGTGAATAGATGGCATATTAAGGCCACTTGCTCATTTCAATGAGTATTGAATAATTACCAAATTGATTGATAGACCTAGTTTAGTGGCTTCTATTAGAGTAGAAAATGTAACTCTAATGATGATCAAAAGTTAGTGCATTGAAATCGTTTTCTGATATAATGAATAAACTTATCATCACAAGAGAAATCAAACAAAACTACTATATTTTGACCAGAATTTTGTTTTCCGATAGTAGAAATGAACTGCTGTTTATTTCTGACGTATATTGTGGCTACTGAGTTTACAATGCTAAAGTTTAACGAAGGATGGTATTTAGAGATGGCGACTGGTAGGCCTTCTTCGACGCTCAGTACTGTATGGGGGGGGAGTGGAGAACATTTGGAGTGCGGTAACGGTAGCCAAATCAAAAACGTAACATAGGTCCATGAAGTCAATGACTATCGGTTTAAGTTATATTGATAGGTACTGACTGTTTAGTTAATGTCCCAGTGGTTATTATAACTGATAGTTTAAGGCGTTGGTCGATATGAATCAGAATCGCTCTGTTTGATGCTACAATCAGAAGACAAATTTTATTGGAACCATATGAAATACAGATTATCGCAATACATTTTGAACAAGCTGATCATATGTTAATTCGTTAAGATATTTGTATCAGAAATAATGGTTGGGTAAAACAATTTAGCATATAAGAAAATAAGAGATAATAAGGGAAAACAAGTAGAATCACACGGGTTCGGAATGTTAAGTTTAAATCAGTATCACCAGGGTAGGCTTAATTTAAGTATACATTACTTTTAAACACATGGGCGTGTAAATTTTTTTATGACTAAAGTTTCAACAAACTTAAGTTTTCACCTTGAACATCGTTTGTACAAAACTACAAAGTCTCAGTCAAGATCAGTATTATGACCCATCGTAACTAGGTATTTGACAATGGGAGAGGGGGATAATAAGTGTTTGTAATTTACCTATATTGTATCATTTCACTTCATTTGTAACCACTGTTTCATGTTCAGTTACATTCTCTTATAAGTCACGATTACTATTAAATATATGTGCTTCAGCATACACATTTAAATTGGCAGACTCAAGTATAATGCAATTATTTGTATGTTACCTAGGCTTCCAGTGAAGTATTGGTGTAATTTTATTAATAATAGTCGTATTGTCGAAACGCACATGCTACCCACAAATAATTCATTCCTTTTTTTAACACATAGTTATTTGAATCACCTCTGTATGGTAAACTACCAATTTATGGTATCAGAAGCATAGTATTTCTCAAAAAATCACAACCTATTTACCAATTTGAAAATGTCGGTGGTTATCCATTCTGTATCAGTGTGCCATTTGATAACTTTATCTTGTTTTCATTAGTATCATTTATTCTGGTACGATCAGTCGTGTTAAAGAGGTTCTTTATCATACCTCGTTTGTATTGGACTGAACAATAGCTAAGATGCTGGTCTTCCCCTGTGACTTTTCTATCAGCAGATTGATTTAGTAAACAATCTTTTCGACTCTATTAGTCAAAGTATATCCAAGAGTGGAAGTTGTTTATTCTGATCCTCTCTATATAATACGCTAATATGCTTTAGAAATACGTTAGGTTTTCTTAATAAACAATTCAGATATTTGGTTTTGTTACACGTAATAATTATGTCGTCTGTGTAATTGAATCTTTCGCAAGATTTTCAATGTATAACGGAACAGGGATGCCCCAAAATCATCATGAACTCTGATTTGAAAATTATAACATTCGTGGTTTTAATTGTACTTGCTACAGACATTAGTTTATTTTATTACAGTATTAAGGTCCAATGACTTCCAGTTCTTATCTGAAATCGTGGATTCGACATTTACAAAGAATGAATTCATTAAGGGATCCTAGGTATGAGAGTTGACGTGAAGAAAGAAAGGAGGGGGGAGAGGATTTGGTTGGTTGTAGCGAACGCTAATGAGAAGTGCGCCTAGTTGATATTGAACGACTGACCTAAGCCAACTCACCCCCAGGCCGACAATAGGCGAACCAGAATTAGGAACCGGAAGACGGAGAGAGCGGAGATCCGAGATCGTATTATATTTTAATCATGCCTTTATATATACATAAAATCAGACCACACGGTAAACCAATCACAAATCTAACATTGGTACAGAACATGGAGAAGAGTGGCAGTGAATGGGTACAACTTGTACACAATTAAGTAAATATACTAAACGAGAGAACCGAGCAAGGGGAACGTAACAGTCTTACAAATGAAATGTTAACACTGTCCACAGTTATAATAATTGAAATAATGTTCTAAAGCACAATTCCCGAAGATAGTCAATCTTCGTTAGGTGCCCGGCATATCAATATGTATAACGCTGTTTCTGAATGTGAGGTGTGAATAATCAACAATTTTATATAATGTTATTTTTATTGATCAACATCATACGATGCTATAATTTTTTATTTACGTAATAAAACGATAATGTGGTTCTGCGTAGACATCTTTACTTAGTGATTTCATTTCCAACTGTTCAGCTGTATATGTCTAATTTGTATTATTCGATTACATTGCATAAAACACGATTATAAAGTTGAAAAATGAACTTCATAGTGACTAGACTGAAAATATGCAATTTAATTTACGTTAACTAGTAAGATAAAATTATGAAGATGAAGTGTATTCGTTGTAATAAGATAAAATTTCAGACGTTAATTAGATTTAAGAAAGCTATAGAAAAAAACTAAGTCAGTTCAGATAAATAATGTAGCAATGAGGACAGAATGAATAGCGAAAATATATAAGACTAACAAGAAGATCTGTTAGTCATAACAATAACATGAATGACTATGTAATCATTTAATATAGAAACTTATCTCAGCTAGGTCCATATTTTTGTGTGTTATTTACTTTATGTACTTGTTTGTTGTTTGTTTAATTAGTGTGATCAAGGTGATTGTCTTTTTGAGCTGTTCATACAGTTAGTCATAATTATGGTCGGTAAACAAGTATTTGGTTTTATTCAAGAGTCTTTAATGCCGTAAGTTTATGTGACCTTATTGTCTTAAATAATCCCATCCATTGTTTATATTTATGTGGTTTCTTTCTTCCATAATACGTTTATACTATAAGATCTTTCCAAGGGTGCTAACCCCAACAGGTGGATTACACGTGAAATCTTGAGGCCAAAGAACTGGAGTGCATTACTATCACGGAAAGACAGTATACACAATAATATAATTTAAGTGATTGCATCTTCCCGTTGATCCTGCTAATGAATTATATACAAATACCCGTTGGACATCCATATCTTCCTGTACCCAGTCAGTCAGTGGATAATGAGGTGGCGTTTGACACAAATGGGTTTAATTTGAGTTCTTGTTTGAATATCACTACAAGTGCAGGTATACTCACTTGACGAGTTCTAAAGAGAACAAATTACATGTCCTGGATTTAACTAGCCAGCTGTAACCTAACATAAAACATCAAATAAAGAAAGGTCTCGGGGTTTAAAACTAATCGAAAGCACTTCCAATTAGAATATTCACCGTTCAATCAATTGTGTTTAATTTTGACATTATCTTCTATAAATTGAAGGTTATCACACAGCTGTTTAGAACAAAAGCTGTCAGTTAACAAAAAACCGAATAGTACTCAAAATAAGAAAGTTTTTTTTTCGAATAAATGAAATTTCGATGAATAACTTGCGTAATGTAAACTAGATAGTTGGAATGAGATATAATTGTCACTAGGAGGAGAGTTGTTTGTAGATCCTTAGAGTACATGTTACATTACTTGTCACACCTTTTAAAATTGTTAATATATTATTAAGCAATATAGCTAGAACACAAAAAACGAATAGGAGAGAAATACTATTCAAGAATAGGAAAACAAACTCAACATATAAAGGTATTCATTTTAAGTAAAACCGAAGTAAAATCGCCTACGTTATACCCGGTAGCACTAACCGCAACTCTAACTCGCCAACTTATCTACGCGAACAGAGACTCGCAACTGGTGACCAATGATTTGACAATGGACTACTCGCCCAAATCCAGACCAAGAAGACACGAACATAGCACTAAGAAGATTCGATTCTATCTTATAGTTGCGACAACGACCTTGTAATAATTAGAATAATTAGCACACTACCAATTAGCACAACGACCAATCAGAAGTAGCAAGGTCAGTGCGGATAGTACTGATTGCCGCCTACTTTATAATTGATAAAAAAAGTCTCAAAAATAAGAATATATACAAGAAGAATAAGTAGTTCCGTCTCTTCTTAGCAAAATTGCACTTTCTAGAAAATATATGACAAACTGACTGGCAGCCTTGAATATGACCCATATTCATGATTGCAAACATTGCGGATAACCTCAGCCATTAACTCATACTAGGACGTCCATACGAAGTAGCAACTGAGTTATTAGTTTATGATATGTAAAAACAGAAAGAGATTTTTGGTTTTATGGTCACCTTTTATGTCTTTATGTTTCTAAAGAAACAGTCGATCATAATAGTAAAGAAAAAATGTCTGATTGTCATCATGTTGTCAGTGCATACCCATAGCTTTCTTCTGTGCTTGGTATTCGTCGTATTATAAGACTTACCAGATATTCACATGGATGAGCTCACGAGGGATAGACTTTAAACTTTAAATTCATTGAGTTTATATCCGATGGCTTATATTTTCAATTTCAGTCATTTTGTAATATTGCACGCCCATCATCTATAACTTCTGATCATATTTATATCAGAGTTGAAATAACTGAACTCTGCTACTTTCGAATGGGTCAATTGCGATTGTATAGTGTTTAAGGGTTTTATTGTCTAATATGCTAATTGTTTAGTCCTTCCTGATTTTCAGTGTGTTGTCTCATCTGATATCAGCCTGTGATGGATTTCATCTACACGTTAAAAACGAATGTCTGCAAAAGCCATTTTTCACAAATCATTATTACGGTGGATTGATTTTCTAATTTATCATTCGTCCTTCATTTGTATACGTTCTATTTAGCGTTCTATTGAAAATATTCTTTAAATTCCGTACAAAGAAACGTCGACGCAGTCATGTTAATAGAATAACCACTGTTAACAATTCAAATGCCGATAATAATAATAATAATAATAATGATATGAATAACGATGAGAATAAACCTTACACTACTTCTGTTCTACCATCGAAGTATAGTTCATTGTGTCAACGAAATATCCTATGTCGTTCTGATTTTTATATGCTTGATCCTGGATCTAGACCATTGTTTAATGAGTACTTGGAGATGAGTAGGTTTACATGGTTTACATATTACTCTTTTGATGATATATATATATATATATATATATATATATATATATACGTATAAATTGAAGTTATCCCACAACATTTTAATGTTTAATAAGTATGTATTGTATTTAGCATTTTGGATTATTTTTGCGTTAGTTTAATGGGTGAATACTGCATATTAAGGCAGTGGGGGGGGGGTTGTAGTTTTATTTTAAGCTGTATTTTACATCCAGAATGTGAAGGGGGGGGGTGGCTACGCTACAATGAAATGTTCATTATAGATGTTTGCGAATAGCTTTAGATGCCTAAGATATAATGTTGAGTAAACATTTAACTATGTTATCATGTATTCATCCACTAAATGAACGTAAAGTAATGAAAAATGTATGATATAACAGTTTTATTGAAGATTGAAAATGTTATGGATAACCTCAGTTCATATCTACGTTTTCCTAATCTATTTAGTTGTGTTACAATATCTTTTCCTTCTAAATTACTTAATAGGTGGAGTTGGTACATTCTAAACAATTTTTTTAGCAGACAATAAATCTTATATTCAAATATAGAGAAGCTAGATATCGATAGAACTCTATCAGTAAACTAAAGTAAATTATTTAGCGTTAGTTATTTTTAAGTGATCATTTTGTTTGTGAACATCCAGAATCCACAGAAGACGGTCAGTCTTGTCCAGATCATTTTAGTAATGTGTGGTAGTTGTACCCATGATATTGAACTTATCTTATTTCCAGAAGCATGGATATTTATAGTTGACCTTCTTATTAGATTATTTGACGTTGGTTTCCTAGATGTGTACTAATTAGAGAATGTTCGGCAAAATTCGAATGCACTAAACACCTAGTTCCATCTCTCCAGAATCCGTTCATTTTGAAGATTCTAGTCAGTTAACTGGGAACTTACGTTTACTACCTCTGGCCATGAAACAGCAAACCAGTGGTATGTTATGTTGATTCATTCAGCCTAAGTGTTGGATTGTAAACATGGTCAATAGAATTCCATCACTGTCATAAATGATCAAATTTTGTGAATTTTTACACTAATCAAAATTTACTTTAGTGAACAATTCTTCTTATGCGTATTTTTTTAATGTCATTTTTCTTAGTGATTCAATATGGATTCATTACTATGTTTGTTCCTGCGTTTCCACTTGCTCCATTATTTGGTTTATTAAACAATCTATTCGAGATTCGTGGTGATGCCAAGAAGTTGGTAAATCAATATCGTCGTCCAGTTCTTGAAAGAGTTCAAACAATTGGTAAACGATTGATTGATCCTATGATTAACTACCTTATAACTCGATAATTTTGTCTTTCACTGTTTTTATAATATGTATAAACTTGAACCTATACAACTAATTGTTTAACTAGCTGTTCCACTGATATGGCTTTGTAATTAGTTATGTTTTATCCAATTAAATCGATGCCCAAGATTAAGTGACTAGACAAGCTAGTACTTATCAACTAACCCAGAACTCTCCTGTCCATAAAGCTCAATTATGAAGAATTAAAAGACAGACGGTAGATCTTGTATAATTTTATGCCATTAAGACTCAAAACCACAAAATTATGCGGATTAAAAAACAGACCACTATGTCTATGAATAACAGAATTATTCATTCGTCAGCAACGTAGAACCGGGTACATACGCCTATATATTCAATTTGCCACACCACATTAGCACTACGAGATTACAGAGATGACACAATAACAGAATACGAGAAGGGAGAGTAAAATAAATGTGTACAGAAAAGAATAATGGAATTTAAGATCTAGATGAAGGTAAAGAGTGAATTCACGTGAGCAACTGTGACCGGTTCTGAGCCATGTCACCCAGTGTCTCCAGCTATTGATTGCGATTATCACGTGGACCCCAACCAGGTAATCTGCATCTGCCAACATGACTTAGATCAATATTCAGAGACCTCATGGACTGATGCCATGTTTTGGTTTAGCCGCCCCTCCCCTTCTTCCATCCTATTTTCAACCCTAGCCAACATCGCGCGACGAGGCAGGCGGTGGTCGGGCATGCGCAATACATGTCCCAACCATCTCAGTCAACGAAAGTTAATGACCTCTTCGACTTATTTACCGTGTTTCTTAAGAACCTTTTGTCTAACCTTAATATTATTTATTTGACTGTTCCATGATATACGAGCGATGCTACGAAGATTCCTATGGTCAAATACCTGGAGTCGACGCATATCTTGGGTTTTTATGGTCCACGTTTCGCAGCCATGTGTTAAAATGGCGTGGACTGCTGCGCAGTACACCCGGCCTTTAATTGAGAGACGAATATCCCGTTTTGCGCCACAAGTGGCGTTAATTAGTAAATGCTGATCGGGCTTTCCGAATTCTGGCTGAGATTTCGTCTGACACCGACCCGTCAGGAGTGATGGGACTTCCGAGATAAGTGAAGTGGTCAATGAATTCAATTACTTCACTCCCTATAACTAATCTTTGTGAAGAAGCAGATCAGTCCTAGAGTAACATTTTGCATTTAGATGAGGAAAAGCGCAACCCGAATATTCTTGCATTGTTATTTAAGGTATGTCAGGAGACTGCATATCGGTAGCGTCTTCACTGAATAGGACTATGTCGTCTGAGTATTCTAAGTTGACGATAGGACCTTCTGGGAGGCGATTAATTCCTAAAGAGTTAAAAGAAGTGAGTTAGACTTTTAAGAGTACAAACGTCGGTTAACATATCAGTCAACCTTCCAGCTAAAACTGGATCACCATCCTTAAAGATATTTGTAGGCAACCTTTCAGGTCCTGTTGCTTTCCGTCGCTTCAATTTACTTATAGACTTTCCAACCTCACTGAGAGTTGGGGGACCTGTGTCAGTTTTCCATTAAGGTAGCTTGTAAATAGTAGGTAAGCTAAAAGTAGCTGAGGGCCAGTTGAACTGTTCCTGAAAGTGTTCCGCCCATCGCCTTAATCTTCTAGGCTGAGAGTGAATCATAGATCCATCTTTTTCCGAGATAATTCCACTAACTGCCGATTTCTTAATACCGGTGTCCTTGATAAGTCGGAACAGCTGTCTACTATTGCCTGCCGCTGCTGATGCTTCTATCGCTTTCGTTTTTGTTGCTCATTACTGTTCACGATCCTTACGCAGACTCTTTGTCAATCTACGTTCAAATCGTCGTCGTACTTCGTCATTCTCCGAGCCTGCTAGAGTGAGTTTTCGAGCCTCTATCAGTTCCAGAGATCCAATGGTCTTTCATAACCTTTGAATTGAGGTTAGATGCAGATAACGCTGCTACGTCTACACCTGCTTTAAAATTATCCTATGCTTTTCGGGGATGAGCCTGTTGGTTGTGGGCCACTAAATGCTTAGCCAAACCATTTCTAAAAGCAATCTTAGCATTTTTAGTTTCGAATTGATATTTAAAGGGTTTGTTTGATGCGACTTTTCTGCTACCAGCCAAACGCATAGAAATACCTTCGCTCACTAGGGCATGGTCAGAATCTAGATTCGTGCCCCAGAATCAGGCACAGTCTTCTATACAGGTACCCCAACATTAGCTGATACCGATGTGGTCGATTTGTAACAATCGTTGTGTAAATGTTGGAGGTCGCCAGGTTAAACAATGTCTCTCTTTATGATTAAGGTTTGTGCTAACTAAAAATAAACGGTAGTCTGAACATAATTGTATCAGACGATCTCCATTATCCGTTCGCTAGGCTGGGATGCCGAGTGACCCACCTAAATGTTTTTCAGCCTGATTTAGCCTACCGACGGGCACTAAAATCCCCTGCTATAATTACTATGTCTGAGTGCTTAGCTTTCTGTAGAAGGCTAGAGAACTTTATATATAACTCGTCTTTCACTTCATCTGTGCTACAGTCAGTGGGGGGCATAAGTAGAGACGACAAAAAGGCATCGGCGTGTGTCCTTATCTTTCCGAGTTCGCACTGTGCCATTTAGACGGACAGCACATAAACGACTGTCTACAGGAATCCACTCGAGAAGTGCCTGTTCTGCCCATAAGCTTAGTGTTATGCCTACACCAACAAGGCCACGTGAACTTGCTGTAGGGTCTCCAGATAAACGAAGAGTGAATTGTGCTGATTCGCTGCATTGATTGGGTGAGTTCAGATGGCTAACCAAGCTGCGGTCCTGTATGCGTGTTTCGGAGACACAGCATACATCAATTGCAAGAGATTCTAATGTTTTAGTTAAGGCAGCTTGTTGACCGATTTGACAGCGTACGCACATTAAAAGCTCCAACATGAAGTTTAGAGCGCGGCTTCATAAGACCAGGTATGAAATTTCGGGAACTCGGGTAACCAGTACGAGTGGCACTCATAGAAAATGTAGTAGAAGAAGTGTTAATAGTAGAAACCGGAGAAGGAGAACATTTTTGATCATGAATAAGGTGAGCTCGAGTGCTGTTAGAGGTATGAGAGTGGTTATCAGTTCCCATTTGTCAACATCGTGGAAGGGTCATTCTTGAGGGACCTGAAAAAGAAAGTGGATTAGGGGAGATCATGATGACCTGAGAATGTGACCTCGGTGCCCAGAGGACAACTGTTTGAGGTCGGTCACCTATATTAATTGTTGCTCCTATTGTCAGAAGGGGCATTGGCCTTGTGATTTCCGAAGTAGCTCGACTTTCATCATGAGTTGTCATAACTCTTCGAATTGAAGACCTTCTTACTCCTGGGGCGGAGTTTAAAGGATTTAAATGATTTTTTTATTTGCACTTTTTTAACACTGTTTACGGGGTGGGGTTGCTAACCCCATACCCAACCCTCCTCTCCTATCCGGGCTTGGGACCAGCAGTAACTGCGGGAGGGTTCCAGATGGAGTTACATTTACAAGACTAGAGATTAGTAATAAAAATGGGTCAATGATTAATTTGCAATAACGTAGGTACAATAAAAAGATACATCACTTGTTAGTGTGTCGAATGTAACCATACAATTGGGAAAATGTATAAATCTTATAAGCTAGGTTTTTGATATACATTCGTTGAAATTACAAATTCTGTTCTCAAAACAATTACCTTCCAAAGTTTATCTTTATCGTTTCGCCTACCAGTGCTTGCACAACTTTGTTGTTAAATGATAACGTTATATATTATTTAGTAGTATCGTGACATTTCATTAAATTACTAGCATGAATAATTCTAATTGGATAATGTATTAGTGACTAGTTAACCCTTATCATCGTTAGAAATTATTGTAAACTTACTTTGACAGTCACATTCGAGAGTAGATTTCATGAAACTCTTTATAGCAAGAACTGAAATCAAAAGAGATTACTTCCTCTCAGTCTTTCTTGATATTGTCTATCATAAATACACAAAACGTAATCATCACTTCAGAGTTACTATGCATGAAATCAGAATTTGTAACACCAGCAAAATAAATGGATGAGTTAAATCTTCGTTTTTAAATTCATTCAGATTGATGTACTCAGCTTCAAATTATGCTCTAAATATACTATGTACTATTTAATTTCTCAAACAAAACTGGAAGAACTTGGGTTTGAACCTGAGATTTATTAGCTAAAAGTCAAACACTATAGCTACTGACCTACTGCTTAATTCACTTGGTGAGTTATAAGTAAGATGTACATATTACATTTCTCCATTGATTTCCATTAGTTATTCTATTTTTAGGCATTAATTTTGGTTGCTAATAAATTAGCATTCATAATCTTATTTTTCGCTAAGGATTAATAAACGTATTATATGTATTTTTGTTCATCACTTTTTTTTGGTACAGGTATATGGTTGACAATTACCACTGTTCTTGCAAGTATTGCTATTCGAACCAATGTAAGTCTTTATTTCAAATATTCCTTACTTGATCGTTATTTACCATTCCTGCTTCTTTAGAAACCCTTTATTCTTATTTTATCATCTGGGATCTAACTTAAGAACTTCCAGTTTTATGGTGATCCACTAGGGTTCATAGAAGATCTATGGTTGTGCTAGAGGATCTCAAAGAGCCTGGGTGACATTTCGTTCTCCTGAAAACCAGTTTACTGGTTCAAGAGCGGTGGCCTAGTGGTTAAGGCATCCAAATTCCAGCCACTGATTCACGGGTTCGGATGTGGCTATACCTGCTTTGATATGGGTAACCAAGTAGTATCGATACTCCTGGTTTAAAACCAAGTACATGAATCTATTAGTTAATTAAAATAAATTATAGTTTGTATAGGTATGCATTCACCCGTCGTTGGTGTCAAAAATTTCAACGAACCTGTGTCTGTAACAATTGTGCATCTTTAGCGTGCCTCAGTTTCTCCAATTTGTTAAAAGCTTTTTAACTTTCGATTGTGACTGGTAGTAGGATCTGAAAAGTACGTTTCATCTTATTACTAACTCGTCAGCATCTACAACCCAGTGTTGTCTGGATTCAATAACTCCTTTGATGGCTCTTTGTTTTGAAGCCAATAGACAGGGTTCGATCGTTAGTATAACGTTCAAGATTGATAAAGCATCTGTCTGCAAGAAGATGAAACTCTCCTCTTTGGTCCAATTGCTAGCTTTAATCTAGCCTTACTAAAAGAATTGATCTTCTGTAGTATCTTACTCATGGAATTATTCATGTATTGGAATTGTCAAGCCGTCACTACTTCTTCTTCCTTCTTTTGTAAATCTTTTAAATACATTGTGTACGTCATTTTCAGTATTAATATGAAAATGTCTTACTGAATGCTTTTTTTTGTCTTCTGTGTTTTTGTCAATCAAGGCTTGTATTATTGCGTTTACTACACAATTTATTGATCGTTGTGTCTATCGATATTCTTACAGTCCAGAAGGAAGTATGAAAGGTTTTGTGAACTTCACGCTTTCCTATATGTCTACAGCACGTTTTGATATTCCAACTAATGAAACATATTGCAGGTATTTACTTTAAATGGTAGCTATGTTTGTGTCATATTCTTCATGATGCACGTATGTCTGCTTATATATCTTTGATTATGACCATTAAATGAGTTGTATTCAGGATTTTCAATCATTTCTCCGTTCTTTTAGTGAGACTACTGCATATTAAAGTGCAATTTACGTTGAGAAATTTGTTTTGAGCCCTAAATTATCTATTATATCAGTATACACTAAATTGAACA
Organism: Schistosoma mekongi; assembly: GCA_034768735.1. Classification (NCBI taxonomy): domain Eukaryota; kingdom Metazoa; phylum Platyhelminthes; class Trematoda; order Strigeidida; family Schistosomatidae; genus Schistosoma; species Schistosoma mekongi. Next base: position 14,223,938 of record CM068310.1, read on the forward strand.
TGCTCATAGTAATCTGATGGATATAACTTCTGTCAGCAGAAATAGGATATTTAACAAAATTTCCAAACACACGCACACTAAAGAAACAAAATGATGTTGAAAAGTACTGGGTACAAAACGTAACTACTGAACAGTGAGAACGTTGTGGATAACTCCAGTTATCTATTTATATACCCTGCGGTTGCTAATTTTCAAACGTTTCTATCCTGTGCTCGTCACTTTCTAAGTTATGCGAAGTGTCAGTCAAAATATATCGTAAACCAAAGCCTACTGTACTGTTCAGTTACCGTAGAATTAATTCTTTAACGAATACAAACAACTAAACTTAGTACCAATCCACCTCTACAAAACCACTTCAATTCAGCTCACTAGTGACTAACTTTAAGATGTTTCTGAACTTCTAGTGGGAGGTCGTGACTGGTGGAGTTCAGACTTGTCGGAAGTGAGACTGTTCTCCCTAATGACAGACAAACAGACAGTTGCAACGTAGAACTTGGTACATGCGTACGTCAGTTCAAGTTGCCATGCCTCAATTAGCAGATAGAGATTAAATTGTCGAATCAAATCCCAGAGTGGGGAAGGTAGTAACAGAGTTAGTATTCATGGAAGGGAATGGAGACCGAGAAGATTTAAGAAAATATGATCCAGTAAAGAGAAAATTATGATAAGTTCAGAAACTTAGGATTTGGAGGAAGACAAGGAATGGATGCACCTGCGCCATTGCCAACGATTTTTAGCCATATCACCCAAAGTCTCTAACCATTTATTACGAGCGTCACGCGGACCCCAACCAGGTAGTCTGCACCTATTAACATGGCTCAGCCCAATTGTCAATGACTTCATGGACTGGTGCCATGTTTTGGTTTGGCCGCCCCTAGCTTTCTTCCAGCCTACTCCTACACCAGACAGCATTGCTCGTCGAGGTAAGCGGTGGTCAGGCATACGTAACACATGTCCTAACCACCTTAGCTGATGAAGACTTACTACTTCATCAATAGGCTTACCGTATCTACCTAGTACTCTATTCCTAACCCACGTATTGCTTACTCGGTGGTCCCAGAAAACACGAGCAATGCTTCGAAGACATCTATGATCGAATACCAGGAGCCTACGAATATCCTCTATCCTTAATGGCCATGTTTCGCATCCATAAAGTAAGACAGACCGAACTACTGCGCAGCAAACGCGTCCTTTGGTCAGTAGTCGGATGTCTCGCCTATGCCACAGATGACGCAAATTCCAAAAAGCTAATCGGGCCTTATGTATGCGCGCAGAGACTTCAGCAGACACCAGACCATCAGGGCTGATGAGGCTGCCAAGATAAGTGAAGCAGTCAACACGTTCAACTGCCTCACTCCCTATCACTAACTTCGGTGTCGAATCAATCCAATCCTGAAGTAACATTTTGCATTTTGGGTGGAGAGAATCGCATCCCAAACATCCTTACATTCATGTTTAAGGTAGTCAAAAGATTCTGCATTTTATCAGCATCTTCGCCTAAGAGAACTATATCATCTGCATATTCTAAGTCAGCTAGTTTATCTCCTGGAAGGAGGTCAACCCCGCCGAAGTCAGACGATGAAAATGTCAATTCTAAAAGTATATCAATGATAAAATTAAATAAAAATGGGGAAAGCGGACAACCTTGACGAACACCACTTGAGGTAATCAGTTCTGATGACAATCTGCCATAAGCTCTCACTCGACATGTGGTGTTCGAGTAGTGAGCTTGTATGAGGTTAATGTACTTCTCTGGTACGCCTTTCATTGACAGACATTGCCACATAACCTTACGATCGATAGAGTCAAATGCCGCCTTAAGGTCAAGGAATATAACTATTGTTGGGCGTCTAAAAGTGTGTCTATGTTCTAGAACCTGCCGAAGTGTGAATAGGTGGTCTATGCAGCCACGTCCAGGTCTGAAACCACCTTGGTTCTCTCTAGTCTGCTCTTCACGAGCTTTAGTTAGGCGTCGAAGTATGATTGAAGCTAATATTTTGGACACTATATTCGTTAAGCTGATTCCTCGGTAATTGTCACAGGAGGACTTCTGTCCTTTCTTATAGATTGGAACAATTAGTGTTTGAGACCAGTCGGGTGGGGTTACGCCCAATTCCCAGATTCTAGCCAGGATCCCGGTTAATCTCGCTGCTAAAACTGGACCACCATCCCTAAATATCTCAGGGGTCAACCCATCGGGTCCTGCTGCTCTCCCTCGCTTTAGGTTCCCTATAGCCTTCTCAACCTCACTAAGACTTGGGGGACCAGTATTAACTTGCCATTCAGATTGTTTGGGAATGGTGGGCAACTGGGATGACACCGAGGGCCAATTGAACTGTTCCGTAAAGTGTTCTGCCCATCGGTCCAACCTTCTGGATTGACAGTGAATAGTGCTCCCATCTTTTTCTGCGATAGTTTCACTTACAGTTGGATTTTTGATGCCCGTTTCCTTGATAAGTCTGAACAGTTGCCTACTGTTACCTATTACCACTGCCTTTTCCATCTCTTTAGCTTTCGCCACCCACCACTGCTCACGATCATTTCGTAAGCTTTTAACCAGTTTGCGTTTAAGTTGCCTTCGCTCCTCATCGTATTTAGGACTAGACGGGATGTGTTGCCGAGCATCTATCAGTTCAGTAGATGCAGCTGAAATCCACTGAGTTTTCCTAACTTTTTGGTTTAGTTTACTAGTAGATATCACTGCTGTTTCAACAGCTTTTTGGATATCATTCCAAGCTGACTCGGGGTGGGTATCGTTTATACAGTTGACTAATTGGTTTTTAAGTTGTTCCTGAAATATATTCTTGACTTTTTCATCATTAAGTTGGACTCTTATGGGGATCTTTGCCGTGGGTCTTTTACGTCCAGCAAGACGCAGACTAATACGCGCTCGTATTAAAGCGTGGTCTGAGTCTAAACATGTGCTCCAAAATGAGCGGCAGTCTTCTATCGAGCCTCTCCAACGGTGGCTGATAGCAATGTGGTCTATTTGAGACCAACGTTGAGTTGACTGTGGAGGCCGCCATGTCAACTTATGTCTTTCTTTATGTTTAAAGTTAGTGCTTGCGAGAAATAGACGATTATCTGAGCACAGTTGTAATAAACGGTCGCCATTATCTGTTCGTTGGGCCTCGACACCATAGGATCCACCTAAGTGCCTTTCGGTTTCGTCTAATCTACCTACTTGGGCATTAAAGTCGCCAGCCATAATCACTACATCAGTACGCTTAGCTTTACGAAGGAGGTCTGAAAGCTTTCTGTAAAATTTATCTTTTACTTCATCAGAGCTGCAATCAGTGGGAGCGTAGGCAGAGACAACAAAGAGGCAACGGCGTGTGTCCCTATCTTTCCGAGTTCTTACCGTCCCGTTTAGACGGACAGCGCATAACAGACTGTCTATGGGAATCCAGTCAAGGAGAGCCTGTTCCGCTTTTGAACTTAGTGCTATACCTACACCAGCAAGGCCTCGAGTGGTAGCGGTGGGGTCTCCGGAAACACGAAGGTTGAACCGGACCGGTTCTTTGTTTTCACAAGGTGAGGTCAGGTGAATGATTGTACTTGGATCCTGTATACGCGTTTCAGAGACACAGCAGACATCGATGGAACGAGAATTAAGGGTCATGGTTAGGGAGGCCTGTTGTCCTATTTGGCCTAAGGTTCGAACGTTAAAAGCTCCGATATGTAGTTTAGTGCGAGGTTTCAGGAGACCAGGAATAACGTTTTGTGAACTCAAACCATTAGCATTAGAGGCGTGAGGTGATAAGGTTAGGCTCGTCGGGTTAATCGTGGGAATAAGGGAGTTATTGAGGGTTGAGGGTGGGATTTGACCTCGAGCAAAATGATCTCTTGTGCTGTTAGAGGTATGAGGGCGGTTATCACTTCCCGGTTGCCCACACCGTGGAAGGGTCATTCTTGAGGAACCTGAAAGAGAAAGAGGATTAGAGGAGGTCGTGATGACCTGAGAGTGTGACCGCAGTGTCCAGGGGACAGCTGTTTGAGGTCGGTCGAGTACATTAATTGTTGTTCCGGTTGTCAGAAGGGGAGGCATCGGCCTCATGGCTTCCGAGGGAACTCGGCTTTCACCATGAAGCGTCATATTGATCCTTCCAATTCCCAGGGCAGAGTTAGAATTATTATATGGGATTTTACTCGTGAACTGTTTTTAGCATGATAGTTGTTTTACGGGATGGGGTTGCTAACCCCATGCCCAACCCTCCTCCTTTATCCGGGCTTGGGACCGGCAGCAACCCTATGCGGGCTACAGGCGGAGTTTCTCCCTAATAACAATGGGTGATCGCTGCACTGTATCACAAGTTGATGGAAGTGCGAATTCTACGATTGGATATTGACTGACCCAGTGGTGCAGATCGTTAGAATTCCGGTAACTTGAGGGCCCTAGGTTCGGTCTCCTAACGGAGTCCCATACTTGGTTGGAACAACCATCCAATGCTCGCTGGTCTTCAGTGGTACCAAGCTAACATAAGTCTTTGGTGAATGCAAACAACTAACCTTAATTTCAATGTTTCTTCACAAAATCATCTCAATTAAGTGTTTGTTTGTTTGGGTTGTGAAGAATGTAACAATTTTTTTCCTAACGGTTAACTTTCATTTTCACCTAAAATAAATCAAGTATTGAATGTTATTTGATACTATTTGTTAGTAGGCAGAAATAAAAGTGGTATTGAACAGCACTCATGGCTTGTTGAATCTTTTCGGCCGAATGCAATCACCATTTCTTTTTTCTCTTTTTCACTTTTATGTGACAGAAATCTGTGGAGCTACATTAAATGTTAATCTCCTCTTCTGTTTTGAAAAGACACTGTTACTTTAAATGCTGGTTGTGTGACTGGAATGCCTCACTACCATCATACCTATGTATTACGACTTCCCCCCTCTTACCTTTAGTTTCTGTTTTTAGTTGTCCCACTCTCTACCTGACCTTATCAAAATGCGACATAAAGGAATGCGTATTCCGATTAATTTAACTCGATAGTGTCATTATTTTAATGTAGCTGCTACTCACGAATCAGTAACTGTATATTTCAATAATTTTAGTCCTATCTAACTTAAATTAATGTCCTTCATACTGTTCTAGGAAAGGTAATAATCTTTCACTGCAAAATGCATTAAATTTTTACCCTAGTGATAAATCACAAATCCTGTGATTTGATAATTATATTCTTCTACTTATTTTCAACTTTCAACATGAGTAGTTAACTAGATTCATATTTAATTACCAATAATTCATTCTTGGTTACCAGCAGTCTTGGAGGACATTAGTTAAACTTGAGGCGACCTTTCACCTAGGATTGAATTACATAAGTTTCAAACTTTCTCTGTTTTTTGGTCGTGTATATTGATAGACGAATGCAATCTAAACCTATCAGGTATTGAACTCATAGCTTTTTATATTCAGACAACTATATTGACACCCAATGGTTTACATTTCCTTATCATAAAGTAAAGTAATCAAGTTAGTGGTATACATTACATGTTTTGAGAACTTAAGAATTTTCTATATAATTGATAATAGACAAACATCAACTACTTTTTTCTGGATATATATGTTCTTGTAGTGCCCACTCCATAAAATTCGATACGATTCTTTTTCTAACTAAAAGATTCTGTGAAGTTTTACACACACATACACCACTTTGCATATTTTTTCTTTATATTTTAAGATATGATGCTTATCGTTCACCACCATGGTCTTCAGAACCTTACGTATTCACTTCAATCTATTATCATGTGTTAGCAGCTAAATTTATTTTTGTTTTTGCTTTTGAAGTAAGTTAAACAGATAATTTTGTTTTATTACTGAGATCATTTTTGTTAATTTCGGTTATATTGTGTTCTCTTAGTTCTATGATTTAATTGTAAGATTTTTATTGTTGCTTTGGATAGATAGCACAATTAACTTTTTAATTCACATAGAAGTGAGCCATTTAGTTACTCCAAAAGCAGTAAACTAGCTTATTCTGATTAAATTGTCTATGAATAGTCGTCTTCATAGATTTAATCAGCTGTATTTTCTCTTCATATCTTTGTTGATTGTCCTGTTTAATTGATCTTTATGCTTGTGATCGACTAACTTTTGCTGTATAAGATCTATTTCGACATACTAATTGATTTTAGATGGATTTGTATGTCAAGCTTCTAGGAATTTATCGATATTTTGTCAGTTTCCGCGGTCCAAAGTTTTGGCGTCTTCTTAACTAAGCATTATGCTGAGCTATAAATCCTCTCCATTATTTACAATGTTGTTTGTATTTTATTTAAAATCATATCTATGACTAATTTGTTGGTTGTGACCTTGAGTAACCGACTATAGTACCATGAGTGTTTCTGTATTTTGTATACGGAAAACTAGGTGTAATCACTCAAGTCCTAAATTGTTGTTAGGTGGTCAGTGGTTGTCTGCAATGAATCATATGTGGGCTAGCATTCATCAGCACCACATATCAGTAATAATGAAGAAGCTTCTCCTGTCACTTGAGACTCGAACTCATACCAAAATTTCTCGCAGTCCGAGACTATCACTCAACCATTCAAGTTACTGCGGATATCCTGTAAATATGAGCTGTTTAGATTGACTAATCTCTGCTTAGTGAATACTTTAGTGTCTGTCTAGTCATTAGCACTGGCCAAATTCTACAGGGCAGTAGTCCTTCAAGACGTCAGTCGTGGTCCTCATAGCTCAGTGACTTATCAGACTGTAAAACTAAATGGTCTGGGTTCCAATCCTGTATGCATACAAAATAGCTGCCCAATGATTTCTAGTTTGAAAATGTCCTATGTTTAAGATCAGTCTGTGTTATAAAAATTGCTGTGATGTAATAATTCTCAGCAATCAAATGCTTCTCCGGCCTGTCTCATTTCGTGATGATGAAAATGACTTTTCAAATATTTGTATCGTTTTAGATTGGTAAGGATCTTAAATACCATTAATTACTGAATATTTGTTTAGTTACAATCTTTTAGATGTTAAGCGATGTATGAATTATAGATTACGTTTTTTATTTAACAAGTGTTACTATGATTCTGATCGAACTTCATTTGTTTTGAATAGATACCTAGAAACTCATTTTTCACCTGGAAAGTAGCATTTTATCATCCATCTTCAGTAGGAACTTATCAATTTTCAATGTTTAGAAGTGCGTAGTGTACTTTCGTCCTCAATAGCTGTCTAACTGACTTGAATGTTTTAGTGGAAATTACTTTGACAGTATATAGTTGGAGGTAGTCGACTGAAAACCATGTATAACTTAGGTTTCCTCAAGAAAGCACAACCGCAAACAGGGAAACTGATGTTCCCGTTGAAGTTTTCTCAGGATTGTGGGTACGCCTCTTTGCTAAGTGCCAACCTAGTGAACATGATTTCTCGTCAACTACCTCCAAACATTATATCATAGTGCAAGCAACATTAAGTAGATACTTAGCCGGGTTGAGGCCATTTAGCTATTCGAATTCTGTCCTGACTAAGAACTATACAATCACGATGTTGGTCATTACCCAGTGACTAATCAATAAACATCATTTTGTCAAATGACAGAAATTTCCTGTCTTTATGCATTTTTAAACAGTCCCTTACAATCAGATGACTTTAATTACCATTTATTGTAAATTAATGACGACACTTAGCTTTTATGTTGCGTTCTGCGAGCTGGATGATCTAACTGTTAAAATTTCGTCGTTATCGTGGACAAAACATCACCTTTCTGGTTAATCCATAATCATGTAATAATCATAAAGTTGATTTCTACATTAAAGTAGGCCCTGATGATGTTATGCAGAACCATAACACAAGTCCCATAATTAAACCATCTAATTAGAAGAACGTATCACTACCAATCATGTGTTATATTATTATCATTATTACTACTATCATTATTTTATTGATTAATTGCATAGACTATCGCAACTATCCTAACTAATGTTATCATGGCAGCTGTACCGGATGTACCAAAAAGTGTTAAACGTAAAATATTTCATGAAACGAATATTACAAATGCAATTATTTTGAATGCAGAAGTTGGCAATCAACAATACAATAAATCACTAACAAAAGATGTCAATTTTCGTAAAATTGTCATGTTAAAAAGCCAATATGATAAACTACAAACAAATAAAAATAATGATAATGAATTTACTGGGAATTACAATGAATTTGGTAGTAGCAATATAAATGATATGCCTTCTCAGTCGACTGTTTATAAATACGTTAGCTTTGAAAGACTATCGAATTCGCAAGTAAGTGTTCCCACTAAAAGGGACTGTTATCCTATATTCTATCATTTTTCTGATAATCAATTCAATGATAGTTGTAGTGAAAATCACTTGTTTTGTGGGAATTATAACTTTCGTGCTTGTTGGTGCTCATCAGTAGAGTGCCTTGGATTGCGAAGTGAGGTAATGTCAGCTTGAACCTCATAGGAAGTATTTGTCCCAACGCCTCAATGTTTCAAGTATAATTTTCTGAGGATTACCAGTTCGTACTATGCTGTTGTTTAGGGACTCCTAACATCCAAGATATACTGTTTGTTTTATCTAGATATTTTGACTTGTGGAAGCTACATTATAATTTGCTCAATGAAATCCGTTCAATACTGTGTATTTTGCAAACATGATGTTGGTTTGTATTCATTGAACAATAATTGTACAATTTAAGGTAATTACGTTAGTGGGAGTATAACATAAATTTATCTACTATAATTAGTAAAGTTACATTGTGAGTGACAGTTGGGTCTAAGATGTTCATGTCATCTTATTGGAGACTCGTCATCTGAATGTATCTTCATTTTAATGTTAATATTCACGCCGGGACTCAGACTTAGTTCCTTCCTCTTCAAAAGTCAATACGTTATTGATTGAGCTACTGTGTGTGTTAGATGACTACTGACGTGTTTATTAGGTATGTGTCTATAGAATTAAAGGTTTAAGTTCTCTGTTGTTTGTATTGGTGACGATTTGATTAATCTCTGTTGCTGCACTCGCTTCCTAAGCGCATTGCCGGTATAGTACCTTAGCTTAATAATTATAATTCGCAAGTAAGTGTTCCCACTAAAGGGACTGTTATCCTATATTCTATCATTTTTCTGATAATCAATTCAATGATAGTTGTAGTGAAAATCACTTGTTTTGTGGGAATTATAACTTTCGTGCTTGTTGGTGCTCATCAGTAGAGTGCCTTGGATTGCGAAGTGAGGTAATGTCAGCTTGAACCTCATAGGAAGTATTTGTCCCAACGCCTCAATGTTTCAAGTATAATTTTCTGAGGATTACCAGTTCGTACTATGCTGTTGTTTAGGGACTCCTAACATCCAAGATATACTGTTTGTTTTATCTAGATATTTTGACTTGTGGAAGCTACATTATAATTTGCTCAATGAAATCCGTTCAATACTGTGTATTTTGCAAACATGATGTTGGTTTGTATTCATTGAACAATAATTGTACAATTTAAGGTAATTACGTTAGTGGGAGTATAACATAAATTTATCTACTATAATTAGTAAAGTTACATTGTGAGTGACAGTTGGGTCTAAGATGTTCATGTCATCTTATTGGAGACTCGTCATCTGAATGTATCTTCATTTTAATGTTAATATTCACGCCGGGACTCAGACTTAGTTCCTTCCTCTTCAAAAGTCAATACGTTATTGATTGAGCTACTGTGTGTTTAGATGACTACTGACTTGTTTAGTAGGTATGTAGTCATATAGAATTAAAGGTTTAAGTTCTCCTGTTGTTGATATTGGTGACTGTATTTGATTAATCTCTGTTGCTGCACTCGCTTCCTAATCGCATTGACGGGATAGTACCTTTAGCTTATAATTATTGTGAGATTGGAATACAGGTACATTTACTTTTCAAGCCCTAAGTAGGATAAAATCTATGTTCCGGACCCCCCCCCCACAGCCCGACTTGATTAAGATTTTTAACTACAGGAAAGGAATTCACTGTGCGTTCATCCATTGCATATGTATTCAGTTAATTAAGCAACAGTCTCAAAGTTTTTGAACTAATAAAACTCAATAAAAATAATTGCTTTGTTCATCACTACTGTTTGGTTGCTGTGAGGTATTCTCAGCACAAAATATTTAATCAATCAGTCATGAGCATCATAAAACCTGACTCATTTTCCTTAGTTCTAAGTTGTTATACCGCATTTCAGGACGAGTTCACATTTACAAGATTAACAGGACAATAAAATTCAGCCGTAAGGAATGTAGCAAACGTATGTACGAAAGAGTAATTTAACTTAAGATCTCGAATAGTACATAGAATGAATATATTTGCCCTACTGTGACCGATTTTATACTATGTCATTGATCATAACTATCGCGTAGACCCCAACCGAATTGTCCGCACCTATCAACATGGCTTAGATCAGCATTCAAAGACTTCACGGATTTGCAATATGTTCTTAGTTTGGCCGCCCTTTTTTTCTCCAATCCTACTTCTACCCCAGCCAACATCGAGTGACGAGACAGTTGGTGGTTGGGCATACTACATTTAGTTAATAATACAAAATACTTCCTCTCTTCAATGACATATGTATTATCACACATTTCATTTTAATCACCTCCCTTTTTATTTCCAATTGACAAATATTGATAGAAACACACTAACCACTATTTTCATTGTTTTCTTCGAATATGTGAGAATCTGACAATCATGATAAACACTAAGCGGTTGACACATAAACAAATTTCAATGTTTTCTTTAATTATGAAGGTTATTTTCAACATAAAATTTTGCATAAATGATGTATTGTCATCTAACCATACTTCTGCCTCTTTCTTTTGTTAATGTTTGCACTACATTGATAGCTTGCTATAGTTTGAAAATATTGACCGTCAGTCTCCAATCTAGCTAAACAGTGATTATAAGTTTGTTATTTAGTTCATAGATCACGAATCTTTATTTCATATAGGAAAAATGATGCTTTCCTGTACTAGGGAGCTTCAAACTAAAAGTAAGTTGTTTATTTACTAGTTTCGTAGTATGAAAGTGAAGTAAATTAAAAGGTTCTAGGTTCTTAGTGATCATTGCTTTCGGTGAATTGCTTATTTGTTATGATACCATGAATTGTACGTTCTTTAGGTTAGGTGCAGTGATATATCCAAGTCTTAATATTTACTTGATTAGGTTATTGGATTTCCTAAAGGATTGTTGTCTAAATGTTCTCTTTCCCATTTCCTCACTTTCAACTGACTTCGAGATTCATTCCTGAAATACTTTATGAAGAAGTCTCAAATACTGTAATTCGTTTACATGTAAAGTAAGGCAGTCATTCATTAACATCATGTCATGAAATTGACCGAAATTGGGAATCTTAGCCGTCAAATATCCGAGTTCATTTACCTGTAAAATTAGGGTTGCCCACTTTAAAAAAGTTCTGTTTTCACTAAATGGGGAAATTTCCACTTCAACAATTTACATCTTTCACATCCTGCTAAGTATCAAATTTACGTGCTCAGCATTCATTGACAAACTTGATAATAGTATAATAGCTTTCCCTTTATAGCATTATTTATTGTTTTTCTCTTTGTTTATGGATATGCATATAGTTAACACAACCAATACAATCTAATGTGTTGAATTTACATGATGGCAGCCCACATATTGGATTCGATATTTTGGCTAATAGTGACATCAATACTAATGTTAGTAACAAACCTATTTTCTAAGATTTAATTGTTTTTTTTTGTTGTGCATACGCTTTTCCCCTTTTCCTTCTTTATTCAAATAATCAATACTTGTTTAACATAATTCCTTTTGCTGATGATTGCATAATTACTTGCATGCTTCCATTATTATAATTACTATTATTATTTTTACTCATTATCAATATATTACTTTTATGCTTGACTAGTAGTGATTGTATGCATCCATTAAAAAGGAATTACTTTTATGTATAACTTTTACTACTATCTAACTGGTAAAAAAGACTTTCATTTTGAAGAATCATGAGAAAAATTTTGCATACTCGGAATGTTTTTAATCATTTAATAATAAGTGTCTACAATATTTCACTACGAATCGAAGATCAACTTGTTATGTAAATGTAACAAAAAAGTTCTCACCACAAAGCAAATTACTCATATACATTTCTGGCTACTAATTAGTAGTATAAAATAATATTCAAAAATTGTTATTTTTACAGTTTTATGCGTTTTACTATTCAATTTGCAAGTCAACCGTATAGATACATTTTAACATTTGACATCTTAATTATCATCTATAACGAGAAAATGTCACGAAAATAATAAGAAGTTGCCTTAGTTACATCGATTCTATTTGAGGATATTTTTACTTATGTTTACACTTAGTACTCATTATAAATTATCTCAATAAAATACACGAGAAACATCCAATGTTTATGTTTCCGTCGACTATTTCTTGTCAGTATGATGTATTACGATGGTAATGTGATGATTTTTGACTTATTGATATATTATGGTTGAATTGATTTCTTTGCTGCTTTCCTTTTCTGTGTTGTCTTTCATTCGCCTGAAGCTAACGTGTTACAAACGAAATATATCTTCCATCATAACTTATATTTTTGCCTTTTGTCTATTCTCTTGTAATCACATATATTGTCCTTATTCAACCTTTTCTCTACTAATATGCACTTATCCCTTTTTTTATTTATCGAATTCTTTTGTATGTATACATCATTATCATGTGTAGGATAATTAAATTGTCTGCATTAGTTATAATCTAAATATATAGAGTTAAATAAGGTATTCTATTTGTTTCTATTTTTGTCGCAACCATTTAGTAAGTATTGTGAATTTGTTGATGTTCCATTTGAAATTCTTGTCTGATTGTTACCTAAAATAAAAATTTTGTTACTGCAAACAGGAGATAACATCATTAATAATAGTTTTCATATAAATAAATTATTATTATTATTATTATTAAGTCAATATGTTTAGATACCTAATTATCTCAAGCCTTTTTCATGATGTATGAAGAACTATCACTTCATGAATTATTGGACCTGAAAGTGTGACTAAAGAGCCCAAGGTAAAGTTGTTTGGGAATGTTCACGCCTTATCGTGATGGTGACGTAAATTCTCGGGGTTATGGTTTGTCACTTTTAGGGTGGATCCCTTCTAATCCTATTTCTTCTATTGTGAGAAGCTATTACTTTCGGAGATACTTGTTATATGAGGAAAACATTTACGTGCTATTGCACCTATGTACAGCCGACAGTGCCACTTCACTCTCAAAACGTGAGTTGTCGCTTAAAGTCTTACCACTCTCTAGCCAACCTGCTTGACATATATTGTACCACCAGAAACGAATTGTCCAACCGCTATGCCCTTACCGAGTCACAACAATATGCATATCTGATCACTACATTTTGGCTACGGATACGACCTAGTTGCCAGATTATAAGTTATGATAAAGCTCTGAATTCCAATGTTCACTTGTATACAAGAAACAATTTACCAAAGTTTAGTGTAAGAGCAAGTAAATTAGAATCTGGAAAACTGCTCTTGAAATATATAGCGGAATTCTAAAATGAATGACTTCTATAATATAAAAAGTCCAATAAAAATACCTTTATCTTGTATTCAAGATGCTTAAAGTAATTATTGAACATTCGTCAATATGAGTTACGGTATAGAGTATCATAAACTTACTTTTTTTCTATGGAGATTTTACATAAGTCCAAAATAAGTTGCATTGTCATTGGTCTATTAAATAATAAGTGAATTAGTGGGATATGGATGCTAAAATAGTTCATGATTTCTATGCATATTGTGACAACAACCTTTGTTTTATAACTTTATATGTGTAACGCTTAATCAAATTTATTGATGAAGATTTTGTAAACTCTGTAAAACTGTGTAGTCATAATAATAATTCATAAATGAACTGCTAGGGTTTCGCGAATTAGGGAAAACACCTCGATACCTGCTTAGCGAACGTATGACCAGCGACACAACAACAAGTAAGCTAAGCTGTTCACAGCGCCCCAGCCCAGCTAACTACAGGGAGAAGTCCAAAGTCAGCAGAAGTGTTTAATTCCACAGGCAGCTTGGAAAATGAAATGACAATCACACATCTCATGCGTATATATACAAAAAAGGAGAGCATCCTTGGAATGCTACAAATAGCGTACTAAAATAAACAACAAACCAATAAGATTTAACGTTTTACTAAGTGGGAAACACAAACTGAAGGTGAAAAAGGAACTTTTTGGCACGAAAACGAGAAATTTAAATTTACACAAATAAATTACAGAAATAACAGGTTTACCAAGAGAATTCTGGGGATATGACATCCCCAACATGAACATATTAACATGAATATATTTGCACATAGATAAACATGGTTACAGTTTTGAGAACTTAATATACTTCGTAAAACCACTTAATTCGAATAGCTTTCAAAATATTGATTTGCAAAATGCCTTTGGTATTTATGTAGACTCTGTTTTTGTTGGTCAATAAATGTAACCACATGATCATTCTTAAAACCTCTAAAGCTCCTCTTTATACTATTCTGTAACTAATAGGTTCCCACTAACATACATAAAAAAGAAACTACTTTATAAGAGTTATCCGATATTTCAAGCATGTAACTAGACCAATAGTTGTTTGGTAACATTTTCAATCATAAAGTTAGAAATGTCTGGATTTAAATTTCCAGGTTATTCAGCTGAAACGCAAATATTGATGTAGTCTGCAAGATTTGAAGACCTTAGGTTTGCTGCTGAGGATGTACACTGCTAAGGAGTATCACACTATAACAAAATAACTATCCACTGTTTAATGGTATCCAAACGAGTTCGATCTGTGTCGGATACAAACAACAAGAAAGATAGTCTCGACAAAAAGGATGAGAAGTGCATTATTATTAGAGTGAACAGAAAAATTGTTGTTAAGTGAAAGAGATATGTAAATAATAATCACCAATTCGGCGTAGATGCTACTTTTAGAGTAATAATAATAACGTCAATAGTGTAATGTGAAGTAACACAAAACATTGTAATCATTGCGGAAAGAAAAGAAACATACTTATGTATATTGTGGTGTAAAATGTATGGGCTAGGAGATTTTGTCATGTTTTAAAATTTTCCTAACCGTAATTGTGGTCATTCCTGTCCAACGGCAAAATACTTTATGATAAAACCAATAAGGTTTGACTGTTCATTGATGTGTTATAAAATGGGGATACCTCAATTAATAGATCACTTTTCTAGCACTTTGAGCTTATAATAATAATATGAAGATTTGTGAATTAAGAGAATAATATTTGTTTAAGGGAGACTTAAATTATAGAAATGCACATAAAAGGAGAAAGATACATATACATTAACCAAATTAAATTGCGGTATATTTAAGGTGGAGATTGGTTTAATGGATCTTGCGTCGGCCATGGCAGGAGGAGGAGTTGAACGCACTTATTCTGTATGCACAGTTCTGGCCTGTAGACGAGTATAACTATCACTTCTGCCGTTTTAAGAACTGTGAGTTTAACTGATCTTGACAGATAACTGTTTACACAAAATATTATTATGAATGAATGATTTATGCTCGCCGCATGACTTGTTTGAATTTGACGACCTAATGTTGAACTGTTGATGCTTGTGACAACATCTTTCGTTAATAAGACCGGAAGGTGGTCACGAGCAGTAAATAAAACACTATGCATACAACACGTAGCTGAATTCGTGACCAAAGTTGAAAAACTATAATCTTCACAAATAACAGGGCATACAGTGACGACCTAATGTTGAACTGTTGATGCTTGTGACAACATCTTTCGTTAATAAGACCGGAAGGTGGTCACGAGCAGTAAATAAAACACTATGCATACAACACGTAGCTGAATTCGTGACCAAAGTTGAAAAACTATAATCTTCACAAATAAACAGGGCATACAGACTTTTTGATACACTTACATGCATATTAAAGTATTCCACTGTTTTACCACTTACAGGTGTAATGAAGAGCTGAGTTAGAAGTTTGCCCGGTTTATTAATAAACCAAAATATATGCGTCGCGTACATTTAGGTCATCAGATATTTAGATTTCAAGATTATTTGAATGAACATTTCTAATTCATTCTGTTTATGTTAAATAGTCAAAATTAGTGAATAGTGTCATATAATTTAGTCCGCTACATAAACCATGTCCTATATCAACTATCCTTAACTGAACAGTCTTTTAAATTATATTCCACATCTACGTAGATGTATACAATCATTCGACTTCAATTCATTAAACTGTTGGGGTAGATATTGACACGGTTATATTCTAAGACTCGACTAATCACGATGCAGGTAAGGAAAATAATAACCTTTCTAAGATCAACGTACATGGACGTCAGCACTCGACCTTTATCCTATCCTAATACAGTAGGCCCGATACCATCTAGCCCAAACGGAAGAGATTAAGAACACAAGACCAGCCCGAAGACGTTTTAGTATATTTCCAACACTTTATATATGTGCATGACCAGATCAAGCAATAGACCAATTAGAATAATAATAACAATACACAAAGATGACATTTAGAACAAGAGAATGGAGTAAATGGTCCACAAATAACTGGTCCTAGTTTATGCCTGAAAAATGCTTTAGCAACAGTTTATGGTTTAAGTAAAAGCCGGAAACTAAGGTAATACAATGATAATAATAACAAAATAGTAAATAGTCATGCAAACCGTGTACATAAATAGAACCTTCGTAAAATAGCTTTTAAAGTTCTTACCTTTTAGATTAATTGTCTCCGACAACAGACACTATATAGCATGATCATAACTGACATACTGCACCTATATAGTTACTAGTGAGCAACTATTTATTACTTAATAATTGTAGTTTTTTCCATTTCGATAAATATATAGCTGATTAAAATATCTACTTTTTTCAAGTTGGATTGTGACTGGAAAACGGAATCCAGGACGCGCGTTTCGTCCTGTTTGGGACTCATCTGCTGGATGCGCCTGCATCCCAATGTTGATGTTCACACTAGGATTCGAAATCAGTCCGCTTCGTGCCAAAAGCCACCGCGTTCACCACTAGGCTACTGTGTCCAGACAGTCACTGTGCATTGCAAATCAACAGGAAAATACAAGCTTATCCTAATTACTTATTAGTAGGCAGAATTATAGACTAGTAATTTTATATGTAATCGCTATGACGTAAAATTTGATGTGAAATCTTTTCCATGATTTACAAGTTGGTCTTCATTTATTAATGACTATTATTAATTGATAAAAATGGCAAATAATAAGTGAAAATCAACTTATCAAATTTGCCGCCAAATCAAATCCATTTAAAATTGCTTATTTATGTTTTGCCTACTAATAAGTAGTATAAAACTTATTGAATTTTATTCGGTTAGTTGCACTTGAATTGGTATGCATGAAGTAAGAAATAGAATAATGGATTTAGTGAAACTAAATGTAGCCATGGCTCATAATGTTAGTATGGATATTTATTAATGATAAAAACAGAGGATACAATATTCGGAATTACACAGAAACAGAAGGTTATATGTATGTTACTTCAATTAAACAATAATGTAATTAAGGTGAATATTAGCTAGTTGCATCTTGGGTTGACCACTAAAACAGGAGAGGTTGAATGTATTCCTTTTGTTTACAGAGCTCTGGCCTCTAATTTCATATGACTATTACTTCGCCCTTTTGAAGGCGATAACTATTTACAAGGTAAATTATAGTAAACGATTCATTCACACTCGTTGTATGATCCGTTCGAACTATAAGTAGGCTATTATAGGGGCGTTGATGTTTTTGTCAACGCCCACTCTGGAAGGTGCACATTAGTATGTGGGAGTAAACTCCTTGAGCTTCTGCCAATGTAACCTGCTCCATAGTATCAGTTGAACCGATAGATACAAAAAAGATGGTCAGCTATGATGATTTATTCTTTAATCTTCCTGCCACCATCAGGTAGGCAGAAAGAATCAGCCGCATTTATCTGCAGTGAATATTCGAATGGCTTTGCGTAACTTCATCATTAACATTTCCAAGGGTACATCACCTCTAAATGGTGGTGGTTTATAATCTACTATCTGGATCGCCTTTCTATTTACTTTTGTAGGTGTGCATTTGTTTATTAACTTTAGGGGATTGTATGAAGGCTTTCGTTTCTTTATCGACCGAGTCGGGAGGGCATAATGTTATATTCTTTGATGAAGGGTTTTCAATAGATGTGTGCTGTTCTGTGAAGTTATTTTAATTGCTTATGTTTCTACTTAGTAAAAATTTATTCTTCACGTAGGTACGACATCTAGAAATGATATTCTACCTGCGTTTTATTTTTCAGATGTAAAATTAATAGCCGGATGAATTTCAAATTGCCTGAGAATCTCAGAAATGACTAGTCTAGTGTTTACAAAAGATGAATGGAGCATCCATATATTGGCAGTTGAATGGTAAGTTTACAATGAGTTGTGTAACTAAACTTTTTTCCAGTTTGGCTAGGAGAAGACTGTCCCATTAACAAGCTTGGTGTTATTCTATCCACCTGTCATTATGTTTCACGATTGAACATAAAATTACATTCACGATACCTTTCAGCAGTAGTTTTATTAGCATGTCTAATGAGATAGTGATGTTTATTTAAGTTTTAATGATATGGTCGCATACATAGTTGATTATCTTTGTTAGTAGAATATTTGTGAATAATTATGTAATGTCTAACGATAAAGTAACACTCTGTAGTACCTAATTCCTTAATAATGCCATTCTTTTTATTTCCTTGTATTCAATGTAAAAATCGTTTAAGATGTTTAAAATAATAATGACCTTAAACCTTAAATTAGCAAATCAAATGATTCAATTTGTTTCAAAAGCAAAGTACTATTGATGAAACACTAAGAAATTACAATCTTTGAGTTATCGAGTTTCCAGTTGTTAGTTACGCTGTCGGAAAACAAACAATCAAATGAAAAGCATGTCGATAGTTTAAGGTTTAAATGATTTTTATAAAACCTGATCCCTTTCCATTCAATATGCTGTGGCGTCGAAATCTCAGACTACTGAAGAGTTCCATACTAAAACGAGACAACTATCCAGTACCTTCCGTTTTTTGGATTAATTATCTAACTAAGAAATAGTTATGATTTAAAGTTTTAAATTTAATAATCTCAAAAATCCCTCAATAATAACCAAAGAACAATAATAGCTGATGGATATAATCAATAACGCATTTATACTTTCATTGAAGCAGTCATATGCATATAGACATTGCATAGTTCATATATTAGTGTATATCACATGCAGATAAATAGATAAACAATGTAAATTATACACTTTAAAGTGCATAATTCAATATACATAGTGTTTTGTTAATAACAGAAAACAACTTAACATCACCCAGTCAGTGCATAGAAACTGATACTGGATGACCTAGTTCAACTTAACAAAGAAACATATAAATACATGTTTTTGAAAATAACAAAAACAGAATTAGAATAACTATGGTTTCATTAGTTGGGAGATGGATACCTGAAGAATCATATGGTTGTGAATCTGTAATTGATAAAATTGGTTTGTAATTTTATTAGTAGTATAATATTTATACGAAAATTTCATATTAAATTAGGTGTTGATAGTAGAATGAAGAATTTAATGCTATCAACTAATCCAACACTTACATTTACATTAGTTGACAATGATAGTATGAAAATCAAAGTTGAATCAGAGATTAGAAATTATGAAATATCATTTAAATTTGGAGAGGAATATGATGATGATACAATTTTCGGTATAAAGTGTAAAGTAAGTATTGTATATTTGTGTGTATGTGTGTGTGTGAATCTGATATACGCTTCATACTGTAATGATTTTGTTCATATTGAGTGGTTATTGAAGGTTTGTTTATCTTTCTATGAACATATACATTTTAGATCGTTGACTGACTTTGGTGAAAATACTATTCAAAACTAGGAAGCATTGAAATACTATTTCATCTTAGTAATGTAACTACTCATAAGCACAAATCGATTACCCCATTAGGGACCTAAACTTGAACCTTCAGGTGTCATGGAGGGTGGGAACTTTACGCTTAAAGTACGTGTTCCTAATTAATTTCTGATAAGAGGTCCCCTACTACAATGAACTACATGTCTAGCGCTTTCTTGTGTTTGCTCTGTGGTTTCATGCTTCGAATTCAGTAATCTTTACAACTCATGGTAAGTATATGCATTTCTAAATAAATTATAGTTATGCATGGTATTATGTCGATCATTGAAAGTCTATAACTCCCAGGGAAAATCAATGAGTATTAAATGGGAGTACTGCGAATCGATGTAGTATAACATTTCTGAAATCATCAACTTGCATCATCATCTTACATGATAACTAGCTAAAGAAGATTTCGTTTTGATAGTTGATATGTCATTGTACAATGAGAATGAAAGTAACAAAGTTTTATAACTCTAGTTACTAGTAAACAAGATGTTTTAAAGATTATGATCGAATTGTACTAGACACACTACTATTTACTAATTATCAGTAGACAGACCAATAAAATGTTATGGTCTTATACTTCTGATTTAGGACGATATACAGAATCTCTAATTATCACTTCTGCCTCACTCTTTGTGATAAGTACCGTTATGATAAGTGAATAAGAAGCCTTCGTCGTAGACTGGCTTACTTTATACACTAATCAAGTACATAAGAATATTATTGATCCACAAAATAAATTTACCTGTGGTTCTGACAAAGCTGAATAATTTACTTACTCCAATAAAATGATTGATTTACGCTTTCGCTTTTAGTTATATACTATTTTGTCAGATAAGTAAAACATAATTACAGTTCACCTGAACTAGGCTTCAAACACTGTCGAAACATTACCTTTGAATAGCTTAGCAATATGCTAGATTATTGTTATTTTGTTTTCTACTTACTGGTATTAGACGCTAGAAATTTTTACTCTTTGAAAATAACCATAAAATGTTTAACCACTATAAAGTGTTTATAAACACCTTATTAACATCTTAAGATCAATCAAGTATAAGTGACTTAGACATCTACAATAGATATAAGATTTATGTTAGTACAAGCAAAATAATTCCTACTCCACTGTTAAGCTCATCAGTATCTCCAAAATGTATTTGAATTCTAACGCTTAGATATAGAAATCACTTACTTGTGTTATTTCATATTTCTCTTTTCTGGTGGATGGCATCGAAGGGAGTGAGTTATCTTCAACGTTAACTATATTATAAGTAACAATTTTTTATCATTTTTTGTTGATTTAGTCGTTAGAAGGTAAAGTTATCCATAATTGTCTGTTATGATTATCTACAGTGTAACGCAGTCTGATATACCGGATTAAATAATACAACTTGAATAAATTTTGAATATTCCTCAAGGTAATCTCACTAACAGTCTAAAATGTGTAAACATTGTTATTTTGTTTTATTTTATTGATGATAGAGTTTATGTAGAAAATTATCAGATAATAAAATTTTGATAACACAAAGATTACCAAATGGAATTATTGAAGTTGATCATAAGGTGAATGGGAATATAATCACTATGGTAACTGACAATAACTTATTACAATATCCTGTTAGATACTGATTAGCAAATACAATTTATTATATATCAATTATAGTCAGAATGATTAAAGTTGAACTAAGACTGGTAAATGGAATCTGAGACATGAGTTTTTGTCCGCTGAATGTACTGATAACTCACTGTTGATATTCACAGGAAGATATAAGTACCTTCAAACTATACGTACACGCTTATTGGAGGAGTTCAGTTGTTTGAATTTAGCAGCTTAATAATTAACGATATAGCGTGTATGACACTAATGGACTAAGCTCGAGTCCCAATGTAAACATCAAACACTGGGGTGCAGGTACACCCAACTAATTTGTCCCGAATTCGGAAGTAATATACGTCTTAGATTCAGCTTTCTAGCTGCAAACCAATCTTAATCATTCTTGTGAAATACCATTGTACATGGACAATCAGCTCAAGATTGACATTCGCAATAGTGATTGGTCAATTTCAATCCATAGTATTATCAACGGGAAGATACAAATAATTTCATATAATGCATAGTTTGTGCTTGTTTTTCAATTGCCAGTAGATGTATTATGGTATTTTATCAAACTTATTGGTCTATATTAAATATTTCCCATTTTCCCATTATTTCATAGACTATATATGTCGCTGATGTCAAATGCACTTGGAAATTTCATTGTACATAGATGAGATTCAGTCCAGTTGTTATCATCTTCATCTGTGATAGTCATCAATAGATTTAGACAATTAATCGGATATTAAATAAACAAAATCAGTTTTGTAATTTAGCATTTTATCTTTTATCAATAACACTGAATAGATTTGAATGATTGTTATTGCATCTATTGATTGATAACGTCACTTCACAATAACAAGCCAGGTACATGCTGAATAGTACCATGGTAACCATTCTTACTATGATACAGAATAATGCTTTTAAACATTAGATGATGACCATCAGTTTGCACGAGACTGTAGATATGCCATGATGATGGTTGTCAACAAACATGAAGCCTAGATTTATGGCATCCTCTCACTTTTCCTTAATTACCCAATATTACCATTTTCATCTGTATGTTCTTCTCATAGTAGGAAATAGAGTTTTAACTATTCAAAACTACGGGACATTAATCAATATAGTCTACCATACTATAGGTTATAGTTAATAAGTAACACATTAACTGTTACAATAACCATTTGTGTGTCAGTTATCAATACTATCTTTAGTTTACAATAGAAGTGGTAAGTGCTCTTTACTTATTAGCAATAATGAGAATAGCGAATGATGTCAATTCGTGGACTGTTAGGAGAACAATTGGGAGGAGTAGGAATTTGAGTGTGAAAGGTTGATCACGAGTGGTGTTAGTGGTATGAAGGCTATTACCACTTCCCTGTTGCTCACATCGTGGAAAAGTTCTTCCTTTGATGTACATTAAAAGCGAAATAGGTTAGGATTGGTCTGAAAGACCTGGAAACGTGACCATAGTGCTTAAGGAACAACTGCTCAAAACAGGCTACACACGGCCTTCTTGAGACGTTTTAGTTATATTAGCTTCATACTTGTCAAGGCCTCACTGTCCGAAATGGAAGTAAGGTGAGGTGCCCATTTTTAGTGTCGACCTTACCTAACACTACTCTCCCATTTGTATGAAGACAGGATAGCTATCATGCTAGTTGTCCAATGAAAACACCTTACTAGAGTTACACCTCTATGCAGTTAGCAGTACAACATTGCCCTCGGACCTTAGTTTTCCTGATTTAAGTCTCACAGCTTTTCAGCAGATCTGCGTGGATGATAGGACCTTGAGGAACAGATATTTCAATCAGTATGTTCCGACTAGGTTATCACGATAGGCAAACCCGACCACCACGTCACGGTAACAGCAGCAGTCGGGATTCGTGGACTGTACTTTATAAATTAATTTTTCCCTTGTATATATGTCTACACGTATGAATTGGTAAGTGATGAATAGGTTCAACAATATTATACTGAACGTATCAAAACCATCATCGGCTGGCTTTTAACCTTTGTCGGTATATAACAAGTGAGTGAAACCAACGAAGACGGAAAACAAGTTTTGTCAAAAACTTATTAATCAACATCAAATGAAAAAAGCAGTGGACAGTATCTTGTAACATGAAACAATCGTCACTATATGCAAAGAAAACTAAACCTAACTAACTAGTAATGATGAAAATACATGATTCAAACCCAAACGAACCCATATACATAACCTTGTATCTCTAAAACTTAACAGTGAGATCGACATTTATCCCTCATTGGTGTAGATTAAAAAGTAATGATTGGTTTAAATGTAATCCAAGTTTTTATTCGATAAAGCTCAGAGGACATATTTTGTCTGAATTAGACATCCTACATGTTGCTTAGCCACTCAAATGTGTCGAGTCACAATGTGTCAATCCGAATTATATTTAAATTATTTAGCAACACGCCAGACAATCTATACCTAAATTGTTTTTCATTTGTAACACAGCTACAAAAAAACTCTGCTTTGGTTATATGACATAATGTCAAGTAATTTAAACAGTATGAAAATTCATTTGAGTTCGAGTTTAGGAACTCACAACTCAATACATTTGATTAGTTTGGCAGCATGTCATATAACCATACCTAATGGACTCTACGCTAGTGTTAACTCGTTTATTAAAGTACAGTTTCATGAAGAAGGTTGGTACTTTATTACGTTCTCCTTATTTTACGTGTAGCATGACACAATTTAAATATCCCCATGACGTACGTATCCACAAATAAGAAATATTCCAGTGAACAATTCCTCCGTCATCACACACAGTTACTAATCCATGATTATTGTATTACAATGAGCTAAATACGAAATACATACCATGAGTATATCTACAATGTTTTAAATGTAAGTTTGTTAGTATATATAAAAACAACGTATATACTTTCTGAAATGGTCTAAGCTGCGATAGTGTCGGGATGATACGAGATGACCGAGAAAAGTGAATACTCTCTTTGTATCTAAGTAAACCAATAGGATTTATACAATAGCTACAATTTGAATAAGAGAACGCTGGCACAGTGCCAGAGAGACTATAAGTGAGAGTATAACATTAGCAAGTAGGAAACAGCCTGAAGTCATTTGAGAAAGAATAATGACTTTTATTTATCACATATTGGATCAATCAGTACTAGGAAATACAAAATACATTAAAGACTGTACTGGGGAATAGGGATGTGTACACAAATTGGTATAATATGTCCATAATAAAATTACAATAAGGAAAACAGATACAACTGTCTATAATGGATCTATGAAGAACTTGCAATCTAATTAATATAAATATTTTAGTTACTAAATGTATAACAGATTAAACTTAGCTGTAAGGGTTCAGGAAATAGATTTAATAAGTTGTGATTCCTGATTTTCTGTCCCGTTATAACACTTTGTGCTTTATTACATCATTGTTTCTTGTTCTAGTTATGCTTTATTCTTGGGTTTGTCGATTTTCTGACTGATAAATCCCCTCCTAGCCAATGAACAGGTTGCTTTGATGTGTGATCGAGTAACATATGACCCTTAACGGTGACTTCATACTCTTACCCTATTGTCAATCTATTCGATGTATTTATCCTCGAGTCAAAGTAGGAAAAAGACAAAAACAACCCAAAATAATCTAGCAATGAAGACTAAGAATCGGAAACATTTAGTCGTTGTATCTTCTTGATCTCGGATGAACACTGGATATGTGTTTCATCCGAGCCCGGGACTCCTCAGTTGTAAACAACATCAGGCATGTAGAAAATGAGACGATTGTCATCAGTGGCTTTTGATTTATTTTTGAGTTATGTCACTAGCTCGCTGAAATTAATATTTTATTTACAATGACTAACTCCGAATTGGATACAATTGACTATAAACTTTATAAAGCTGACTGGGTAATTTGTAAAATTCAGATTTCCAAAATCTATTCTAAATGGCTGAAATGATTACTTACAGCGGAAATTTTAGAAATCGTCCAAGTCCGTCCCAAATATTATGCTCTTGAACATATGTGAAAATGCTATGTGGTGTTGAGTAGAGTATTGTAAGCTGTTTGTAGAACTTATGGTGTGATCTTTGATGTTGTTATGAATATGACTATGGATAAAAACTTATAATCTTGAAAACAAGTTTCTAGTATTATTCAGTAATCACATTAATGATTTAATCTTATATAATCCAAGAGAGTATGTAGGGATTTAGTACAAAGTCAACTCATCAGCCAATAGAATAGTAATAATATATTTGGGAGTTACACGATATATTCTGTTTTTCAGTATTTTACAACTCAACAGATTAATATCATGATAAAATACAAAAGGATAGAAAACTTCAGAATAGAGACATGTTAGTCATTCAATATGTGATATATCTGATTATTTCTGGCTACAATATTAGCTGTTTATAGATCATTTTTCTGGATAACTCACCGCACAGTTGTATACAGATACTTAATATGTAGTGCTATTCTATCCGATATAAGCCATCCCCTTTATTCACATCTTTCACCTTGTATATCTTCTGGCAGGACGCGACGCTGCTACATTAGAATTCGAGGACGTTTAGAAAAGTATCGATGCTCCATTATTTCATAATTAGCACACGTTCTATGTAATTAAAAATTGGTAATAGCCAATCTAATTAGAAATCTGTGCTATTAAGATACAAATTATTATGCAATGAAAAGACCCCTGTTCCTTATGTTACCGTAATCTGAAGAATAACTCGTTGATACACTGCATGATGAAAATTCATATTGTACTACACACACTAATGAACAAAGCTATTTTTATTATTATTAAAAGTTTCATGTATATATTACACGTACTATATGATTTGGTATGCCAGTGAACTAAAATCGGTCTCATATGTGTTCATATTCTTTGTAAATCTTAAGTGTCTATACATAATTGTGTTGTACATTTTCATATTATTTCCTTAAAATGATTTAATCAGATTCTCAATCTAACAGATAGACAATTAAGTTATTTCTTAGTGGTGTTTAGCTTTCTATTTAAATGTAATAACAGTAGTATGTAAACTCTTATGTTTAACAATCAATTATATAAATGTAGTTGCTTAGTCTTTCTATAATTACTTGCTAAAATTTGTTTTCAATAATTTAATGCCTTTGAGTTATACCATAAAATAAGTTATAATCTATAAAATTGCAAATAGGTATTTTATTATAAGCTAATAAGTTAATTACCACTAGTTTACGTCTAGGTCGTTAAGGGTGTGTGTCTGTTGTGCATTGCCTAGTCGGCATCGTCATTTTAGTTTTTGGTGCCATAATGTGGCAACAAGATGGTAACGTAGTTCCATTACGGTGGTGTGGCGTGTGAATTCGTTGTGTCTGGCGCGCTTGTGTAGCTAGGTGAGGTAGACACTATGTCCATCATCGCGTAATGACACTAGCCGATTATTAAGTTGGCTATGGAATACGTTAGTTGTAATAAGCATTAGGACGTGATGTTAGAAGTCAAGTTTAGGTTGTGAAAGTAATAGATGTACTACTTCCCCTCCTCATTCTACTAAAATTTTCCAATAAATGACAAAAGATATATTTTAAAACTACTAGATAATACAGTTGAGTACTTAGTCTGATTTAGTGGTGGAGTGTTTAAGCAGTTACCTTTGGGATAATGGGTCCTGATCTCGATTCCAAGTAGGGTTGTGAATGCGCACTGCTGAAGAGTCGTGTCCACGGACGAAACATGTATCCAGTGCCTCCTTGTGACCAATGGTTGTTTAATTCAGACCAATTCTTGATATCACATTAAAAGAATTATACCATTACTTTATTAATTTAAGGAAACACCTCTTGTCATAACATCACCTTAAACATATCCTAAACTTGATATGAAATCATAATACAACTCTAACTATAAAATGTTACCTATATCATTACTTAACTCTAATATATCCCTAGATGTAATTCATGCTTTAATTTAATCTTAAATGTTAACCCTTCAATTGTAAACTCCTACAATTAATATTAACACGGAATACCATTTGTATGGTACTACAAACTCTAGTTTCTTCTCAAAATAGAGCATAGTTGTTACTCGCAGCAGCTGAGTCTTTGAAAGCATGTTCTACTACATCTCTTATGAGGATTAGTGTGCTTTGTGTAAACAAAATGCTGATTATATCCTTTTACACAAAACACAACAAATTTTGAACGTCACTCTATGCTACTTATTAGTAGGCTGAATTGTGTATGAGAAAGTTTACTTGTATTTTTGGCAGAGTGAAGATTGTTAAGTTTTAAATTGTTATTATAACTTTATTCAGTGATCTAATGGTTAGGAGGCAAATGAAGGCTCCGAGCTCTATTTCCTGATGAGATTGTGAACGTGCATTGCTGATGAATTCTACTGTAGAGTGAAACAGATGTCTAGTACTTCGTGGTTTTCGGATTTAGCAACCTCCACAATACTCAATTACAAATCAAATTTCGGTGGATATTTATGTTTTATCTTCTGCAAAAATCAATAGGGGCCATCAATATGCTAATAAGCTCTCACAATCAACCTCTGTCTTTATAGTAGCAGAATACATTCATAGAATAGTTGGTGGTTGTTGAAATCAGCATTTACTTTTATTGCTAACTTAATTTGTAGATATTCAAATTCAACATGAAATTTATTAAGTATTTTTGTACAACTTCAGTGTTCTTTGACATGTAACATTATTTATCAAGAAGACTGTATAACAGAAAAAGTATCACAATCGACATCGCTTTACGTGCCGAGAATGACCTTTATTATTCAAACCATATCATTATTAGCTATTTTTGCATGGAATGCTTCGATTATGTATAGTTTCGAGAATTATTATAGTTTGATTCGATTACATAGGGATTTCTTTGTGACCGGCTTACGTAATGGTCTATCAAATACTACAGATTGAATAAGTAAGATGAACGAACTCTTTCACTTTTCTTTCTAGAATACAATAGAAGTATATGACTGAAAACTCTCTTTGATACGTGGTAAACTTAATCCCAAATACTCAGTTTTATTTAATGTGCTTCTTTCAGTATGCACATGTCTACACACACCAATTTTGATGTTAACTGTACTCCAGTGTACATGACTTTTACAACAATTTTAATATGATGTAGTGTGTACTTTGTTTTAATCAACTAGCTGGTCAGTTATTACTTTGTCATCAAATTAGTGATGTTAGTCACTATCACAGGAATTTGAGTTATTCATTTTAAATTTCATCTTATTGGTTTATATGCTATTGGTAGTGCCATATCGGAACAAAAGTTCAGAATGACAGTCAGTATAGTTTATTCTTTGTGGTATCGGGACCCCTATAACTAAACTGCATCTGTCGAACATTTTGCAACCATGATACTTATGTTGCTTAAAGTGAAGGCAGTAGACGAGGTTACGTAAAGATATCGCGAAGTGACTGAATTAAAAATATCAACCACTGGGAGACGAGGTTTGCTGCGGATAGTAAAGGTCCGGGGTTGGCTTCCTGCCGTGGTAGCGGATGAGTGATACTATAAAGCCCGATACTAGGACAAAACAGATGTCCAGTGCCTTCTGGTGACGAAGGATTATCTAATTCAGACCAATTAATGATATCAAATTGGGAATTCAACAATCTCTATCACAACCAATTACAATTATTGCTTAGAAGTACGTATTCTAACATCACCAAAAATAAACTCCAAAGATTAAGCATTCTAATTCTCTGTCGTGTTATATCATTTGCCATAATGATTCCTCATTATTAACAGATATAAAGTTGTAAAAAAAATGTGTAGCCTACATGTTCTTAATAGCTGAGATCTAATTCCAGATTAGATAGTCAAATAATTGAGCGCAAGGGAAATAACTGTTAGACAGATTACAGAAATTATATTGTTAAGAGGTTTGCTGAAAACCGTCTAAAAAACATCAAAACATCATGTCGCTTTATAACAAAATGCTAGTCAGTTTATCATAATTGAAGATTTTTCATGAACTAGTGATTACGTCATCATATCATATAGGTGGATACGAAAGACAAGTTCACTCATGAAATATTTACAGTACAAATAGATTTCGTTACTAGTTCGATACCATGTATCCGTTGAACAAACTTGTATCATATTGATTAGGGTATTAAGTAGTACTGATGATTGCGTTTCATAAACTAGTTAAACAAAGTTGAAATCAATTCCCTTGAGCAAGGTCTATTTAAGAAGAACAACTAACTTTTGAAACTGTGTTTTAAACGACTGTCTCAATTATTGTAGTTGTGTGTAAGATGAATATTTTACTATTATCATTATTATGTTCCCCTAACTTTATCCCTCCCCATTTGATCTATTGACTACAATTACTTATTTGTATATATGTTCACTACCACTGTCACTTTTATTTTCCATTGATGTTAATTTCCTATTTGATTAACTGCGTGGTCAGGTT
Organism: Schistosoma mekongi; assembly: GCA_034768735.1. NCBI lineage: Eukaryota > Metazoa > Platyhelminthes > Trematoda > Strigeidida > Schistosomatidae > Schistosoma > Schistosoma mekongi. The sequence goes on from CM068310.1 coordinate 14,253,942, forward strand.
TCATATAAACATAAAGAAGTGCTTGGTATACAAGTTAAGCTGTCTAGTTGGTTGATTGGCTTGTGTTCTTCCAGCCTGGGACTGAGTAGAAATCGGACAGATGTTAGACATTAACTAAGTTGTCGCATTTATGATTGGTCGCTGTAAGTTCTTGCGTTCAAAGGTCATATCCGTTAACTGATAGTATATTCCCATCACAACCGTTTGTCAAGTTAATAGATTTATAAATGTTCTACAATCGGATATAGTTAGTCAGGTATTATAAGTTGTATTCAATGTTACCCATTTATGAAAATGAGTAAATAAAAAATAAAACAACGTTTGAGTGTAAGTATGAAGCAAATTCATCATTTATTTAGTAGGCCCGCTTCAGCTACATAAAGTCAACTTAGATACAGTTGTATTCTTTGAAATGACCTTTGAGGCTACTGGTCTAAGAAAAGACAAGACTTTACGTCCTGAACAGACCAGTGGGATCTGCAGCTACAATCTACACGATCTGACTACATAGACACTGAGTGGCTGGGTGGAAGCCAGTGCAACTAAGCTTGCATAGAGGCAGGGGGTTGAGAGAGTAAAATACAAGTAAATGGGAGACATACATAGTACATTTACTGCTAAAGCTACAGTGTTATTCACTGAAGTACTGAGTCTAATCAGCCAATCCCTTGTTCAACTGATATGAATTTAATTGTAAGGATTTTTACTCTTTCATTGTTAATGTTAAAGACTTCTTTAGTTGCAAATATATTCGTTTGACGAACTGAAAATAGAATGAAATGTACATCTTGGATTTTACTGTCAATCATAATCAAAACTTACCGTATAACATAAAATATCAGTATATTGAGAGATAGAAGGTAGAATCAATGACGGTCCCCACCGCCTACCTTTATATAGTGCCAATAATGTCTAGGCATCTAGACTAGTGGCCACATTACAACCTGATTAACAAAATTCGACCAACTCTATAAAGCACTTGACGAACATTTAGTTGGTCAGGACACACTGATCAACCAATAAATTGAGAGCATCTGCTTACAATTTGTATATAGAGAAGGTAACTGTTCATTTGCAGTTACGAATATTACATGCTCTTCAACACATCAGTTTATAAGTTACCTAAAAGTATCATGGTGATTATTATTCCAAACAAATACATTTTAGGTGGGGAGGAGTATGAAATGCAAATAAAAACAAATGTTTGAATGACGACTATGTGTAACGCATAAAATTATATGAAATGGTAAAATAGGGATTGAGTATTCATTAAAGTTGTTCATGTGATTACGGATTGAATAAGAATGATAATAGTGTAATGATAATAACAATAATATTTGAGAAGGAAATAAAAGTTAGGAAAATACAAGAGGGAGGGAGGATTGGCAATGATAAACTTGATTAACTTACAATTAGTGATTTCTTTGGTATGATAGAGACCATAATAATAGGAGTTGCAGTACATGTTTCTTATAGAAGTAAAACTACAGTATTTTTAAGTCAAATAACTATTGCTTCTGCTATTTGAATAAATTCAAGTCTTACTGACTTTGGTAAAGAGTTATTAACATGGTATATTATTGAAAACAACTGCTTAATCCAAGCAGTATAACCCATTTCCACTATATAGTGGCATATAGTGATCTATTAACTGTCGTAACCACCCTTTTATTCAGTTAGACTAGCTAGTGTTTATGAATATGAAATTTCACATTCCTAAAACAACACCCAATCTAAATATCAAACTATCTATGATATTTTCTAACCAAATCAATATTACAATTAGGGGAATTTGTAGAGATAGTTAACTGACAATTTTCATATCACCAATTGATCTAAATCAGACAACCATTGATTACCTGAGAGCACTAGACAGCTGTTACTTCCTAGTATGGGATTCCTCCAAGTGACCAATCGCTGTCTGATTCAGATCAAATCAGTATTGTTAATGTTGTTTTTAGTGTTAAACACTTTATGAGTGTAACCCTAGAGTTAGTAAAATAACTTAACAGACTTTATAATTTTTTTTTGTATTTTGTACATTTTTTTCGGTGAAAGTCACATCAAAATTAATGTCAAACGGTGTTCGTATTGAAAAAAAGAAAGATTTACAAAAAAAATAAATAAAAAAGATCTTCTTTCTTTTATTTGTATTGAATAAATAAATGTAAAAATGGATCACAATCTTCATTCTTAAGTAATTATTCTTCTAATAGATACAATCTATCTGATTATCTGTTAACTAGATATAACAGATGTCTTAATTTATGTATATGGTTGTCTCTTAGAGACAAATGGTATTTGAAAATTTTCTACCATTTTATAGTTTCTTTACACATACATATATTTTATCTTTGTTCCTTTCAGTCTATTTCATTTGACAATGTTACCTCTTGTTTTCTTACATCATATTTTTTTTCACTAACCACTATGATACCTACTACTACTACTACTACTACTACTACTACTACTACTACTACTACTACTACTACTACTACTACTACTACTACTACTACTACTACTACTACTACTACTACTACTACTACTACTACTACTACTACTACTACTACTACTACTACTACTACTACTACTACTACTACTACTACTACTACTACTACTACTACTACTACTACTACTACTACTACTACTACTACTACTACTACTACTACTACTACTACTACTACTACTACTACTACTACTACTACTACTACTACTACTACTACTACTACTACTACTACTACTACTACTACTACTACTACTACTACTACTACTACTACTACTACTACTACTACTACTACTACTACTACTACTACTACTACTACTACTACTACTACTACTACTACTACTACTACTACTACTACTACTACTACTACTACTACTACTACTACTACTACTACTACTACTACTACTACTACTACTACTACTACTACTACTACTACTACTACTACTACTACTACTACTACTACTACTACTACTACTACTACTACTACTACTACTACTACTACTACTACTACTACTACTACTACTACTACTACTACTACTACTACTACTACTACTACTACTACTACTACTACTACTACTACTACTACTACTACTACTACTACTACTACTACTACTACTACTACTACTACTACTACTACTACTACTACTACTACTACTACTACTACTACTACTACTACTACTACTACTACTACTACTACTACTACTACTACTACTACTACTACTACTACTACTACTACTACTACTACTACTACTACTACTACTACTACTACTACTACTACTACTACTACTACTACTACTACTACTACTACTACTACTACTACTACTACTACTACTACTACTACTACTACTACTACTACTACTACTACTACTACTACTACTACTACTACTACTACTACTACTACTACTACTACTACTACTACTACTACTACTACTACTACTACGATAGTTAACTGACAATTTTCATATCACCAATTGATCTAAATCAGACAACCATTGATTACCTGAGAGCACTAGACAGCTGTTACTTCCTAGTATGGGATTCCTCCAAGTGACCAATCGCTGTCTGATTCAGATCAAATCAGTATTGTTAATGTTGTTTTTAGTGTTAAACACTTTATGAGTGTAACCCTAGAGTTAGTAAAATAACTTAACAGACTTTATAATTTTTTTTTGTATTTTGTACATTTTTTTTCGGTGAAAACATTCACATCAAAATTAATGTCAAACGGTGTTCGTATTGAAAAAAAGAAAGATTTACAAAAAAAATAAATAAAAAAGATCTTCTTTCTTTTATTTGTATTGAATAAATAAATGTAAAAATGGATCACAATCTCATTCTTAAGTAATTATTCTACTACTACTACTACTACTACTACTACTACTACCAACACTACTACTACTTTCATTTACTATACACTACTTCACAAAATCTTTGTCTCTATATTTTATAGACTAACCTTTTCTATACATTTATCTATTTATCATTACAAACAAAAAAAGAACATTTTTCTACGACTGTTAACTAAATTTAAGGATGAGGAAAAATAAAAAAGGCAACTCATTTATTGTCGAATTTATCATAGAAATAATAAGACTGAAACGGTATTGTTTAAGTAAATGAAAAAAAATAATAACACCGACATTATCAAACGATGCTTTTTCATTGAACACTGAACAATGTTAAAGATGAAATTTGTTTTAAAGAAAATAATCATAATAAAAAGTAATGGTGAATTGTACTTTACATAGTGTAATACTAGTATTAATTGATTAGATTGGTTAAAGTAATAGAAAATGGAACTTTTAGTTTGTGAGATTCCTGCCATCCTTCGCGTCACCTGCCTTAAGTTTAAATAATTTCAATGCATTTTTCTTGGATCGTCTATAGTTAATCAAAGAAAAACACAGTTGATCTATTTGATTTTCTGGAAGTTTTCCATAGAGTTTTATGATTTTAAAGTTAAAACCTATGAATATCGTAGAATGTGTGATATATATTTGTAAAATTCCAATGAGTAGAAATTAGAATTTCTGACGTTTTGTGGTTTAGTGCAAGTCGCTTCTTCAGAGAAATGAATAACCGAAACGTCAGATATTTTAATTTCTACTCATTGGAATCTTCCAAATATATATCACTCATTCTACAAACAATCTATCCAATGCTCAATTTATTTGAAATTATCAAAGTTAACCATGGTATTACCAAGGTTACCAAGGTTTATGAATATCATCTATGTGATGATATATGATATAACTCCATTTATTCGCCTGCATACTTAGTAATTTTGTTTATAATAATGAATAAAAGTTTAGATTTACAATTATGATTAATATTTGATTAGGTACTTGAATGAAAATTGTAGTGTATTTTTGTGTTACTTACAATCTATTGAGCAAATATTCAATATTTAACGCAGTGACAATTATTTCCACCGTAAACTGATCAAAATGAAGTTTATTGAGAAACTGAATAACATGCAAAGATTTACTGATTACTGTCTACTTTTGTTCCTTTACAATAAGCATCAGTCGTCTTTAAATTCTACTGAAGAAGTAGGATACCTTTCTTTTGATTTTGAATTCAATGGAAGTAAACTATAATTTAACTAGAATTTCTTTGTTGATAAATAATAGATTGTTTACAACTGCGATGTTGTTCCTCTGATGAAAACATACTTTATTAATTGATCACCGTTCATAATATAGTGTTTCTTTGGTCAATTTTTGCTTTCAGAGTCACTTCCTATCGTCTATCAAGTCAAATCTAACCCAGTTAATACTAGTTTATACTTAACTTTTTAATGATAATTCGGCTAATAGAAGTTAAACGTGAAAATTAATTGGAAACGAACGAAATTACATCTTTTAACTACTTTATGGAATTTAGATATTTATCACTAGTGACAATGGATGATTATCGTGCCATATCACAAATTAATGAAAGTAGGAATTCTGTCAGCGGATACCGGCTGACCCAATGGTAAAGAGGGTTAAGCATCTGCCAACCTGAAGGCTCTAAGTTCAGTCCGAATGGAGGTCATGCACTACCACAGAGTCCCGTACTGTGGTAAAGAAGCTGTCCGGTACCCTCTGGTTATCAGTGATACCTAACCAACATGTGTTAGGGATTCAAAATCCCTAAAAATACATTTGTTCATTTATTCATCTTACATTGATTTTTTTTAACCTTGATTGTAATCTATCATCACATTAATGTGAGTACATTTGGCAACATTTAATTGGATTATTAAGTGTTGACAATTTCAATTTGATGAATAATCACTATGACTATATGAATATTTTGTATATACAAGCAAGCGTTGAGTGCTGTAGTCCGTCTGTAAGACTACCTGCAGAATTAGACGCTTCTTGCTGACGTTGGACTTCTTCCTCTAGTTAGCTGGGCTGAAGTGCTGCTAAATGGCTAAGCTTACCTGTCATTGTGTAGCTCGTCATACGTTCACTAGCGGGTATCGAAGTCTCTCCTTAATTCGCGAAACCTTAACAATGTGTGACAAGTATAAACAACTATGCCAAAAAATTTGTTTTATTATTACCATTTTGATATATTTGCATGTTGTAACTATTGATATTCTCATTTCAACTGTGTTTAGTTAGTCGTATATTCTAATTCACGGTTTGAGAAATTGAGAATTTGCATCATTTATATTAATCGAATACAAAATATATGAATTTAATGTAAGTCCCATAGTAGACGTTAAAACATAAATCACTGAAATAAATAATTCAGTATAATTCCATTTCAGAAGTACAACTGAATATATTCTGAAGTGCTATACTGAATTAACAAGTAGAAAAAGTTTGATACTTCAGAGAAAAAAAACGTTAACTAATTATTATGCTACCCTATGTATTATATTCATTAACATATGATATTTGAAACAAAACAGACAGCTTATGTGTAAACAATATAACATTAAATGGTTTAGGATGAACTTGTATATTCCCGTTGATTTGTTATAGACTGAAGTTGGTCAGTCACTGTTGCCATATGTACATCCTAAGAGGATTGCCTCGATACAGCGAATTATTCACAAGGATTATTTATGTTGGACTGTGACTGACAAGTGGAATCCAGGACGCGCGTTTCGTCCTACTTGGTGAACGCGGTGGCGTTCTACACGAAACGAACTGAGTTTGAATTCTACTGTGAACATCAACATTCGGATGCAGGTACATCCAGCCGATAAGTCTTAAATAGGACTAAACGTGCGTCCTAGATTCCATTTGCTAATCACAATCCAACTTAAATAATTAAATTGTTTAGGTTATCTATAACTTTAACATTATTCAGTAAATAATTCATACACAGAGTATTTGTTCATTTTACACAATATCTGTACTTTCATTGCATTGGTTAGGCTAACCTAAACTATCATGATAATAATAGATTTTCACTGAATAACTTTAAATTCACAAGGTATAGTCTTTAATGAAAATTACGCCATATTGTTCACCTTATATCCTTTAAATAAATGAAAATATATTAAAAATACAGTGATCACTATTGTTTTTTCATTGTGAAAACAACAACTGAGCGAAGAAATTCCACTTCGCTTAGTTTTTCATCAAGTCTCTAAGCTAATAAATAAATCATAACAAACAAAATAATCGATGCTAGTCAAATAGTGATGTATTTAATTATAATAAAAAATAAGTACCAGTGTATTCATGAAGATGATTGTAAATAATTAACAAAAGGTAAACTGGACAAATTGATTATTAAACAAAATGTAATAAATCAAAGATTAATTGATAAGGCTATATCGATATTAAATTGATTGATTACATAATATCAAGTAAACGAATATATATAAGTGTTACGATAAGGGATCAAGTGTTTGCTCTACAAATCTATAGGAGTGAACTAAAAATGAACTACGCACACAAAATAGGTAGCTGGGTTTCGGTTACACCAAAATGTTTCTATAGCAATAATAGTAATAATTATCAGTAGAGGAGATGGGTTTTAATAAAAACTGGTAATGGAGATAGAAAAATATCTCAATAAGAGTTATGCAAGAATAAGAGGACGATGATTAACATGATTTAGGCAGGCAACGGTGAAATATTTAGGAAAAAATTGTGGAACGTTAAAGAAAAAGAAAACAGACGTTGAACGAATTCAAGTTTTAACCCCTCTTTGTTATGGCTTATGCCAGTGGCTAAGGTAGTGCGGGAGGTTGTATAAACTTTTCCTGAATATGCAGATTCGGTTTGTGTATGTGGATGGCAATAGCTTTGTTCTTAGGCAGAAGACTGATTTGTAAGGTATATGGAATATTTGTTGGAATTCAGTAAATACTTTTAAAATGTTTATTAAGATTGACTGAACCTCATATGTCACTTAAGTGAACCAGAATAAGACTTTTAGTCTGTTTAACTTGTCCTTTACTTAACCACAACGAAAGACGTTTTGAGATACAATGGTATAGCTGTTGGATTGTGTGCCGTATTGTTTACAATTAGATTTTTTATTTGACTTTAATAAATTGTAGTAATCATGTGAAAATATGGAAAATATTAAACTAATCCAAGTAACTGATGAGTTAATAATATCAAGAAAATGGAAATAATTGTAATTACTGAAAAGTGAAACTTGATAATATAATACTAACTCTGAAGGTTTAGATTTATCCACTACATGATCAGTACTAACCAGGTGTAATAGTGTAGAACTATTTATTGATTTTAATTGTTCAATTGGGAAGGTTACTTTTGTGGAGTTTGGTTATTTATTTGATTGAATGTGTCACAGATTGGTGTTGGCAGGGTACCATCGAAAGCCAGGGAGCACTGGACAGCTGTTTTGTTCTAGTGTGGAACTCCTTAGTAGTGCGCACCCCAGATTCCGCAGCAGGGGCTTCACGTTGACAGCGAACGCTTAACCATCTTCACCACTGCGTCGGCATCCAATAAGAGAATTCCCACTTCCATCAATTTGTGATACATAGCACGATGATCATCCATTTTCACTGGTAATAACTTTCTCACTCCCGACAAGTCTGAACTCCACCAGTCACGACCTCTCACTAGAGCTTCAGGAACATCCTGGAGTCTAAAAATTCCCATTTGTATTAAAAACAATGCAATTGTTTATGAAGAATATTCTTCCCTATTAATTCACACCAAGATCTGCACAGTTATAAATCTAAATTAATTCGTATCCCAAAGTGAATAGCCAAGTTTAAAGGACAAATATCTTTTAAATTAGATTATAGTCAATAAATTTGGGATTGTTAATGTCAAAATGAATAATTCAAGCGTCAATTGATATTGCTGTCACAGTGATCATGATCATGATTATCAACATCAGAATAAATACATAGTGACAAGGTGAATACAAATCAACAGTAAACAATATATTCGGAGTAAGGAAGACTAAGAGTAAGGTATATTAAATGATGTGATATTATAAAATGTAGAGTGTTAATTAAAATTGTCCTTGTGATAACCGGATGTATAATAATAATAATAATAATAATAATAATAATAATAATAATAATATTACAAATATATAAATAGTAATAATAATGTTTGAAAAAAGGAAACAAAAACTATCAAGATACAAAACGGGAATTCAATGTATACATTAAGTAAACTGAATTAGCGTACGATTACTGATTTCATTGATCTGATGTTGATTATGGTAAAGGAAGTGGCTGGATATATTTCTTCTGGACACGCAGCTCCGGCATTTTAGTCAGAATAGAAATTGCTTCTGTCGCTTGAAGAACTTACTGACTTATTGACTTACGTAGACAATTATTACCATGGTGTATAATTGAAGACGACTGGTTGACGCTTACAGTATGTCTTGTTTCTACTAAATGAGCAAGTAGTGATAGCCTTAAGCTTGGATATTCATTTTGACTTATTAATTTGGAAATATAGATGTAGAACCTGATGAGAATTTATAAACAAGAATATTGTTCGTTCACAGTTTATTGATTTCCTAGTGCTACCCTCAAACCATAAAGAGACGTATCGATTATCCGATTGGCTTGACTGTTTAGTTGTACATCGTGTATGGCTTTTTCCACTGAAGTAGCTGAATTAGTAAATATACTCAGATGTAACAAAATAAATTACTTACCTTAGGCTTAAAGAACCAGCATTAAGACAGTAAAGTCTAATGAAGATCTAAATGAAACTAATACTATTCATTTATATGTGCTGTTGGAATGGAAATTAGTCTGAAAGGGATAAGTACAATACACATAGTGAACACTAAAAACGTTAAGGACAACCACATCCCATTAAGTAATAATTTCAAGTATATAATAAATTTAAATGATAAGATTAAATATAACATATATATTTGATCTCGATATCACGAGTCAGTTTGAATTAGACAACCATTGATCACCTGGCCCAGCGGCCAAATAGTCATGGGTTCGATCCCTGATAGAACCGTGGACGCACACTACTGAAGAGTTTCATACTAGGACACAACAGCTGTCCAGTGCCTCCAGTTAAGGATAACTGAAAACAAAGAAAAACTAGATGACGATTTCATTCTAGTAGTAAAGGACTCCTCCGTAATAGTGCACATCATTGATTGTATCAAGGAATCAAACACTACCTCATTCAAATCTATCTGTAACGAATACAAATAAAAAAATCATCATCTTTACATAGATCTTCTTATTAACCCACTAAATAACTATCTAATTCAATTTAGTTACACTAAAAATGTTGAACTGTCAAAAATTAGACTAAGTAGATTAAATTTCTTCGTCTGAACAAATGAAAATCAAAAGTCAATTTGATGAATGTTGGAAATTAAGCAAGTTATATTTTCTACTCATTTTAAGTAACATACATAAAAGAATTCTAACTTATCACATTTAAACAAAAGTTTCTTGAATTTCATATTGACACTTCCTTTCTTATTAAAAATGAATATCAGCTATTTGAAGTTGAACTGTGACTGGCAGCGGAATCCAGGACGCGCCTTTTGTCCTGTTTGGGACTTCATCGGTTGGACACAATGGCCTAGTGGTGAACGCGGTAGCGATTGGCACGAAGCGGACTGAGTTCGAATCCGAATGTGAACATCATCATTGGGATGCAAGTACATCTGGCTGACGAGTCCCGAATAGGACGAGACGCGCGTTTTGGATACCGCTTGGCAGTCACAATCCAACTTCAAGTATTACTTGCGTACTATTGTTATATCGTGGCAATCATGATGCACATATGGCAACAGAGGCTGACTATTTTCAGTCGAATACAAATCAACGAGAAGATACAAGCTTATTGTAATTAAGTATATCAGCTTTATTCATCGGCCCGCTAGTGAATAAATTCTCGAGATAACTCCTGGAATTCTAGTACGAAGAAGTGACCAGTGGAGTTTATCTATGTTGAGTGTGAAGCAGTTACCCACCGATGGTGAAGAATGGGGTCACGAAAACATAGTGTGAATTAACTGAATTAGAAATATCAGCTATTGAGAGCAGACTTAGTGGTCCAGTGGCAAACCGTTCTTCACGGAACTAGAAGGTCCTAGGTTGGATTTCTGATGGGGTCGTGAATACGCAATGTTACAGTCCCATACTGAGACGAAGCAGCTAGTCAGCGTTTTTTAGTGGTCACCGGTTGTCTAATTTAAACCAATTCGTGATATAAAATTATCGTTCAGTGATCACCACAAAACGCGATTGTTATTATCTGTGTTTGTCCAATTCCAAAATTAGGTTTACATAAGCGCTATTCTATTGTACAGTTAAAAATTTATATATTTTCTCTCATATATATATATATATACAGTTGAGTATCAGATAGGATGAAAACTAAGCCCAAAGTATCCCACCAACTATCTCTAAGTCACCTTTTGCTTTTACTATAATCTAGTAAAAATGTATCAATGAGCAAACGTTAGGGATGCAAGTAAAATTTAGAAATTATGTGAATTGTGCACGTTGGAAGACCTATGTGTTTGTGGACTAGGTGTATATTACTGAGGTTATGTGTATGTTAATAGGTAAAAATAACAAATTGGTTAATAAGAATAAGCATATTCAATGATTCAGGTCGTTAGGATATATACGTTGGAGTAATAGTAGTTTGGACGATAGATGGCATTAAACCGAAATGTGGTATACGTCCACATAGTTATTGACTCTTCGTGTGAGCCATAAAGTTAGTTGAAGACGATCTAGTTGAGATTTTTGTAATATATCATAAGCGGTGATTAAAGACAAGTATTGTTTGTGTATGACTGGCTGCCATACGGAATCCAGGAGGGCGTTTCGACTAGTTTCAGACCCGTCAGGTGGATATATCTGCATCTCAGTGTCTGTATTCATACCGGGACTCAAACTTAGTTCGTTCTGTACCAAATGCCACCACGTTTACCACTAGGCTAATAAGTAGCTACAATCCAAACAACATTTGCAAACAATCGCTACATCAAAGTAAACCGTTTAAGATGTACAAATGGTGACAGAGACTGATCAACATCAGTCCATGGAAAAATAATCAACAGGAAGATTCAAATGCATTCTAATTATAATGATTGATGACGTTTAGTTACATGGCTCATTCACTTCTTGTCTACTTCTGAATGCTGAGTTTAAATCCCGTTAATTCACTTTTTCCTTCTAAATCATATCGTATATACCTATTCTTTTCAACATAATTTTTATTACTTCAACTAATTTTTGGATTCATAAGGATAATTTCATCTTCCTGAGTTGATGTAGCATGGTAACTTGGACTGATACACATACTGGCGAGACTGAGTATTCATTGTGTGAAATGTGTCTCAATAATGTTATGATTATAAATAGGATTTCATTTGATTGTCCGAATTCAGTGCTCCTATTCAGAAAAAAGTATATTACAACATATCATAAAGATTTGTGCATACTTTCCTTCATTCATAAAACTAATGTTACACAAACCTAAATCCAGTGGGCTAGTTTGGTGAGATAATACCTTGAAAAGTGTTTCCAACAGAAATTTTAGCCAAATTATGTGTAAGATCAAAATACTTATCATGTTCTTTTCTCATCCGAACAAATAAGAACAGACAGTTCATCTTCATTACGAGTCCAATCTTCTACTATATATACATGTTCTTACACTACATACTTAACTGAGCTACACTACTATGTACACTAATATAATAGAGAGTTGTGAACTATTCTAGCAACTTTAAATGAATTCTTCATTCAATACAACACTAATATGCAATACTTACACACTGAGTGAACACAAAGAAGGTGATTGAAAATTAACTGGATGATACTAGGATACTGGCACTGATTCATCACTTAGTAGTTATGTATGTAATCTTATTCTTCGTATTTTAGATAACTGTAACAGTATAAGCTAAATAAAGTGATGTATGTAGTTGTAAAGTTAATATACACGTACTTATTCAGATTACTGCAAAAATATGTCTAACATTAAAAAGTTTGTCAACCAAACATTTGGTACAACAAACCATTAAAAAGAAACTCATTGTAATGGGTGCTATCCTTCCTAATTGATATGTTGCAAACTTGCTAGGAACCAATACAGTAACTAAGCATAAATATTGTTTGTTCTATGCTCGTAGATCTGACCTAATATTGTTTGTCTCTTAGCCGGATTGAACAACACAAGATAATTGGGTTAACAACTAGAGTCAAGTTATATCTCATGCATTTGTTTATGTACATATAAAACCTCACCACATAGTTGATCAGTAAGAAAAATAGCATTTATACAAAGTACGTACAATAATGATAAGAAATCTGAAGGTTGGGGGAACAAGTAAACATTTAATTAATTTCACTTCCTAAATAGAAAATGATTTGACAACAGTTTATGAGTCGAATGGGAGGTTAGGGCAAGGGGAACATAATAAGAGTAGAAATAAAGTAGTTGATTTGCATAACCCCACCCAGAATAATTGAAATAGTCCTCTGAAAAGGTATAGAAAATTTTTGTTGTTTTTCTTGAGTCCCTCTTGGTATATCAATTGGATTTATTAGTTGCTTCATACTGATTCATTAGTTTTCACTACTTACTAGTAAAGTTATAGCAAATCTGAAACAAGTCACGTACAAAACCGATATATGAATATAAAGTAATTTGACAGTATGTGAATGCCAGAATTATTAAACCTAACTCATTTATTGAGTACACCATTTCATGTTTATCAGATTTGTTTGCCTGCTTCTAAACAATAATTCAATATGACATTATATATTCTTCTCTTTTCACTTAATAAAAACTCCAATGAACATTGACGACAGAACAGATTTCATGTTACGCTTCGTTTTTTGAAGATAGATTTTTCTGTCTTGTTTGAAGAACTTGTGGACACAATGTGATGGTGACTGCTTGGCCAACTTTCCTCAATCCACGTTGATTCCAAATTATTTCATTTAGATCCTTCATGTTTCTTACTTATTACGATCAGGTCTTGTTCCCTACGACCTCACAACTCACTTCGTAGGCTTTTTACTGTTGGTACTTTCACGCGACGTTCCATTATCTACTATTTATAGACGATCTTATGAGTAGAACATACCACAAAAATAGCAATTAGATATCATAAAAGGGATTTTTCATGAGTGCAAAATTTTCCTATTGAAGGTTTAAGTCGATACTGCAACTGGAGACTAAGAATTTGCTAAAAAGTGGTAACAAACTATTCAATTGCAAGACATACCACCTATCAGTTGCATGGATAGCAGAATATGAATGAACCTTGCTGCAGTAATCAAAACTTATAATGGAAATATCAAATTCAGTTAGACATCTCTATACTCATCAGTTAATTCTTCGCATTTGTAGTAAATCTGACGGAAGTTATCAATCTATAGCTTTGTACTTGTTCCACATACGATAAAAATTTCTTTATGTCCACTAGATACTATTTTGTTCAGTAAGCAAAATAGTAGAGATGACACCTAAACTGCTGCTATTACAAACTTTTTTACTTTCAAATTATCTTCCCAACTGATACTAATTATGAAACACTTAGAATGGAGCAACATAAATTTGAGTTGTATAATTTAGTGACTACACATAAAGGAGTGATCTATCAACGATACTATTTTAAAATAAATACAACCATATAGTCTAAATCAAAGTATGTAATTCATTTTAAAGTACCACTTAGTTTAATGGTAACTTAGGTTCCATTTGAATGATTCTATATCTTTTACTTTATTATAAGGCTATTAAAATAAAGGCAAATCCAGTATAACATTCATTAAATCAATAAAATAACTCTATTTCCTGGTGTCTGTTTCTTGCTTTGAAATACTTTGTTTGGTTATTTGTTTGTTTTTATCATATTGCTGAAAAGTTAGCATAATTACAATACTAGCTGAAGAGAGTCATAGTCAAGTCTAATGAAAGAATATGCTTCAATTAGTAATACTGAACTGTTATGAAAATCGAAGTTAATTCATTTACTAAACATCCATTTAATTTGTTTCTTGTTTTGTTTATGTTTAACTTAGTGTGACATCTCATTTTTTGTTCTTTTCAACTGGATATATTGTTTTAAAAGAATAATCATTGTCGGTTTACATTACTAATGAAGGTTTAGATGATTGCATTATTTAACTGCAAAACTAAACTCTCATCAGTATTTATTATTATCCATTTATTTTAAGCCATTTATCACTATATAGTGTTGATTCGGTATAATTGAAAGCCAGGGACCACTAGATAGCGCTCTCGTTCCAGTATGAAAGTCCTCAACAGTACACACTCTCTATTCCAACAACGAATAGAACTTAGAACCGTTGGGATGACAAACGTCTAACCTACTGCACAAATGTGAGGTCCAGTGTTCAATAGTAGAATATCCATCTCCATCAATTTGTGATATAGAGCGATGATCATTGATTGTCATTGGTGATAACTAACTCGCTCCAAACAAATATTAACTCCGTCAGCCACGTATCCTCACTAGAACTTGTGAGCGGATTATTGTCACTTTCATGATATGGTTCTGTGGAGATAGGTATTAAGCGTAGTTGTTAGTATTCGTTACTTCCGAAGTGTCCTATTCTAAGAGGGAACAGTTGTAAAGTCCTGTCCGTTATTCGGTGGTACTCAACCAGTATCAATCTATTACGAATATAAACAATTAAATGTGTTACTTATCTCCACAAAGCTACCTCAGTTCAATACTGTAGATATAATGATTTACAAATGTTAGACACTACCTTAATGAGGACAAAATGAAAATAGATTTCATGACTAACTTTGTATTCTTTTCTCTTGTAGAAAGAAAAACACTAACATTTATCTTCATTAATTCACAGAAAAAACGACAGATGGCTGATCGGAAACAAAAATATGTAAAATTTCTTTATTGTCAGCACTATCTATTGTTTCTACACATAAGTCTGTGTATGTTCATTCTTAATAAACCAGTAAAAATATTTGGCTTAAACACAAAAAAAAAAACAATTTTAATTTGAAAAATAAGTGTAGATTGTAGTTATGTTACTTATGAACAATTGCCCAGTTACCAATGAATACTTAATGACGCATTTAAAGGAGTGCACAAATGTAATACAAAAATTGAATAGAAATTTCCTATGAATGAATCTATTTACAATATGGATATGCCAATCTGTAAGATAAAATTCATTCAGTAAATTGTAAATAAAGCAGATGTTATCAAAGTGTATAACAGTTAAATATGACGGAATAATTTATTACAATGTCATTTTTTTGTAAAACTGTATTTAATATGCTTGTAATGATCCATATCGGTTTGAATGTAGATGAAATAGAAGCAACAATTGTCTTACATCATAACATTGTGCTTAATTTAGTAACGGGTGAAAAGCGTACCCAAAGTACTTTTCTTGATTATACTTTCATGTTAGATTCTATTCCTGGACCTATATTACTAAACAAGTTTGAGGATAATAACATAGTAAGTTGGATAATCAACTGACTGCACTCTTATTTTTTCTGGTAGAGAGATGTATACTGTGTATAAAGGGAAGTGTTCCACTCATCTGTTGATAGAAGTTTATGCACCTCAAAGCGCTATCGTTTTCCCCCTTTTTCTTAAATTTTGCTTGCATGAAATGCCTTCATCTACGAAAAATATCTCTTTTAAGTATGTGGATGATCTGACTACATGTACGGCTATCTTTTCATTCTTAAATTGTTACGAAATGAACGGTTTCTTACGATCATTGAAATATGGTTTATTTCAACAAGTCTCACAATAAATCCTTCTAAATATCAAACTGTTAGTTTCAGTCATGACATGAACATAACATGAATACTCTTGTGAATTCGAATGATGTCTGAAAAACTGTGAATTCTTCAATTAAGAATATGTGAAATGGAACTTATTTTAATGTGACTTCTGAATCTGATACGTATTAGTTTTAACATACATTTTTCAATATAAATGAAAGTTTTTCGTTTAATTCATTATGTCAAGACACTACGTAGTTTTTGCGTTGCAAGGAACTTGATATTACAATTTGTCAGTTCCTGCTTAATGCTTATTGTTTTTTACTACTCTAGATTATATTTCTTCTGAACATTTGAGAGAATACTATGTAGTATTGTGGAGTATTGGAGGCTGTAAGTGGAGTGTGATAAGACTTTCGATGTTGTTATGATCACAGTTATAAATAAATATTTGAAATCCTGCGAATAAATATCTAGTATTATTTTATCAGATATAAACCATCCTCTTCATTCACATCTTTCGTCTTGTATTTCTTCTGGGAAAATATACATGTAAGAAAAAGAATAAAAACCCCACTATTCCGTATTTGATATACATTCTATGCCATGAGAAAGTTGTAATGTTCCAATTTAAAATCAATGTTCTTGAAATACAAGTTATCATGTAATGTAAAGACTACTGGTTCTTATGAAACCCTCATCTGAATTTTATATATAAACTCGTAGATCATCTTAATCTTATTTTTTATTAACATTATTATTTATATGAATAGATGATGTATCTAGTCGGATTTGTGCATGAAATACAGTAACTTGTTAAAAGTGTTGTGGGTTAGAAATTCATATTGTACTAAACACAGTATTGAATAAAGTATTGTTATTATTATAGTGTTATGTTGTTGATATTATTTGTGCATTCCGGGTCAGTGGCTATTTGAACTCTGTAGCTTCGAGTATAATGATATTGTATTCCAGTCTCATAATGAATACTGAAATTAAGACGTGTAGTGAATCTTGTTGAAGAGTCTTAAACAAACCAAGAAGAGAGTAAAGGATTCTACTAATGGTTATGTCTAACATACATTATTTACTACATTTTTATTTAATGCAATGAGTTCTTATTTTAGTTCAGTCAACAAATTTCTGTACTGTGTTACACTACTATGAATTATCGTTATCCATAAGGTAAAGTTTATCTGCTCATGTCGTTAACTATATTGTAATAATAATACACACTGGTTA
The DNA here is from genome assembly GCA_034768735.1 of Schistosoma mekongi. NCBI lineage: Eukaryota > Metazoa > Platyhelminthes > Trematoda > Strigeidida > Schistosomatidae > Schistosoma > Schistosoma mekongi. The sequence continues at coordinate 14,271,888 of CM068310.1, forward strand.
GGACTTTCCCGAAAGTCGGAATACAAGTTCTTCGAATCCTAACGAAACAAAGACTTTTGTGGGTTGAAGAAAGTACTATGGCACTTGGTTACTGGATGAAAACTAATACTTCATACTCATTAATTCTTATAAAATGTTATCATATGCTTTTCGACTTCAATGAGTCACTTCTGGAACTTTGATAAGTCTACCTCTACATTAGTTGCAAGTATCAGTCAACTGTTACTAACCATATATATGGTTTGCCATATTGAATGATAATCGATTAAAATTTAAATTTTGTTCTTTCTCAAATAGTTGAAATTCAGCGTGCCCTACAATAACTAGAATATGCTAACTAGTTACTTATATCAGGAGGCAGTTCGAGATCTGGTGTAGCTATATGATTAGTAGAGTTAAGCAATATGAAAGGTTAAGCAGTTACTCACTAATAGAACTGCATGATAGTCATACAACGTTGAGAAATGACTGAAGTAGTCAATGCAAGCTATTACTTAATGGCCCAGTGGTCTGAAAGGTAAGTGTTCGCAACGAAGCTTTGGCATGCTGGGTACAGTCGCTGGTGGAGTCTTATATTACACACTACATGCCCGTTCTATATAACGTAATTTAAATAAAACGGATATGTTAAACTTGAAACAAGTTGCCGGATTATGGAATACTAAATAAAGTTTGGTAATTAAAACAAAAAGACTAGTTGAATAGTAAATAAATAATGACGTAAAAATGCTAACTAAATATAAAGAACCGCTTACTTTTGTATAGTCAACAGGTTGTAGTTAGAAGTAAGATCTAGGACTCACGTTTCAACACTACGGTTTAGGCGTAATCGGCTGACGAATCCTAATTTAGAGATTGATGACGAAATCTGTATGCAGGTATGGGTGGAATTAAGTCAAATAAATTGGTCAGAACTAAACTTTGAATATCAGCAGGCATTGATTTCTATTGTAGTTCATATGACTTTCAGTAAACATATATAATGAGGTCTAAAAGTATGCATATTTTTAATAAAATAAGGTAAATTAACTTCATAGAGTCGCTTACATCAACAAAGTAGTTGTTATCAATCTAGGTTAGAACAAATGATTGTAAGATATTTAAATTGCTTCTAATCATAATGGAGACTTGGAAGAAAGCAAATATATTTCCTTATTTGATTAATGTGTCAAAATTATTCTCACACATACCTAGGTGTTATCAATGAGGGATATCCCACCAAATTAGGGACCATTAAGGTGAATATGCCGATATTCTAACGTAGATGTTCACATTAAGATTTGAATCGACAGTCACACGATTCAAACACTAACGTTTCATATACTAAGATGTAATTGATTTTCTATGGTCAATACCTTATTGGATAGCATGTCAGCATTTAAAGTGGGAAGTACTAACTTCCAGTCTCTGTAAAAACATTAACATTGGTATGTATCAGATAGATCCAACTGACTTGTGTCATACTATAGGAAACTAGTTCTCTGAATCTTACTGTTAACCGAATAGTAAACATAATTAAAAAATTGTAACTGGTGTCTATACTGAAGTTTTATCTTCATCATGTACGCATGAAAATAAAGACTAATCAATACTTAATCGTGAATATCGACCACTGGAAATGTCAAAAGTTTATTAATGTATACTCATCTCTAAAAAAATATTTAGTAGTCACTGTTATGTATTGAGAAAATACACAGTGCCCTTGTTAATTGACAATCAGTATATGGACATGTCTGCCCCACGACTACCAGTCCCCAAAGCCGGAATAGTGAAAACAACTATTTATGAGCCAAACAGACACAATCCAATCCAATTCAATCGTATCGTATTTCAATCATGCCTTTATATATGTATAAAATCAGACCACACAGCAAACCAGTTAGGGATTTTACATTAATACGAATCAGAACAGATTGTGGCAGTGAATGGAGATAACTTGTACACAACTAATTAACTGTAGTCCATAATAAGAGACAATATATTAACAGCAAATATATTAAACGGAAGGATAGGGTAAGAGGACCGTAACAATAAATGCAATGCAATGTTTACATTACTCACGACCAGAATAAATGCATTAGTCCACTAAAACACAGTTCTGGGAGTTTTTCACTCTTCGTTAGTGATCCGACATAACAGTTACCCTGAAAAATATTGTTTCATTATGATTTATTTATAACTGGAATTCACAGCATGTACGTTTAATGTGGGATGTATATTTTGTTACAATTCTAGTATAAAAATTACTGTCAATCAATAGAAATTACTTACTAGAAGATAAAATCAGTAGTATATGAAGTGGTAAAATGATAAACCACTAGTTGATCAATGAACAATTAATACTAATAAATGAAGAAAGTACTTTTCATAATGAAGTTTGCAAAATTTGGTGATAGTATCGGACTTGAAATACTCTGAGAATAACTTCCTTCCTCTCTTTTCCTTCTTATTATCTATTGAACATAGAGAACTTGTTGTTTCTTGTACTTGTCACAGATTGATGTTGGTTGGGTGTCATTGAGAACCAGGAAGTAATTGACAATTTTTTCGGCCTAGTATGAGTAGGCTCAGTAGAGCAAACCCTTGATTCGATATGAATACCAGAGATAGGACTTTCAGGTCTCGTAATGAAAGTCTACAGTCAATATCATTATGTCAGCATCTTATGGTGGAAATTAAAAATCACTATATTAAAGTAGAACAAATGAACAGATAGTGGACGATCAGGAAGTGAATTATATTTTTAGGTTTACTGATCATATTTTAGCATGATAACTAATTTAAGTAAAGAAATGATAATTAGCTACTTTTACTAGAAAAAATTGCTTATCAAGACCACTTAACGCAACTGAGGTGGACAAATGCGACTAGATATATGCGCATGTGTTATATTTTAGTGGCACTTACCTATCTGATGTGTAGGCAGAAGTGTGTTGATTAATGAGACTTTAATGTGACATGAAATACAGCTGAGGTTAAGTTATCTATAAGTAGTGAATATGTTCCTCGTATCGCTCCCAACTGCCACTTTGTGGATCCGAATGCAGATCTTATTCATATCTGTTCTCCGATCCTGCTCTATTTTAATCTTGATTGACTCGGTTACATAGTATAGTTATAGTATGAGCACATATTAACTAAGAAAACAATTTAACGTTAAAAAACACTAGATATTAATTTAATCCTAGCCATGGAATTCTCAACATTACACATCCACTATCACATAACTGAAGGAATGAAGAACTTTACAATACGCTGAATACATTTAGTTTAGTTAAGAAGACTTTAAAAAGATAGATCATATTTCTATCCTAAATCAGCTTTTTAAGGCTTTAACAAACGTTAGAAGATTCATAATCGCGAAAATCTATGAACAAGTAACATGTTAACTTAGATCCAGTTTATCCATTTATAAGGAACAGGTAAATCATTGATAAGGTTAAAGGTCAAGTTAACACAATAGTCAATAGGAATACATATATATGGATGACAATAACACAGTTTGATGGCGATAAATTACATAATTAAGCCAATAGAATAAATTAATCTAAGATTTTTAAATGCGATCATCATAGAAAGTGAAAATTACATAAATACACCAATCAGATAAAAGAACTGTATACCACCAAATGTATCCACCTGGCATGCATATTTTATATACGTTTTGGGTTCTGTGAATGTTTATATGCATGATGTTAACTCATTATTTATTCAATAATATATATGTATATATGCGGACAGGTGGATTACAGATTTCATTGTGTAAATCCACTGAAACATATGAAATTCGTCAAAATGATGTAATTTTTCACTTGATAGAGTTGATTTATTCATAAGTAAGTGGAGAAATATAAACAATTGAATGTCAACACAGTGGTTGTATGGTTGAGTGTTGGCACCAATACCTTAGAGTACTTAGTTCGACCCCTGGTAGTTTCATGAGTAAATATTACTGAGAAGTTACATATTACAACGAGACAAATAATTACAACTTCTTGATTTTCGATGGTTACCTAATTACAGTTAGTCTATTATGCAAATTACGTAATATATAAATAGTTTTTAGCAGATGTATTTAGATTTAACAGATTATTTATTATGTAATATCATGAAATGGTCTGAGTTAGACAGTTGGTGAAAATCAGAAAGTGCTGGACAGCTCTATTTCATCATAGTATGGGACTATTCCTAGTTTTCAATGATTGTCTAACTCAAACCTAATTCATGATGCTAAAATATAAGCAAAATTCAACGACCTCCACAGCATTCAATTAGAAAATGGTTTCTAACATGTCAACCTAGTAATAATAAAAAAATAAACTTAATATTATTGCATATCATTTTATTACTGAGGTGTTTAGCTCATATCTAGTCAATTATTGAAATATACTATTTAAAAACATGCTTTCAGTTGTGTTCAGTGGATAGATTATTTGCGTAAGTTTCAGTGTCTTTCTGGGCATCATCATCAACGCTTACTTTACATTGAATCATTCACCTTAGAAAAAGTAACTGGAACGAAATATACAGTTTTATCTGTTGAAGAAATATGATTGAATCAATTATGAGATGACCATAGTAAAATTGCCAGTTTGGCAGAAACCAGTCCTTAGCGAATATATATATATATATATATATATATATATATATATCAATAACTACTTGTCTGTTAGTTGGTATAGGTGTGTTCTAATTCGACGACTACAGACTAGTAACAAACTTTCAGAACTGTGTTTTAGAATACTATTTCAATTACTTAATTGTGAGTGGTGTAAACATTGTGTTTCTATCATTGTTACGTTCCCCATGCCCTATTTTCCTATTTAGCATATTTACTGTTAGAGTATCATCTCTCATTTATGAACTACAGTTAATTGATTGTAAACATGCTGCCTTGGTTCACTACCACTGTTTCCACTGTTTTGTATTAATCTTAATTCCTTAATTGGTTGGTTGCGTAGTCTGGTTTGGGTATATATAAAGGGCTGCTTGAAATATGATACGAATTGTTTGGTTGATTCATCACTTTGTCTTCTTTCTATTTTCTGGCCTTGGATAGAGGGGTCATCGGGTAGACATACAGGGACCAGCTGGACACTCATTGGTGTTTACACAAGGCCACATCATTTAATTGGTCCTATCCATCAGTTAACAGTAGTTTCTGTTGTCATAACAGTCCTTCGTGATCTACTTCCTTTATCGTATATGTACTTTGATTTGTGAAAATTCTGATAAATAAACAAAAATTAATCAAGTGAATGCTTAAAAATATAAAATATACCTAAAGTAAAAAAGCCCCCTCCCCTCCCCATCCACTCTGATTTAAAATACCAATGTTTTTCGAGGTGAGTAGTTAACAAAATCAATACAGAAACATATCGACTTATGAATTGTTATCTAATGAATCTATTTTTTTATAAACCTTTTACATCAGTTACATATTAATTAATTTAATCAAGTATGCCAGTAACAATTAAATAAAATTTTAACATTACAATTATTTCAATAATGTTGACTATTGAATATCTTTGCCTATTTCTGAAGAAGAAAACATGTATAGTAACTAAAATTTTCTAACATTTACCAACTAAAACCTATTTTTTAAACACTTTTTAAATGACGAAACAACTGTCCATTACTTTTCGGTGGTCAATGGTTGTCTAATTCAAACAGATTCGTGGTGTTAAATTAACAATTACTTTATGTCGGGGAATTCAGTTCCCCACAAATATAAACATTAACAAATCAGATATACATGACCTCGTATTGATTTATTGATTTACTTAAAGTCGATTCCACATAATTCAGTTTGCGTCGTTTAAATCTAAAGTTTTCCAAAGTAAATTCCATAATGCTTATTTGACATTAATTAGTTCATTGAGATATTTTAATCAAACTATATCCTAATCAGTCACGTTAACTCTTGTAAAGTTTACTTACAGTTTATTATTCCCTTTAACTTAAATCACTGTAGTTTTGTTGGTTAATAATTGGACGAGTTGAAATAAAGGAACTTGTCCATGAAACTTATCACTGACTACTTGATATTAACTTCATGTCTCATTTACCGGTCAGCCAGCAGACGATATAGTAGGTTAGCTGTCTACATTGTAACAACATTGAGGAAGTTCTTCCTCTCTAAATTTTGCAAAGTTATAACAATTTATGCAACTGACAGTATCAAAAAACATTTTAAATATCTAAGTACTTCCAACCCAAAATAGCCTGTTAAAACCAGTTTGAAAAAGTATATTCGCTATCAGCTGATTAACGTCCATTTAGTGCATTTCACAAAAAACTTGTGGTTTAAACAGAACGCTCAAAATATTCAAATATCATTGTCTATTTATTTTCAAGGTTTTTTATGATATTTGAAAACAACTAGAGGTTTATTACCATTGTGAAATTTGATTATTTTATCCTGTACAGTGTTATTGATATGCCGGGCACCTAATGAGGATTGATTATCTTCGAGAACTGTGTTTTAGAACATTATTTCAATTTTTATAACTGTGGACAATGTAAATATTTCATTTCTAGAACTGTTACGTTACCCTTACCCGGTCCTCTCGTTTAGTATACTTACTCTTAGTATATTATTTATTACTATGAACTACAGTTGCTTAGTTGTGTACAACTTGTCCCCATTCCCTGCCACTATTTCCTTTGTTCTGTATCAATGTTAGATTGCTGATTGGTTTACTCTGTGGTCTGATTTTATGTATATATATAGGCATGATTGAAATACAATACGTTGTTTCTCCGTTCCTGATTCTGGTTCTTCTATTGTTGGTTTTTTTTTTGGGGGGGGAATGAGTGGGCTTAGGTCAGTCGAGAATTATTAACTAGGCACACTCCATTAACGTTCGTTACAGACCAACTAAAACCCTCCTTTCTTCACGTCATAACAGTTATTCACTTGAATAAGCTGTTAAAAAAAAGTTTAATTTATTTACATCTTTATTGTTTTAATCAACGTAGTCAGATGTTTACAATAGCGAATAATATAAAGCGGTAAATTTGCTAGAAAAAAATTGACTTGAATGTTTTTTATGTAAAATCTTATATGGTGTAGTTAACAATTTTATTACTGTCAGAGATGTAATATGGAAACAAGAAGTACTGGAAATTCATTTCTTTTAATGGTTCCAGTTATTAATTAGAAGTTTATACAGATTATCATAGTTTGTTTCAGTATCTATGCCAATTACCTAAATATACATTAAGTGTAATGGATAGTAGAACTTGGTTAAATTGTTCCTGATAAGTGATTTAATAAGTTCGTAATTAATTAATATACACACATGTAAACTATTGAAATGTGATATAAATATTTCGTCTTGATACGTAATTCCTCATCAGAGAAGGCTACAACATGCTTGTCAATATGAATAATGGAATGCAATCTCATATATAACAATATTATGTTTCAGCCAAGAGTTCTCTTTACGATGAATTCATTTTCAAGACCGTACAGTCGCGAATATATACATTTTCTGTCATAATAATAATAATAATAATAATAATAATAATCAATAATATTTGGCAATGGTAATAAGTGAGTGAACATGGCAACAATAAAACCGACGTCATTCATAGGAATAATCTTGAAATGTATTTGAGTATTCATCAGAATATCATAGAACTTAAATAAAAACTATTAAATGTAGACTAAATTACATAACATATTAAAATGAAACAACTGAGATGCAATATGTTCAAAAATGAAAATGGCACAGTTCAGAGTAAGAGGCAAATAATGAGTGAAAGTAAACAATAGTGGTGTTTGGCCATTTTTTCCACCAGAAGACTATGATAAATGAGAGAATTGAATATGATCCCTATGGATAAATAACTCTAGTTTCAACAACTGTATAATCATGACCTCAGAAATTGACGACAGATTACTGCCCCACCTAGGCTATTGGTGGTTTTATAAATGGTCTTAATCAAGAATCAAATGGTTTGTGTATACAAAATATTCAGTAATTGAGCTTCTTATTCATCCACTATCAACTCTTCCCAACCATCATGAATTAAGATGCTATTCGACCCTCTAGAACCATAATAGAAAGTCCTAGGTAATGGGCTCTACAAGAGAAAGTAGACTGATAGGTGATTAGATGCAGGAGTTTATCATTCGGATTGTTGTTGAACGTAGGACGACTAGATAACAGTAATTTTAAGGTTGTTGTTACAGAGTTCCTTTAAGCAAATTAGAAATTTGATCATTTTAATCAAAATTCAGTACATTAGACAGAATAAAATTAATCAATCATTCAGTCATCACCGAAACTGACAGGTAATTTTCAGTTATAATTCTTATTCATCATATTAATACTTCAACAATATTGGTTTCATGATGTATGAAGTTTTAATGCACACATACATTCATTTTCATATTACATCGTAGTTGATTGTCGAAACCATAAATCAAATATATAACAACCTTTTGTGTAGAATATTTCAAACATACAAGATGATTTTACTTCATTTGTACACATACAAGGACATCACAAACTTAGGATACAAATAACCAAAAACATTTAAAATAATTCCAAGTATAGTTAAAGAGTTAACGTGAAAGAAAAAGTGAAAAACGCCTAAAATAACATTCTACAGTGACAAGAAAATCAAGCAAGGGAGATAAAAATTATTAATAGAAAGGAAATAATCACCTGAACTGATAACAAAATGCTACTAAATTGTTTGTATTCGATTTATGACATTATTGGATAAATAAGATGGGATAGAATGGAAGACAAAAAAATGTTATTGTACTATATCTTTAGAGAAAAAGACACTTTTAGGGAACCACAAAAAGTAATAGACGACAGTCTGCATGGAAACATGATTTCACCTGGATAACATAACCAACGTTTTATAATAATAATGATTTTAAGTAGAATACTTATTTCCTCGTAACTTGATGTTACTCAGTAATCGTTTGGACTGTTAGCGGTATGAGGGTGGTTATCACTTCCCAGTTGCCCAAGCTGTGGAAGAGATCTTCTTCTTGATGTACCTAAAAGCAAATTGGGTTAGGGTTGGTCTTAATGAACAACTACTTAAGACCTTTTTGAGAGGGGTATTTGTTGTTGTAGCTCAGTACTTGTTAATGCCTTACTGCCGGAGACGGAAATCTGTGGAGTAAGGTGAGTTGTGCATTTTTGGGGCCAAACTTAATTCCACCCATCCTTCGTGGAAAGACAGGATCGCTGTTATTCTGGTTGTTTGAGGGAGTGACCTTACCGCCGTCACATCTCTGTATAGTCGCTAGTACAACTTCACCCTCAGATTTACTTCTTTTAGTCTCATCACTCATCAACCAACCTACCTGGTGTGGTAGGACCTTGAGGAACGATTGTTCCAGCCAGGTCATTTCCTGATAATAAATCCAAATATGTTACTTTCAGTTTAGTCAGGGATTTTAATTGCCATGTTTTGCACTAATCGTCCTTAATGTATTTTGTGACTATACAAAACCATATAAAAATAACGAATATATGCACGTATGTATACGTATGACGAAATAAAGTAGAAAAACTTTTATGCAGATTGAGGGCATAACTCTACTTTTTCAATGTTTACTAAATGTGATGTACCCGAAATTCCTAAGTGACTCTCCATTCACTTTTTAAGTAGTGAAAAGATACTGGAAATACTATTATGATAAGTTACATCTGCGATACGAAGTTATTATGTATCATACTTTCTTAAAAGGTCATGTCCATTATAACGAAATAAATAGAAGCATATATCACCTGGTTACAATAATCGAATGACTTCTCTCTACATTTAGTTTCACATTTAATGTTGGTACCCATCAATAACTTTTACTGGTTGACATTTGAATGTTTCACACCTTTACATCACATCCCCTAATATTAGTGCACATGAGTTTAATATGAAAGATTAATCCTTAAAAAATTGTTACGTGTTGTGATGATTCTTCAAATTGGAGTTATACACCACGGATTAATATTGGCAAGATGATCGTAGAAGATCAGGGATTACTGGACATCTGTTCTTTCCGAGTATAGTCTACTCTTCGGTAGTGAGCATCCACGACCTCACTTGAGACAGAATGCACCTTTAAACCACATGGTTAGCACTTAGCCTTTACAACAGTATGCTGATATATTTAACTCTAATCACTTAGAGACATTTTTTAGTGATTATTCACTATCATTGATGATATTTATCTTAAGCCAAACAAAGAAGTTTTTATTGATAAATTCATAAATAAAATACCGCTTAAGTTAATTAAAGGCCTATTGGACTAAAGTAAAAAGATACAAGTAAATAAACATTAATTTATCAGTAAGTAGCAACGAATTTCCTAAATATCTATTCGTTTCAACCAATCGAGTTCTACTGACCAATTTACAATGCGTCAACTGATCTAGGTGACTCTAAGTTGCGTTCATACTTGTCTGATATTATTTGATTCAAAGTGGTCTGCACAAAACCCTACTTGTCTTTAGTTTCCTGCCAATTGTCACTCGTAATAGAAGCATACCTTCAAACTTAAATGTGCAACAGTTCCCTCAATATTACGAGTACGACAAGCTGATTAGTCCCAGATAGTATGAAGTCAATATCAGAGGTTTCTGCTGGAAACTTCTGACCACTTAACACTTTTAAGTAACCAAAGACTGCTCACAGATATAATTTTAAACCAGTAACATAAAATAATGAAGGATTTCTTTTAAAGTACAGAATACTAATTAATAGACTGTAGGTAAAATAAGCTGTTTAAAGTTGGACTGACATAACCTTATTTAATGATCATAAACTACTACTAACCTCACATTTCACTAATCCTTAATTTGAGGATACCTTAGTGATTGTTTTTATCATTAAGATATATTGTACACAATATCGTTAAACTCAGACAAGTGACTGAAGTTAACCTATTCGATATAATTTGACTAACAAGTAGCTGCAACATAAACATGACATCAGTTACAGTTCAATGATTAATCAGTAATATGTCAATTCTTTGATAAATGACTATTTTGCAATGTGTTCCCTTCAAAAATTTGAATAATGCAAGAACAATAACATTTGCAGAATACTTTGAACTCAATGTATTTCGTTGCATTCTTATCAGCTACATACATGCCATTGATTTTAGTTAATTCAAATTATTAATACACATAGTGATTTTGTCAGCTGAATTGTTTATCTGGTAACATCGATCTATTACTACCAGGGCAACTGAAGATTAGCTACTGATTCCTTTTGAACACAAAAGTCAGGTTTCAATCTTCTGATTGCAATAGTCTCAGCAAAATTTAATAGAATCGTTTTATGTTGTTTATTGATGATTTTAAAAGCATTTGTTGCATCGACTTCATGTCCCGTGTCTACCATATGATGCATAATTGAACTTCTAAAAACGGTTGCTTCTTTCAAGCACGGGTTCTTATGGATATGTTCAATAAATTCCAAATTGGTCCTGTCTTTCTGTCCTTCCAATGTATCTGCTTTTGCAAGTGCATGAATTGATGTAAATTAAACAGAGGAAAGTAAGTTTAATACTGAATACTAAATGGACTGGTATGTCACTTGAAAACTGAATTTAGTAAATTTAAGTTGTTTGGTATATATAAAGGAATAAGTGCATACACAAGAAAAGTATTTAGTCATCTTAAAACTATTAATGATTTTCAACTTGGGATCGTATTGTGAAGATAAAAATTAGACTTAGTTGTTTGTTTTTATCACAAATTGATGTTGGGTATCACCGAAAACCAAGGAGTGCTTTATATATGTCTTGTCCTAGTATGGGATTCTTCAGTAATGAGCACCCTCGTTTCTACCAGGAAATCGAAACCAGGGCCTTCAAATTTTACAGTGAACTAATAACCCTCCTCACCGCTGGGCTGGCCACAATCCAATAGTAGAATTCTTACTGCAACCCATTTTTGAATTCATTAGTTTAAGGACTAACGTATAGATTATTGAAATGTGTTGCTTACAGCATTCCATATTAGGGGGGGGGGCAGTGAACGGATATTTCGTTATAGCATGGGATTCCCTACTCTGGGATTTGATTCGACAATTTAATCTCTATCTGCTAATTGAGGCATGGCAACTTGAACTGACGTACGGATGTACCAAGTTCTACGTTGTAACTGTCTGTCTGTGAATTTGCACCTCATGCTCTAAGGACACTGGAAACTATTTAGAAATCACTCTTCATAACAATTATTAAAAGTATATAAATCACATGATAGATAAATGTTCTAATTAAAGAAAACTGTGTAATCAGGTTATGCGGTTGCATTTCATTTTTGGGGTTGTGATTAGATATGGAACTGTGGACTTACTTTTCACCCTACTTTAAACTCATTAGTTAGATACAGTTTTATCGACATGGTTTTCTCCCCAAACTACCAACCTGTATTCCACAGGTTCTACAGGAATAAGTGTTCTTTCAGAAAGATTTCTGTCATTTAGTAAAATAACAATCTATCAGTCTAATTGATGTTATATAGAAGTTTAATGTCAACCGACGAATATCTCTATGTGATTACACTTAAACTGATAAAATACAATTTACTGTAAACATGAATTGCATAATAAATAACCATAAGGTCAACTAGTCTATGATTACTTATATACATAATTCAATGTTAAAATGATAAGATCGAATGGAATAAAGTAAACTATAGTAAATATGCATTACTGCATAGAATCATGCTTGGGTGTATACATAACAACAACATGATTTACAGAACTATTCATTAATAGTTGATATGAGACTTTATCTTCTGTTGATAATCTCATTGTGAATAGTAATAATAGATTTGTGTCTGTAAAATGTACACAATAAACGCCATAAATGTTTCATTATACACTGATATTCTATCTATACGTATAATAGCTTTCTTTTAACTATATAATGAAAGGTATAAATAGATATTGGAGAATGGTTTTATGCATAGTATTACATACATTTCAATGAACAACTAGCTGATGTTACGTGTGTCTGTATGTACTAGTTAAAGATGTTGATTCATATGTTCCTTCATTGATGTGTATACTATCGAATGTTAAAAAATGATTTTAATTACAGGATTTTCATGGGTATCTATAATTATGTAGTTGGTAATCGAATAGTAATTAATTACCATGGATTAAATTATGTTATTCTAATTCATGACATAACGAGAAACAAAGAATAATCCTAACTATATTTCTATTCTATTCTATCTAATCCTATCGATATTATCTTACATATATAATGCAGTAAGTATACTTAAACTATGAAATGGAGATAATATTAATGACAGGATTCATTACAGTCTGTACATTGTTATGACCTAGAAAGATAATAAGTAACTGATAATGTCATAATCGTCAACAATTCTAATGGAATTTTTCTTTTGTAAAAATAACATTGACCTCTTTAAAAAGGGAGAGAAAAAAAGAAGAGGGTTAATGTAATGGGGTGGAGTAGAAAATTTAGAAGATAGTAGCTAGAGTTTACCATATGGTCACTAGGTATATAATTAAAATGTCGGTCGTTTTTCATAGGTAAATTGAGTATTAATTTCACATAATATATACTCCAAAGCTGTATTATACTACTAATGAAGTCAAATTATCTTTGTTTAAGGGGTTCTACTTAATTTTGAAAAAAAGTTATCTCAGACAGTTATGATATACTTTAAAGTAATTACTGATTATAATTTATGAATGCATGTATCATTCTGTTATTTGAGCAGTTATTTTTACCGATGTGAACATCAACATTGGAATAGGGCAGGTACATCGAGAGTAACAAGTTTTGGAATAGGACAAAACCGGTATCATTGATTCCACTTGAAACCACAATCAAACCTTAAGCATATTACTGAGTATATTTCTAAAAATTCTATTCATAATGACATTTTATCCTGTCTGATTAATGTGATTACTTACCTCGCTCATATTCTCGCCACTATTTTTAAAAATATTTTCGTTATCATTCATTGTTTTCAGTCTTCGTTTTCTTCTGGCTTTTCGTAGACGAGTTAGTATTGCTCCGCATTATACTGCTTGTTTTTTATCTTCACGGATATACTGTCTTGATACTTTGATTGGTTAAATACCAGTTACTAATAACTACATCTTATGCAACATCTACCATTCCATAACGTTGTATTTAAAGTTACTTTCTTCGTGGACATTTTGTATAGGACCTATTAAATACAACTATTTGTTTATAGGATGAGTGATTATTACGCTGTGTATGCGTTTAACAATCATACACTGGAATATAGTTTCGTGTAAAAGATTTCTAAATTCTTAAGGCTCTGGGTGTGAGAATTATATGATTGGACCATTGTAGGATCGATTTCAAAGTATGTTCTCAGAAAGGCATAGCAGTCATCTTCGTTGGTAATAATTTGGCTTATCTATGTCGACAATTATTCCCCTCATAATTAAGGTTCCTGGTTTCGAAAAATTAGTAGGTACCGTTTGTAGTGGATGGTTATTAATACTTGTTTAAGGACTGTAAAGCCTTTATGTCCATTAGTTTGACGTAATTCATTTATTTTCATCTTACATTTAATCGCCAAAATTACTACATCTTCTGTACTGACAATTTTTAAGAGTGCCAACAATTCTTTAAATGAACTCATTCTACTTTCTTCAAGTTGTAGACATCCAGCCAAAGAATCAAGTGGATAGACATACAATAAAACGTATTCGGCATTAAGTAAAAGCAACGAGTCACTTAGTTCAACAGCTTTTAACCATGTGTAAAATAACAATTGAATTCTTCAGGTTGTTAATGACAGTCGACCAAAAGGGATTATAGCCCTGACGAAAATAATCAGTTCTAACCACATTCAGATGCATGTGGTAAGTGATAATTTTTAACTGTGCAGCTTAGAGATTTAAGCTTAGTCTTAAATCTGATAACTAAATCAATGTTAAGAACTATCTGGTGTGATTCGCTTCATTAAATCTTGATCTTTACAGTTCTCAATGTCATATTGTCATTTTTTCTTGTACAAATTTAATGTACCTTCATGAATGGCTATATAGCAGAGAAATATAGACAACTCAACTGTTGACTTTCTCACTTGAGGGGAGGAAGAGTGAAATTCTGAAGGTCGAAATTGAATAATAACTCAAGTCGTCCTAAAGTAAGACGTTACAAGTATTGAAGTGACGTTTTATCAGTTATCACACTTAGATGGGTTAGGCTGAATAATAAATTGTTTTATTCTATATTAAAGAAACTATGGTATTAAATTGTTATTGATTATTGCAGATGAGGTTAAGGAAAATGTAACCGATTGACTAAAGTTAGAAATATCAATCGTTGGATACTGGCTCATTGTCTGACGGTTAGGCATTCACCGCCAAACTTGATAGTCTTTCAATTTTGACATCACGAATTGATGCGAATCAGACAACCATTGATCACCTGGAAGCACTGGACATCTGTTTCGTCCTAGTATGGGACTCCTCAGCAGTGCGCATCCACGGCCCCAACGGGATCGAACCTAGGACCCTCTGGCTCCGATGGTAAAGCGTCCGCCGCGGAGCCAGAGGGTCCTAGGTTCGATCCCGTTGGGGCCGTGGATGCGCACTGCTGAGGAGTCCCATACTAGGACGAAACAGATGTCCAGTGCTTCCAGGTGATCAATGGTTGTCTGATTCGCATCAGTTCGTGATGTCAAAATTGAATATTAACTACCTCCACAAACCCCCTAATTGATAGTCTCTGTTTTGACCCCACGATGAGATCATGGATACACATTGTTGAGAAGTCCCATACTAGAAAGAAATAAGTGACCAAGTCTGGTTCCTAATTTTTAACTTGTATCTAACCCAGAATAGCTGATGACATCATTATATTAATAATATAATTAATCAAAAAATTTCTGAAAATTGGATAAAATTAACTAGTTATTTAAGATTTATAATTTCCTATAGGCGACCAGTGCCTCGCAAACACAAAGAATAGCACTGATGCTATCCCAAGAAGTACAGAAAGCACTTATGGGATTAAGACCTCATGAACCCAGGACCACCAAAGCATCCTTCAAGACAAATTGAGAAAGGATCACAATAAATGTCATTCAGTGCTATGCACCCATCACCAACAGAGACAAAGACAACTTTTAAGAGAGGCTTCAGTCGATCGTCAAGAGATGCCCAGCCAACGACCTAACCATTTTGATAGGAACGGACAGCATCGGATATTAAAATATCGTGGGGCAATACAGACTGGGAGAAAGGAGCGAAAACGGTGGCAGACTCGTTAATCTGTGTGTCTTGAATAAAATGATTATAGGCGGCACCGTATTCTTCCACAAACGCATACATAAAGCTATATGGGTCTCATCAGACCACATTACAAAGAACCAAATCGACCACATCTGCATCAATAAGAAGTTCAGAAGGACCATGGAAGGAGTGGGATCGAAGGGTAGTGCTGATAAAGCTTCAGATCACCACCAGGTGGTGATCAAAATGAAATTAACAACTGAGCCAACAGTAATACAATCGTTTAATACTGTCTTTCTTCAGGATACTGATAAAATCAGAGAATTTAAGGTAGCTCTCAACAAAAAGTCCCAAGCCTTTCGAAATCTACTAGAAGAAGAGAAACTATCACAGAGAATAACTGGAATGGAATAACTTTAATATGTTAGAAGGCTTTTTGGTTGCAAGAAGTATCATCATAAGGAATGGATCCCTGTTGGCACTCTGGATATGACTCAAGTAAGGAAGAACAATACAGCAATAAACACCAACCGAACAAGAACAGAGAAAGTCATGGCACAGGCCAAATGCATGGAAGCAAACAAGCAAATGAAGAGGAGCATTAGAGCAGATAAGCGGCGTTATAAGAAAGACCTATAAATGACAGCAGGAAAATCTGCAAGAGAAGGAAACATGAGATGCCTATACGAAACAACGAAGAACCTAGTTAGAAAACATGGTAAACCAGAACGACTAGTCAAGAACAAGAATGGTAAACCAATCATTGAGACCCAAGAACAGTGAAACAGGTGGGTAGAGAACTATGAAGTACTTTTGTCCATTGGTCAGATTCTCACTTCAGTTAATTTGTGATACAGCATGACAATCTGACTCTCCGAAGGTGAGGCGGTTTTCGCCAATAACGATTTATGATAGCTGCTCTATGTTACAATCCAATGGTACGGATGGCTAAGCGCTAACAGTGAGACGTGAAGGCCCTGAGCTCGATTCTCTGACGAAATTTAAGAGTCCTGATAAGAGATAATGAAGTTGTTAAATGTCTCTTGGTTTTTGCTGGTGCACAGTCAATATCAATCTGTGACGAATATAAACAACCGCCTTATTATGTTTTCATATTGTTGCTATACTGACAGGAATTTCTACTCTTTTTAAAAGTAAACTTACATTCTAAGGCTATGAGCATATTTAAACATGTTATGTTCCAATTGTTCAAAATAGAACTTGGTTGCAGTAGTGACAACAACTAAGTACAGATCTATAAATATTTCTAAAAAATATCTGAATGGCTCCACCAAGGTCAACTAATAATGGTGAAATTAACTATAATCAACTGACGATCTTTTCCTGTCATGAAAGGAAAGCTGAATGA
The DNA here is from genome assembly GCA_034768735.1 of Schistosoma mekongi. Lineage (NCBI taxonomy): Eukaryota > Metazoa > Platyhelminthes > Trematoda > Strigeidida > Schistosomatidae > Schistosoma > Schistosoma mekongi. The sequence continues at coordinate 14,289,496 of CM068310.1, forward strand.
TAAAATCACAGATTGGTCAGAAAATATACATCTAGAACAGGCATTGACAAACTTTTTGTAATAATTACTTTTTCAGATAAGTACATAATCCAGTATAAATTCTCAGATTATCTACTATGGAAATGATAATCCAATATGAAAATGTTTGCAAACTATCAATTATGGTCACATAAATAATAGTTAAGTCGGTCAAAATGATTTTTGACAGTATTATATTCAACGAAACCATGTTAGAGTGTACACTATATATATGGTAGTCTTAGGAAACATTAAAGTACAGAAATAACAGCTGAGATTAATCAACTTTAATCTACAACAAAGTCGACAGGAAGATATAATTATTCTCAGATTAATGTAAACTCTCGTTGGACAGATAGTACTGTTTAGACTTGGTAGCTTAGTAGAGAAGACGGTGGCATTTAATACGAATAGACTACGTTTGAGACCCGGTGCGGACATCAGCACTAAGATACGAGTATATCCAACTGTAGAGTCCTGAATATGACGAACAGCGTCTCCTGGATCTAGTTTAATTGCCTCAATCATAATTCGGACATGCATGGTGGTTACTGCTGGGTCTACAAGATCTGCTTAGAATGCATATATACTAACCCAAACGGATCAATTTCAGCCCATGACAACATCGATGAGAAGATACAATTACTTTCAGATTATACACAACTAGGTTATAATCGAAGTTTATGTTGGATGAAAACAGTATTGTTTAAAATGAATGAAGTACCTAGTAGGATCTGTCCAATGTAAGTTAGGTTATATGGTAGGACAAGTATTACTTTTATTACCTTTATCCATATTATATTTTTTTTATTATTGTCATAATAAAATGACTGAGACCCTTCTTATATTTTATCTTGTTATTTATACTTATTCAATGAAATATTGTTTATCAGTGCCCAATACGGAGGCTCTTACTTCGTAATGTTCAGCATTTGTTTGATCCGGTACCGTTAGTGAAAGATCCATTTTTTTTATATCAGTTTGGAAATATTAAATAGATATAGACTGATTATAGAATATAGTCGATTAGTATGGTTTTACAGTTGATTGGAGATTTCACAATTGAATGACTTCATCATTTAAATTCGATTAACTTCAACAACGAGAATAGATTGTTTTATTAGCCTTGAATTAAATGAAACGAATATTTTAGATATTTAGTAAATGTTTTGCAATATTCGATATGTTTCTGTTGACGTATGTGCAAACAAACTGCAAGAAATCATGGACACGCCTTGAATGAATATGAAATGTTGAAGATAAAAATATAAGATGTGGATATTTCATTTGATGAAGACTTAATTCAGTTACATTTCACTAACATAAAGGATTTCTTATCATCTAGTCAGGATTAATGATTGTGGGGATCTCTATTGAGTTGGAAATCCGGGTATTACTATCATTATATATATATATATATATATATATATATATATATATCACTTCATTACTCTCAAATTTGAAATGGCTTCAACTAACTGAACATATACAATAGCTCTATTCACAAAACCTTTCTAGAATGGTCGGTTATCGAGTTTTCACAGCTGGGTCCCCATCAGTAGAAAGAGAAATGTAAATATATCCGCCTCCACACGAATTTCAAGAATTTATCGTCCTCATATCATTGATGAAAAGCTAAACATTTTAAAAAAACGCTTATTAAAAATGGATATTAATGTAAGCTTATTGACAAGAATATGATGTCCAAAATTCCAAAAGTACTTAAAGCCTTCTCACTAAAGAGAATATTTTACACGTATATTGATTTCAGTGGTAACAAAACTGAAAAATTAAAAGAATTTTCTTTTTTGTCAACCTTAAAACTACTGTTATCTAGTCATCCCTCGTTCAACAACAACCTAAACAATAAAATCCTACATCTAACCACCTTCATGTTCATTTATCAATTCACTTTCTCTTGTCTAACCCACTATGTAGATCTCTCGATTAGGTTGAACGGCATTACGATTCATGATGGATTATCATGAATGATTGTTAACAATAGATAATAAATAGGGAAATTTCCTTCAAACTATCAATTTATTATATAATAGTTGGTATTTGCAAAATATTTTATTGACTTGTTTTTGTTTTCTAATGGAATGATATTGATTAATTTAGTAATTTTATAATGATCTGAAGTGGTTTGTGGAGATTGGTATCAATTTGAGTTTATCGGATTCATCACGCATTGATATTGACAAGGTACCATTGAAAATCTAGGAGTACTGGACAGCTGTTTCGTCTTAGTATTAGACTTTTCAGCAATAGACACTCTACATTCTGCAGCAGGAACTTCCAGTTAGCGAAAGTTTAATTCACTGTACCACTCGGTCAGCTGGCATGCAGTCACTGAATTCCTACTTTCATCAATTGGATTTTCAATTACGCCCATTCAAAATCAGTTTGTGACGAATTAAATCAATTTAATTACAATGATCTATTGAACAGTATTGATTGTCACGTAAAGAAATTTGTATGAACTCTTCTATTCACTTAACACGTTTATATCCCATCGTAAAATGTGGCATATTTGAAGATAGAAGTGTGTATCCTTAGACGAAAACTCAAAGATTTTGAATTGTAATTACTTCTTATGAAGTCTAATAATTGGGTGTCCTTCCTTTAGCAGAATCGTAGTGCACACGCAACAAACTTCAATGATTTCCTGACATAAATTGATGATTATTGAATGTTGTCAATGTTGACTATTTCAAATTCAACCAACGTGAAATCAGTCAGTCAACATTTCTTGATATCCTAAACTAAGAGTTCGATTTATTTGATTTAGAAGAACAAAAAGTTAGTATGCGATGAGATTATCTTACTTGAAACGTATTTCACTAAGGCGCAGTATTATTATTATTATAGAACTTGGTTTGTATAGATTATGTATATAACTGAAATATACTCATTTGAGTAGACCGTTATCATCAATGAAGGTGATTGACTGTTACATAAATGGTCAGACTGAAATTCAAAAATTAAAATAACATATGAAGTTCTTACAACAAAGAGGGAATGTTAGGGTATAATACTCTAACTAAGTTGTTAAATGACAAAACACCTTACATTGTAATGAACCAACAATCCTGACATAACAGTGTTCCTAATAACAACAATTTTCGTAAAGATACCATCATTTATATGGCTAAATAACTGAGAACAGAAATCAAAACTCCAGTAAAATATATCTCATTGCAGTTTATATTTTCCAATTTAATTCCTTTCAATTAAGCCCAATACATGTTAAACATATTTATATTTTTTCGTGAGATATTGTAATGAATATCACTATTGTTTCCTACGAAATTTGTCATCTATTCCATATCCATCACTGCCTTTTGCTGTTTTTAAAATTTATTGCAACTATCATCCGTAATTAGTAGAATCCAACTTTGTTGGATCAATGGTTGTGAATGGTGGTAGCGCACTATCGTGAATAAACCGGTGCTAGTAATGTAGACCGTTGGATGCAAAGTAAATAGTCTGAAGTTTAGGTACTGACTGTGACACTCGAATGTTATTATTTCGATCTGTTGATGAGTTTTGGTTGCACTTTTTTTAAGTACTCCGTCATTTTCAATGTTTATACTGACAAATGTCATTATTCTCATGTTGGATGTGAGTTAAATAACCATCACAGGCACATGTCAACCATTCGGTATCGGCTCAGTTGTCTAAGAGAATGAGTGTTTACTGAAGAGCTTGAAGGTCTTGGGCTAAATCCCCATTGGAAGTATGGATGAAAGTTTTATTTGAGGTATCTCGTTCTAAGGCAAAACAACTATCCAGTGCATTTTAGTCTTTATTGTCTAACTAGCCCAGGTCAATTTGTGATGTTAAATTCAATAACGTCTCTTCAAGGATGTCGTCGAATTTTTCAATTTGCAGTACAGATTAACTATAGGTAGAAAACAATTAAAAACTAGGAAGTATTAGACAGCTGAACTATTCACACCTGGAACTCATTAGTAGTGTGCAGATATAATGCTATCAAGAATATGTTAGATTTTAATGCAAAGTTGTTTGACACCAACTATGAACGAATGACTAACTAGCAGCGTTGAAATACATTTTCTGAAGTTCTAGAGACAATTCGTTTTCCAATTAGTTTACCAGGTCGGAAGTAAGGTATCAAAATGTAGCTACACAACTTTGTAAATAAAATTAGACTGCAAAGTTTAGACCACTAGATACTCGTTTATCAACATGAAAATATTTAGCTTATCATGAAACCTAAAAATACTGAGTTTAATCTTATATTAGTTGTTGATCCATACTGGTGTGAAGTTTCTAACTATAATGAATTGACTCTCCTGTGCACCATAGCTTTTAGCTGCATTTTTTATTAAGAAAAGGATCAGTCACTTTACAAATAATTCATTGCTAACGTCTGAGACTGTAAAAATTGATGATACTGATTTAAATTACACAGAAAGAATGATTTTACTGAAGACTTCTTCATAGCCCTTGCTAACATGAAGCCTTAATTCATGGTTTTTAATCGATTATCTCAATCCACTTAACACCAACTAGAATTTAAACATTAAGCTAATCTGTTTTACGAATAAATAACTGATAACTGGAGCGTATCAATTTATGATGTATATGTTGAAGCACCTCGTCATAATCCCTTAAATGTAGAGCTCTATCCTAAATGAAGCTATTGATGCTAACTACTGAAAATAATTTATATTAGAAGGAAATTACTCTTCAAATCTGCCTGCTTTGCAATGGTTCCTACATTATAAACCCTAGCTTTAAATTATTAACGTATCACATTTTTAAACAGGTTTACTTTGTTCTAGAGGGAGAAAGAACTAGGTGGGGGGGCGGAGGGAGACTTTCTGATAAACATTGTACAATGTCAATCAAATTAAATGACCATGTAGACTGGTCTTTCATTACAGAGGTAGATAGATTACAGTAATAGGTAGATGAACGAGACTAACAAAGATTTGACTGATATATCTAGAAAACATAGAAAACTGGGAGAACATAGAAGATAGTGAAAGAAAAACAGGATGTATATGCAGAAAAATTTATCAATCAAATTTTTACTTAAGGAATGTGTTTTATAAATTAAATTAATCCTCAATCGGTCTACCAAACTGAATAATGTCAAAATTTTTATTAAACTTCACAAAATGAATGTATGTTTCATATTATCTGGCCTTTCATTAATTAAATAAGAAAAAAAAGGTTACTTAAAATGGCTTCGATCAAGTTCATAAAGTATGTGATCATAGTTATCATACCTCCCCCCCCCTACCTCCCACCCATCCACTTTATGTAACTAAAGTAACTGAAAGAAATTTTGTACCAATCGATAAGTTTAATCATTCCAAATAAGCCTATGTAATTGATGATAAATTTATTTTGTAATCTTTTGACTAAAACCTATTCAAATTGAGGTGATTTATGGAGATTAGTATTAAGTTTAGTTGATTGAATTCATCACAGATTGATATTAGTAAGGTAACATTATGAAATAGGAAACATTAAGACTCATCAATAGTGCGAACCCTAGATTTCACACCAGAGGCTTCAGGTTAACGAACGCCTAACCCACTGCACCAGTAGGCCGTAATTCAGTAGTAAAATTCCCACAATTCAACTAAAATTTAATACCAATCTCCACAAACAATCTCAATTCGATTATAATAATCAGCTCACTAGTGACTGACTTCAGGATGTTCCTAAAGATTTAATGAAAAGTATTGACTGTCGAGAGCGTGACAGATATTACCAATGACAATCGACGATCGTCACACTATATCACAAAATGATGAAAGTGGGAATTCTACGATTTGATGTCAGCTGACTAAGTGGCACACAGAGCTAGGTTTTCGACAACCTGAAGTCTATGAGGCGGGATCTAGGGTATGCACTGTTAGGGAGTCCAATACTAAGACAAAACATCTATCCAGTATTCCCAGATTTTCAATGGTTCCTTGCCAACATCAATGTGTGATGAATTCAATCAACTCAACTTAATACCAATCTCCACAATGCACCCCGATTTAATTCACTTTTTACTCAGTAATTTATTTTTTGTTAAGCATTTAAAAATTATGTTTAAATGTACTAGTATAGTAACTTAGGCACCTATATTACGTTATTTAGTTAATTTAAAATGTTAACAGTATAACACATTTTTATATGTTACTAACAGTAATGCATTAATGTTTATTAATATTTTCTTCCGTAAGTTTTCAATGATTTCAGTAAAACATAAGTACTAAGTTTTTCATCATTATTACTGATTAAATTATAAAATAAAATATGAAACGGAAACAAGTTATTGTCTGAAGAAATATTTGGTTACTTCAGAATACGAAACAAAAATAAAAGTTTATGTACTGTTAATTCAATTGTATTTTGTATATGTCTATAATTGGCAGACTTTTGTATACAACATAATGATTTACATTCAATGTTGTATAACCTATAAATTCAGCACAAAGTACATGTAATCCCATGAATATTTTCATCTCATTAATAAAGGTTTCTGAAAAGAAGAAATTGTTAATCTGTTTTTAAAATCTTAGTTAGCCAGTTATGAGACAATATTATTCAAGGTAAACTTTGAACCAAAGTGGTTATTTCAGCACTTACTGTTATTGTATAGTAAATTTATGACAATTAACTGATGGTGCTTGATAAAACACTTATATTAAACATTGAAAATACTACAGTTAGCTCTAATTATGAACAGTATTGTAATTTCATTGTTTGCATTCGTCAAAGATTGATCTCGGTTGAATGTCATTAAAAATCAAGGAATACTGGTCAGTCGTGTTGGCTCTACAATGGTTTTCAGTAATATCCGATTATTATCAATTTATGACTAATAAAAACAATAAAATGAAATATCAATTATCAGAGAAACTAATTTGACTCGGTTATGTTAATTGCTTAAAATCTAAATCGATAATCATCGATTGTCACTAACGATAACTGTTTCACTCCCAACAAGTGTGAATTTCACTAGTCACGATTTTTCACTATGGTTTCATGAAGATCCTGAATTTAGTCACTAGCGATTTGACAACTGTAAATGAATTGAGATGGTTTGTTAAGATTAGTATTAACATTAATTGATTGAATTCGTCACAGATTGATGTTGGCAGGGTACCATTGAAAACCAGGAAGCCTTAGACATCTGTTTCGTCCTAGTTTTCAACTTCTTAATAACGCGTTCATTCAATTAACTAAAATTACTGACAATCGTCACAAACCACCCCAATTTAATTATAATAATCAACTCGCTGACTAGCTTCAGGATGTTCCTGTAGATTTAGTAACTGGTGGAGTTCAGACTCGTCGATAGTGAGACAGTTATCACCACTGACAATCGATGATCGTCACATTATATCACAAATTAATGGAAGTGAGAATTCTACGATAAAATGACGGCCCAGTGGTATAGAGGGTTAGTTGTTCTACAATCACTGTTGAGGGGTCCCGTACTAAGACAAAACAGCATGTTAAATGCACTGCGGTTTACAATGATACCTTTCCAACCTTAATGTGTGACGAACTCAAACAACTCAACCTAATATCTAACTTCACAAACCATTTCAATTCAGTTAAATCTGTAATCTAAAAAGAACATAAATCAACCAAAAATAACAATTGATTCAAAATTTCAATTAAACACAGAACACATGTAAATTTATTATCATTTATCTACCCTGTCAAATTACTGTGCAATTTATGAATTAGTTTCACTATTGACTAACGGAAACTCATATGCATTACATATAACATATGCATTGTAATAATCAACATAATTGTTAGTAATATTTGCCAACATTTCAATGTTATTACCGGGATTTTTACCTCTTCCTCTTCTTGTTCTTCATCTTTTAATCATTCATTGCCTTGACTTATTGTTGTTGATCATTTAAAAGATAGAGAACAATGCAATACATTGAATATGTATTAATTACTTTCGATCTTGTTTTTTTTTCTTTTCTTGTACTAATTCATATTAAACCATTTATTCAGATGATTAACAATGAAATGTTTATATGCATAAATTGTATACTAAAAATTTATGTTGTTATATACGTTGTATACAGTACAGAATTAAATGATCAATTGATTTCAATGTTCAATGCTTAAATTAGATTTTCCAGATAAATTGGTGAACAATTTGAAAATCTCAATTCACTTTTAATAGTAATAATAATAATAATAATAAACTATGAATTTCAACAGTTACACTATAGATAGATGTATATATGAGGTAGACAAAAACTGACTGAACAAAAAGTTTACATTATAATGAAGCATATTACTAATAATAATCTTACCAAGAAATATAATGCATGAAAAAAAAAGAGAAAAACCTAAAAAAAATTACAATTTAGTAGAGAAAAAGAAAAGAAGAGAAAAATGTATTTATTGACATTATTGCAATTTACTTGTATAATTTAATTAATTAAATGATGAATGAAACATTCTAATGAACTAGTCAATTGTGTTAGTAACAGGAATGAATATTATTCACATTGAAACAAAAAATAAAGTGAGGAAATTGTTGTGAACACAACAACAAAGTATGAAATGATTATTAATTTTTTTAAAGTATTTTTTTGTTGTTGATATTCTTAAGTTGAATTTATGAACATGAACATGAACAACGATCACTAATTAAGTATTTTTGTACTTGCCAGTAACAATGATATCCATTCGCTGTAACACTGAGACGTTTAATTAAACGTCGAGCACGACGTCGACGTTTTTCATCTTTTGAATTATGATCTGAATGTAATGGTGATGATGATGATGGTTCAGATGATTTTATATTTGTCCATGATAGTTTCTTTTCGTAATGAGAATTGCCAAGATTACGGGCTTGTAATTTACGATATGAATTAATATGATGTTGTAATGAATTATCTTTTAAACTTAAACGTGCATAAGTATCACGTTTCTGCTTTGATTTAGTAATATCTGTCACAGGTTCCATTTCATAGAAACCAGAATGAAATGTATTCATAGATACACGACGACGTATACGTTGATCTGCAGCTTGTTCTCTTGTTTGTACCTGCGCAGCATCTTCACATTTCCAATGTAACAATTGTAATGCACGTGAACCAGACGGACGACATTTCATACCAGATGGCCATGAACATGAATGTCCTGGACGATTTAAACACACACCACGACGTATCCAACGTGGCCAAAATAATGGACCTAAATCCTCCCATATAAAATCCATTTCACAAGTAGCACGTTCAATTAACCAATAACGATATGGCTGAATCTGTTCTTCAGTTAATGTGAAATGTACACCATATGAATTACGAAATGTAAAATTTAATTCTCTAATCTCTTTTAATAATTTAGCATCTAATGATGATGAATGACTTTCTTGATCATTCATTAAATTCAATGCACCAGATATTCCACGTTGTCTTAACACACGTGGTGGAGTTTCTGATGTCCATTCTTTATCTAAACTACCCGATAAAATTTTACGTAATTTCTTTGCTTTATGTGGTGATACATCAGGATGTAAATGATTTACGACACTTGGATCAATTGGTTGACCCATAATACGCATATTAATTTTACTATATTCCTCTGAATTAGTCAATGATGTTGGCCAATCAGAACGTGATTTATCTTTATTAATTCGTTTTGTTTCATCTATCATTGATGAAATCGTCAAAGAATTCGGTGCATTATTATCATTTTTTAATGGTGATTTAGTTGCATGTGATAAAGCATCAAGACTAATACGATTTTGAACAGAAGATACTAAGCCTAAACCACCAACTGAGTTAGTTAACTTAAAATTACGATCTATTCCATTTGATGTATTGTTATTATATAGATAATTTGTTGATGTTGTTAATGATGGAGATTGTAATTTACTATGTACAGTTAAAGTTTTAGTAGTAGATGATTTTGTCATTGTTTGTATATTATTATCATTAGTATTAACAGTATTATGTATAGTAGATTTCTCAGTTGGTCCATTCAATGTGTACAAATTATACGCTTTATCTGTATACCTTGATTTTCCATCATTAATAGCAAGTACTTGTGCAATTATGTAATTTTTCCTAATGAACAGCTCACTAGATGATATTAAAATAAAGGTCAATTGGATAAACATTCCTGGATACATTCCTTACTGAATGATTTTAAGTAAAATTTTAGATGTTACTTGATAATATAAGTAGTATTGTATTTGTTTCTTTAGTTATTTTACCACAATTTAATAAAATACATCCAATATTCTTCTGATCATTAACTTTGTTCTAAGCATATTGTAAGTATATGAAAAAAATGCTTTTCTTTAATGATTATGAAATGATCCCACTATATTGTTGTTAATTCATTAAGATGATTATGTACATTGTTGAATCAATCATTAGTTAAATTGTATAATTGTATTATCTACATTCATAATTAGACGGTTCTATGAAAACATAATCTTGTTGTGGGTGTTTTGTTTCCTTTATTATTTTTTCTTAGAAAACTTTTGTTCTTCACTATTTTCTTTTAAAGTGATAAATTTAAACAAAGTAGAAACTTCACGTTTTTCTTTCAAGTATCTATGCAATTTTGCTGTAAATAGATATTTCTTTATTGTGATTTGCTAATAACATCATTGAACATAAGTAAACGAAGAAAATATCATATTAAGCTTATTGTCACAACTAATATCATCTATCAGTAATATACGTTGACTACTACTAATACTACTACTACTACCACCACCACTAGATAGATCAACTTCTTAAACCACAAGTCTGTGTTTTTTTTAGAAAAAATTGTAACTTCCAAGAAAATCTACAAATTGATTGGTCAGGGTTAAACAGATTGTTTATGTGTCAACCAATCATATTTCAGCTGACTAATGGGGTTTGTGATTTTTACGTTTATCAGTACATCTACATAGAAATGTCTCTAAGTAAAGTGAATAAAGTGACATACGAAAATGAAGATAATAAACTGTCAAAAGCATATAAATTTAAATTTTCTTGAAAAATCTTATCCCTTTGGAAGTGTAATAATAAACAGTAGTAATAGTAGTAGTAGTAGTAGTAGTAGTAGTAGTAGTGTTTTAGTAGTGCTGTTGTTGTGATGGGATGACTGTGCTTTTGTAGCTGACTTAATTAATGAACACCTTTTAAACATGAATTACGTAATTAAAACTTTCATTTCATTCAAATTCATCTAACAAACCATCAGGAACTTGATAAATAAAATGGGCTTTCGAATGCTGAACAATACTTAAACTCTCATTATTCCCCTACGGAAATCAGAGCTACATATTCAAAAGAAGCCCATTCATTACCTGCTGTTCAATTTAACATTAATTAAACCGATAATATTTTTTTTCGAAACAATGTCTTACTATTCCATTACATTCATTAGTAAGGTCTAACCCTGGATCAACTCATTTTCAAGATTTTTACATATTCATTTCTAAACATATTTCATCACCGTTTCGAAAAATTTCTTCTTTTCATATTAAGCAATGTTTTTAAAGGATTAGTAGTCTTTATTTAATATCGATGATATTTACATGAACACTCAGTATCATGACAGTTACATTTTCAGATTCTTAAAGAATAACGTTTCTTACGTTATTACTATGCTCAGTTAATTATAGTCCTTATTACTTAACATTATAAAGTAAGATGTATACAAGTTTAGTTATGTAGCATTGAAGAAATGAATTCACATAAAAGGGAAATAAATATTATTTGCTTCAACTCGATGTTTATTTCTGTTGATTTAATAGAAAACACGACGTTCTAGTAATTTATGCTATACGTATTCAAAATGTTGACGAAAGTATTCTGTTCATTGTATTCATATTTACACTCCATTAAAATGAACGCAACATACGCTTAATTTGCAAGAAGTCAAAAATAAAATTTTTTGTATATGTATATGACTGAAAGAAGAAACTTACTGATGAATTAAATCCATGTGATTCATTATTAAGTGCATTTTTATTTGACGTAGCCTAGTTCGAGTCAGTCAGCAGAGAAAAGTGTTGCGTTTAGTTGTAATCTTCAGTGAATTAGTTCTATGGATATATATATATATATATATATATATATATATAGGCTCTATGGGCTCAATAGTATATAATGCACTGGTGTATTGCTGACGAGTTTAATAGGGGACTAACTTCAAGTCTTGAATTCCACTGGTAGTTAAAATTCAACTTTGTAGGATTTGAACTGAGGTGACTTTGTGGAGATGGATACTAAGTTTAGTTATTTTCGTTTGTCACTAATTGATAACGGTTGGGTACCACTTAAAACTAGAGAGCACTGAGCAGCTGTTTCGTTCTAGCATACGACTCCTCTGCAGAGTACACCCTTCAACCCAGCTAGGAAGTCAAACCTAGAGCCTTTAGGTCTCACATGTATAGCTTAACTATCTTCACCCATCCTGGATCAACATTCAACCCTCTTAAAAGTTACTTCTAAATGATACTTTTCTTGAAATAAATTATAGTCAGAAAATCAGATTCATTAGTTATTTTCTAACCATTTAACAAATCACCTTATAACAAATCACTTTTACACTTTAATGATTATTTCAAAATTTCATTTAACTTATAATAAATAATAAAGAATGAGTAGAAATTTATTCAACACAACTAAATTGTTCAATTTTATGTATTTCAATATTCAATGTTACGTATTTACGTATTTCAATATTCAATGTTACGTCAATTAGTCTAATAGCATATTTATTGTTAGTTTAGTTTAATTAATTAACTATTCATTAAATAATTGGTATATTTAACATTTTTATTTAGAAAAAAAAAACAAGCAAACAAACAACCACTTTCATTATGAATAGTTGTATACAAGTAGATGAGATAAATAACAGAAAATTAAGAAACTATATTAGAATATGAATAATAATGTAACGTTGAAATGTAGTTTGTTTACAAATTGATTTATGAATGAATTGAATCATTTAAACAAGTAAATCAAATTATGTTAGTGTATTGTATGTGTCTTAAAGGTAAACTGTTTCTATATGAATAAATGTATATACATGGAATAGAACAAAGCAAAATTGTTTATATCATTACCAAGGTAAGAATTGATAATTTCAAACAAATTGAGTATTGGATAGGTTATTTATAAAAAAAAATGAATGACATTACATATTTGTAATGTTCTAATGAATAGAATTTAAAATTTCTAATGTTTCGCAGCTTAGTGCAAGTCGCTTCTTCATGGAAAAATGAATAACTGAACTGAATCAATATAAGATTAAATAATGCACAATGGAACATTATCAAAATAAGTTAGTACAATCAACATATAAATCTGGTCGTATCATGTCGAGTTATTTGCGTCAAGGCGATTTAAAGTGAGATATACTTGTATAAGTAAGTGTAATATGAATAGGTGTGAAATATATGTGAAATAAGGATACGATTGTATGTGTTCACATGAATGAAATTTGATGTACTTTAATCATGGTCACTCGGATAGAAAGTCCATGTTGGATGAGTAGTAAGACCAGTTTTGTTAAATAAAATTGGATTTAACAATATGTGAAGCGATTCAGTTATTTGTCTTTCTTTATCATTGGAAAAACCTCTACGGATAATTTGGATATTCTTAATATCGATTTTATGGTTGTAATAGATAGCACGTACTGCTATTGCTGATTTGATTTGTAATTTCTCTGGTTCAAAGGGATTATTAGGAGGTTGTTCAGCTTAGATTTCATGTTCTTTGGTACAAGTTTTGATTTCTTGAGAAGTCTATTCAATATGGAAAGCATCATCATTAACACACCTTAACCTGTAGATGCAAATATTTGCTGAGGTGAAAGCGATCTTGTCCTTTGTTTTAACCAATTCACCTCGAACAGTGTTGATAGTTTTGTAAAATACTGGAATGTTATGCTGTTGTAGAATCCTTTGCAATTCTTCTATCGTATTATAGAAGATAAAATACAACGATAGTTCCAATCTCTGACATTTCAATTGATTTATTATCAGTCAAAAAGATGTCGTTTCATTTTTGTATATTTTTAATAATATTCATTGAAAAACCATTAAATCGTAAGATACTAATGATATTTCTATATTCAATTTCATTTATCATCTAATGTAATGAATATGTTGACTGTTCTAAATAAGTTTAGAGCTAGACATATTTTTGCACTAAATGGATATGATGAGTTGAAATCGATATATCGATTTGAGTGTATAAGTTTATGGTAATTAAGAGTTCAATGCAAATGCATTTTAACTAGGTAGTCTAAAAATAGTAACTCATTATTGTTCCTCTTCACTTTCTAAAATGAATTTCATTTGCTGAGAAATAGTGTTGATTAGTTTTTAATGAAGTTTTCAGGAAAGTCACTTTAATAATGACAAAAGCATCATCTACATACCTCAGTCAAACTCGTGATCAAATGGCATTACTGCAAATATGGGATTCAGTGTAAGCCATAACAAATATGTATCACTCATTTTTATAAAGAAAAATGTTGTTTTTCTTTTGAAAATAGAACTTTTGATTTCCAATAAGTGTTCGGATTTTATGTACTGTTATAATGATGGATACTACTATTGTTTATAGTGTAAGTAGTACTACTACTAAAATTAGTAATTACGATGTGTTCATTACAGTTCTAGTCAATGACTATAACAGTGTAGAATACATGGAAAATTGAGCTTTTTAGTTACTTCATGAACATTATATCAGTTCTTCTTTATGATTTTATTCGTTATTGGTTATATTCTTGATTTTCGGAATATTTATTTCACGTATACTCTTTTTTGACGTTATTGTCTAGTGTACATATGATCGTCTTGGTGATTGATCATTTCTGTATTTGTTGAAAGATGAAATCAATGTTAGTTTATTTGTTGACTACTGTTTGATTTGTGTGCTATATTTCTAAAAATTTCCCAAATATTCCTAAAATCTTATTTGGTTTAAAATGTCGACGATTTGCTTGTTGAATTCATATATATGGTTGTCCATGTGTATTGTATTTGTAAATGAGTCAATGAAACGGTCGTCCACAGAGTGGATAGTTTAATTAACTACGGGACCAATCATCAACCGGACAACAAAGCCATAACAAACACAAGGACAAATGAGGGCAATGAGATTACAAAATAACTGATTAAAGATAGGTTTAAAAGGAAGAACTAACTTAATGCTTGCGTGATAACCAACACACTTCTACATTAAGTATAGACTGGCGAAGATGTCAACCAAAACGATAATAAAGACCTTGCGATTCAATATCGTCTACCCTAGCTGCAATCTCCTCCCCTTCACCATTTCAATGACTTTAATAGTTATTGTATACATGGATTTAAAATGACTTTTGCATGAATGTAATACTACAGACGAAAAAAATATCGGTTCCATTTCTTATGATGTTCATGCACATTATATATCATTCATTATTTGATAAATAAATAATCGTCATTAAATTTTTTAGTTATGTCATGTCTCCTAAGCTTGCTGGTTTAAATGAGAAGCCAACATCTTCAAAACCTAATGAGCTCGAAAATCAACTGTATAATCAATCCATGATAGCTTAGTCAGCCTATTCTGTTTATTTTTTCTGTGAATGCTTATCTTCTGGGGGGTGTATTATCTTCAGTGGTCATCATATATCTTCTGACCTATTGTGTTTAGTCGACCTCTGTATACATCAGAGTCTATTTCTGTATACTTATTGATTACAGGCTGATCTACAGAAATGGACTTATGTTTGTGAATTTTTCAATGTGAAGTATTGGTATTTTTACAATTGCACCATATTGGTTAACAGTTAGTAGAAGTTCTAACTCCCTGATCTCTGGAACAACATATTTATAATGTGAATGACCAGTAAATAACAGTATCAGACAATTTTCTGTTGTTACAGATTAGTATTTCTCATTGATTCCCAAAGGAGCCGCCACTTGAAAGCATCAATAACCATAGGAGTATATTTATGTGAAATTCAAGAGATGGCGGTTTCATCACAAAGCCATTCCAAATATTTGGTAAAAAAGAAAGACATAATTATCTTATTTTCATTAAGTTCCAGTAATTATGTCCCAATTTTGGAAAAGTGACCCGCTGTATTCAATCGTTTACAGATACTCACATTGATTAATTATCTCAAATGCTGAAGATTTTGATGCGATTCATTTCTATTTTAGATAGTTTGAATTGATTATATTGCATCAAAAATTTCCATTTCTAATGTAGTTTATAAATTGGTACATGTTTACAAACGTAAAATGAAATGATCTAAATCAATACTTCAAGAGCCTATCAAGAAAATTACTCTTCAGTAAGACTCGATAAAGCATGTTATGGACCTTTCTGATATTCACTTGACCAATTTAAAAATAGAAGCCTTGTTATTAAGTTTTAAATTTCATGTTCCATAAGCTAAACTAGATAGACCTACAGTCACTAATTTAAAGTTTGTATAGTTACTCTGAATAAGGTTATAAGCTGCTAATGAAAATCTACAACTACTTGCTTTAGAAAGAAATTAGTGCAGTACATAATCACAGTTCTGATAATTTTTTTAAAATACGACACTGACGTTAGTTAATCCTTTCTGAATATAAATTATAAAATGTGAGTATTTCCATATTCATGTCCTGTTCAAACATTATTTATATCAGTAAGCTATCGAAAGTGGCTCACTAGTTAGCAAAGTGCAGGCAGGAAACATTCTTGAGAACAATTCTCATTAGAAGCTAAACTTACTTACTTACGCCCATTACTACTCACTGAGGAACATAGGCCGCTCACCAGGATTCTCCATTTAACTCTGTCCTCAGCAATCCTTTCCAGCTGTTTCCAGTTGCTGTTCATCCTTTTAATGTCTGCTTCCAATTCTCAGCGAAGTGTGTTCTTTGGCCTTCCTCTTTTCCGTTTCACAACAGGATTCCATGTTAATGCTTGTCTCGTGATGCAGTCTAATGGTTGCCGCAATGTATGTCCTATCCATTTCCAACATCTTTTCCTAATTTCCTCTTCGGCTGGAAGTTGGTTTGTTCTCTCCCATAGTAGGCTGCTGCTGATGGTTCCCGGCCAACGGACATTCAGTATCTTGTGTAGGCAGTTGTTTATAAATACTTGTACCCTTTTGATGATGTTTGCAGTAATTCTTCAAGTTTCAGCTCCATACAGCAGGACTGTCTTCACGTTCGAATTGAAGAGTCTGACTTTGAGGTTAGTTGATATTTGTTTTGAGTCCCATATGTTTTTCAACTGCCTGTAGCTCTCCTAGGGTTACTGCCGGTCCCAAGCCAGGGTAAAGAAGGAGGGTTGGGCATAGGGCTAGCATTCCCATCCCATAAAACCCAAACTTGCTAAAAAAACGCTAACCAGATTAAGCAAGCTAAACTAAACTTAACTAAGTAAATATTGAAAACGGAGGAAAATGCGACTTTTCAGTAGTACACACTTCTGACTTTGTCATGTTTCAAATCAAGAAACGTTGTGGCGAGTGTTACCTATAAGTTACTGTAACAAGGTCTAATAGTTTTCATTTTTGACCACATTCGGTTGATAATATACTTAGATATTTATGAATAACCAATGGTGACAGACGTCTCAAATTCAACATAATTGAACTACATTAGTAACAAGTTCCTATCAGAAATTCATTATTGCAATCATCCTTAAAAACAACAGATATTGATCTCTGTAACAAAGAACCTAATATGTAGCTACAGTAAAGCTGAAATGAGTGAGTTTAACTTGTTGGATAACTAATGTGATTTTCTTTAAGCTTGATTTACTAACAGCTTACAACGGAAGATTTCAATGTAGAAAGGGTCAATATTTTGTAGATACACTGAATTAGCTGACAGTAACAAGTATGTATTAATATGATACCTTTATTTATTATAGTCAGTTAAAACATTGACTTCCTAGTTGATTCTCATTTTGGAACTCTATTAATAAAAAGACAGTGAAAAATAAGTTGGGAGAATTATTTCAAAGGGTTGATTATGTAAAATTGTACAGAATTTTTGAGTACATTAAAGGCGAATTAGAGGTTCTCAAATCATTACGATCAGAGAGCAAACTTGTTCAGACATGATTGTTTGTTACATAGATTTCATTTTAGAGATTTCCGAATAGCTCTGATTAGTTAGATTAATTTTAGTATTTTGCTTATCTTCTTGAGGATTTTTCAAGGAATTATCAAGGACTTTGAAAATATTGTAATCTAGTTAAAGAGTTTACCAGTTATCTATAGACTAAACAATCATAATCTCTTTCGTTTATTGAGTGAAATATTCTGTTGAGAAAAAAGAAACATCCGATTAACCATAATGTCCTGTAAAATGGATAGTCTTTATTTTGGAAAATTTGATGAATGGAGATGAATTATAGAGAGTCTGAATTCATTAGAAATTTTAAAGATTAGGTTCATTGATCAATAGAAGCTTCGAGCTTATTACAATCTATCACTAAAGTGCATCTGTACTATTTAGGGAAGTGATATTTCCTATTAAATTTGAACATACATTGCAACGTTTCATGGTCTGAGAAGCTACTAGTGAACTTTTGGAGGCTATATTGTAACTTGATTGAGGGGAGGGGACAGGAATCGGACCAACATGAAGCACTACAGTAATATGGTATAACTCAATGCTCAATAGTCAATCAATGTAAATATTTTGTTAAATATTATTTTTTATAATAGCTTTATAATGAGTACCAATTGTAATCTTGTTAAATGTTCTTACATGTTTACAATCCCATGTAATTTCATATAACGCGCAAACTCTCTCGTGATATGATAGATAACCGTGAAATTTTTGACTGTAGTTTTTAAGAAGATAACTTAAAAATCCACTGATTGTGAAAAGTACATCTTCCGGTTCTGTATCATCATGGTAATAATTTCGTATATATTTTCGATAGAAATGTTTAGTTTAGTGAAGACATAAAAACGATTACTAAAACATTTGATTTACCAACGGATGGAATAGTTCTGAATGCAAAATATAGAAAAACGACTACCTAGTAAACATAACTAATGAAAGTATGCAGAAGATAAATTTTCGCATCAAACTCCTTATGTATTGATTCTTTTGTATTACTACTAGACACGTTCTACGTAATGTCATAGACTTCTCAATGATCTAGCAGGTTATTTGTTAACAATCATTAGTGTGTTTAATCAACTTTGAACTTTCAGAACTGTGTTTTAGAAGACTATTTCATTTATTTTAGTCATGGGTAATGTAAACAATATATTCCTATAATTGTTAGGTTCCTCTTACCCTATCCTTCCGTTCAGTATATGTATTGTTAGTATATTGTCTCTTATTAAGATCCATAGTTAATTAGTTGTGTACAAGTTGCCCCTGTTCAATGTCACTATCTCCATTGTTTGTAGTGTCAAGTTCCTGATTTGTCTACAGTGTGGTTTGGTTTTGTGTATGTATAGAGGGATGCCTGAAACACAATACGATTTTATCTGTTTGATTCGTCAGCTTGCATTCTTCCTATGCTGATCTGGGTTCGAGTGGGCATCAGGCACTCATTGTCATTGTATCTTTGTGCGCATAAGGCCATATCTAATAACTGGTCTCATATATTAACCATATCAGTATCTTTTACGTCATAACAGTTACACCATGCATAAATTAGTAACTAATTCACATGTGGATGAGAGTTCACCTATGCACTACACATATATTACAAACATGCTTAAAATTATAGGTTTACATTCATTTCTCATGAGAGTTTATCGTTGTTGCTGCCATTTGTAATCCCATTCATATGTATAAGAGGTTGCTACTGACCCCCCAATACATTACCAGATCTCACAATATCCCAATATTCATTTAACCCATTACTCTTCGCCAATTCATATATAGATATAAACACACTTTGCAATGCAAGAAGATTGATTTACTTAACAAATATATTTGTTATTTTCTCACGGTTTACCTTATTTATCTCTAATTCTGTTTTACTATAAGTATCCTTTTCAATTAAATCACCCAGTTAACATTTGTTTATCACTCACATAAACAATTATCCAATTGATCATTAGTAATTTAATGAGAAGGATATTGTTTATGTGATGTGGCTGGTACTGTTACACTTTTATAGAAAACAATATACACACCTATCCATCTATCTATCCCTAATCTATTTATTTATCTATCCCTGATTTATCTATCTATCTATCTATCCCTGATCTATCTATCTATCACTGATCTATCTATCTACATATTTATCACCCCGAAATATAAAATACCTTCTGACTAACTGTAAAAAAGGTTACAGTACTCATTCAATAAATGAATAAAAGACAAGTGAAATTCAGTTGAGGTGGTTAGTTTTGTGGAAACTGGTAGTTTAATATATTGATTATTCCACATATTGATGTTGGGAAGGCACCATTAAAAACCATGGAGCACTGGACAGTTGTTATTGTTAACTGGAATTGTTAAATATAATGCATTTAATAAACTTGATATAAAAATTTCGTCGAAATCTAACTGAATAGTAAATGAAAGGAATTAAGCTTCAGATGTACTCAAAAGTGATTAGATAGAAAATACAATATAGAACCATAGGAATACTTCTAATATTTTATTCAAGAAGAATTGATCTAAACCTCATGAATACTTTACTGAAACATCTTTGAATTGTTTATATAATTCTATTCATTCATTTAGAAATAAATGTTGAAAATGATGTGAATAACTTCGATTAGAGCATCGTATAAGAACAAGTAGACGCAATATATGAAATGCTCAAGATCAGCTTATGAATGAGATAATCATACTGTCGGTTAATTAACAATTTTAAATTAATCAAAAGACAGTAATTATGATTAAATAATTTATCCGTAATAAAAGTAACTATACTACAGTGGATATAAATATTTTGTATAATCCAAAATATAAGTCATTGTTTCGTAGTGACGTTGACTCTGTTTATCCATTAAAACAACAATAATAAGAACTCATCCATGTGACCGTGAGGTTGTTTAGTCATTTTTAAAAAATTTAAAGTGAAGACTCACTATAATATCTTCAGATGGAAAATACACAGTGGCTCCAACCATAAGATACACATGTATATGTAGTTCTCACAATAAATCTTATATGACCTGAAGTTTCTATGGAAAAGATATAGTCGTATAATATTATAAGGCTTATTATAATGAGCTTTATTTTATTAACAATTCAAATCCTACTGCCAAATGCAACACAGTTATTCATAAATACTAATTTTATGTCAGACAGGTTGCAGCTCTAATCATACCTTTAAATTTTAACCTTACACCAAGTTCATAGTAACTCCGCCTGTAGCCCCTAGGGTTGCTGCCGGTCCCAAGCCCGGATAAAGGAGGAGGGTTGGGCATGGGGTTAGCAACCCCATCCCGTAAAACAACATCCTTGCTAAAAAACGCTAACCAGTAAAAACCTTTATAACCATTTTTACTCCACCCTGGGAGTTGGAAGGTGTGTTATGACGCCTCATGGTGAAAGCCGAGTTTCTTCGGAAGCCACGAGGCCGATATCCCTTCTGATAACCAGAGCAACAATTAATATAGGTATATGGAATGTCCGCATGATGTGTGAGACAGGGAGAACCATGCAAATAGCAGAAGAAATTAGAAGATACAACCTGAAGATACTTGGAATAAGCGAAACGCATTGGTTGCAAGCTGGACAGCAACGGTTATCCTCGGGAAATGTGCTTTTATACTCCGGCCACGAAGAAGAAAACGCCCCCCACACACAAGGAGTAGCATTGGTGTTATCCAAAGATGCATGGAAGGCTCTTATAGGATGGGAGCCTCACGGACCTAGAATCATCACAGCATCCTTCAAGATGAAGAAGGAAGGGATTACAATGAATGCCATTCAGTGCTACGCACGCACCAATGACAGCCACGAAGACGACAAAGACCAGTTCTATGCGAGGCTGCAGTCAATCATCGAGAAATGTTCAGCCAAGGACCTGACCATTCTGATGGGCGACTTCAACGCCAAGGTCGGAGTGGATAACATCGGGTATGAAGACATCATGGGACAACATGGACTGGGAGAAAGGAATGATAACGGTGAGAGGTTTGTGAACTTATGTGCCTTCAACAAAATGATTATAGGTGGCACCATTTTCTCCCACAAAAGTATACACAAAACTACATGGGTTTCACCGGACCACATTACGGAGAACCAAATCGACCACATCTGCATCAATAAGAAGTTTAGAAGGACCATAGAAGATGTAAGAGCAAGGAGAGGAGCCGACATAGCTTCAGATCACCATTTGGTGGTAACTAAAACGAAACTGAAGCTGAGGAAGCACTGGACAACTGGAGCAGCAGTATTACACAAGTTTAATACAGCCCTTCTCCGGGATACTAACAGACGCAACGAATTCAAATTAATTCTCAACAACAAGTTCCAGGCATTTCATGATCTACTAGAAAAAGGTGGAACTAATATGGAAGACAACTGGAAAGAGATTAAGGAAACAATAACTTCAAACATGTCAGGAGGTTTTGGGTCTCAAGAAACAACACCAAAAAGAGTGGATTTCCGTTAGTACTCTGGACAAGATCCAAGAAAGGAGGAACAGAAAGACAGCGATCAATAACAGTCGGACAAGAGCAGAGAAAGCCAAGGCACAGGCCGAATACACCGAAGTCAACAAGCAAGTGAAGAGGAGCATCAGGTTGGATAAACGAAAATTTGTTGAGGACCTAGCAATGACAGCGGAAAAAGCTGCAAGAGAAGGAAATATGAGGCTCCTATACGATACAACGAAGAAGTTAGCTGGGAAATTCAATAAGCCAGAACGGCCAATCAAGAACAAGGCTGGCAAACCAATCACTGAAGTGCATGAACAACGGACCAGGTGGGTAGAGCACTTCCAAGAACTCTTGAATAGACCAGCCCCACTGAACCCATCACTCATCGAAGCAGCAGCCACGGATCTCCCTATAAGCACAGACCCACCAACAGTCGAAGAAATCAAAATGGCCATCAGACAGATCAAGAGTGGCAAGTCAGCAGGACCAGACAACATACCAGCGGAGGCACTGAAGACAGATATAGAAGCAACTTCCAAGATACTCCACATTCTCTTCAGGAAGATTTGGGAGGAAGAACAAGTTCCAGCAGACTGGAAAGAAGGGTACCTCATCAAGATACCGAAGAAAGGCGATCTCAGCAATTGTGAGAACTACAGAGGCATTACCCTACTTTCAGTACCAGGAAAGGTCTTCAACAGAATGTTATTGAACAGATTAAAGGACCCAGTCGACGGCCAACTCCGAGATCAACAGGCCGGATTCCGTAAAGATCGATCATGTACCGATCAAATCGCTACTCTACGGTTCATTGTTGAACAATCAATTGAATGGAATTCATCACTTTACATCAACTTCATCGACTATGAAAAAGCATTCGACAGCGTGGATAGGAGAATATTATGGAACCTTCTACGACATTACGGCGTACCCGAGAAGATAGTCAACATCATACGGAATTCTTACGAAGGACTACATTGTAAAATCGTGCATGGAGGTCAGCCCACAGATTCATTCAAAGTGAAAACCGGTGTCAGACAAGGCTGCTTACTCTCGCCCTTCCTCTTCCTACTAATCATCGACCGGATCATGAAGACTGCAACATCTCAAGACACTCTCAGGATACAATGAACAATATCGATGCAACTCGATGACTTGGACTTTGCAGATGACCTACCTCTTCTTTCTCACACACAACATCAAATACAGAAGAAGACCAAAAATATGGCAGCAGCCTCAGCAGCAGTAGGCCTCAACATACACAAAGGGAAGAGCAAGATCCTTTGATACAAAACAACAAACACTAACCCAATTACACTTGACGGAGAAATTCTGGAAGACGTTGAGACCTTCACATATTTGGGCAGCATCATCGATAAACAAGGAGGGTCTGATTCGGATATGAAGGCACGGATTGGTAAGGCAAGGGCAGCATTTCTACGACTGAAAAATATCTGGAACTCAAACCAACTGTCAGTCAATATAAAAGTCAAAATTTTCAACACAAATGTGAAGACAGTCCTGTTGTATGGAGCTGAAACTTGGAGAACTACGAAAAGTATCCTTCAGAAGATACAAACATTTATAAACAGCTGTCTGCGTAAGATTCTTCGGATCTGTTGGCCAGATACCATCAACAACAACCTGTTGTGGCAGAGAACTAATCAACTTCCAGTCGACGAAGAAATTAGGAAAAGACGCTGGAGATGGATTGGACACACATTGAGAAAACCATCAAACTGTGTCACAAGACAAGCACTGACTTGGAATCCAAAAGGCCAAAGAAACAGAGGAAGACCCAAGAACACATTGCGTCGGGAATCAGAAACAGACATGAAGAGAATGAACAGCACTTGGGAAGAGCTAGAACGGAAAGCCCAGAACAGAGTTGGTTGGAGAATGCTGGTGGGCGGTCTATGCTCCACTTGGAGTAACAGGCATTGATTGATTGATTGAAGTTCATAGTCCCAAATACTAATTCTATCATTAGATTGCGTTTTACAACACTGTTGAATGGAAGATCAAAAATATGATTTACACTTAAGGTTAGAAGCAGCTTTTATTGTATAGGTTAATGTTAGTAATACAACTTAGAAATTCCAGTTAAAATTACAATCTGTCTAATAATTTTAAGTTTATCAATTTTGTAAAACTGGGTAAAACGTAATATATGGTCAAGAAAAACTTAGTGCAATGTCGGACGAAGCACTGTGATACTAAAAATATTGGGCAAAGTGCTAAAATACCCTGAGTTTTTCATAAACTTTACCAAACGTTTTATTATACTATTTTCCTCGGCCTTATATGATTTGACCATAACCTTTCGGCTCACTGAGTTAGTTTCATTTTCAATGTGATTAAGAAGAAAGGCTGGATTGTCGTAAATACCGATTCTAGCTGTGATAGTATAAAAATAATAATATGCATATTAAGGTATAAAAAGTATATTATACAGCTGTAAGTTTTCAATTATTATTATGCAATTACTCAACAGTCCATATCTACATGGCATCAAGCTTACAATCATAAGAATTTACAAAATGTATGATACATTTTTCAAGTTATAACGTTTAAATTCTGTATTTGTTATCTACATAACAATCGCACTTAATGAATTCAAACTGTGTATACATAAGTTTCATTGATTGTATTCGCCACAGATAGATATTCGCTAGGTACAACTAAAATCCAGAGAGCACTGGATAGTTGCTTCACCGAATTATGGAACTCCTCAATATTGCTCACCCTTGATTCAGTCGGTTAAGATAACCTATGGCCTTCAGGTCAACTGGAATCAAAGGTGTTCATCCCTAAGGTGTTCTATACTACTTCGAAACAGCTGTTCAGTGCTTTCTAGGTTTCATTCATATCCAACGAACGTCAGTCTATGACAAATACAAACAATTAGACTTATTACCTACCTCCATGAAATCACCTCTATTCAACTGTGTATGTAAAAGTTTACAAACAATGAAAATCTATCAAAAAGACTTTACTATAATGTTTTACCCTCTATATGCATAAAACTAACAAAACTGAGAAAGAATTAACTTAATGTCTTTAAAATAATAACCTTTTTTTCAATTAATAAGACATAAATTGGCAAACATCACCCTCTGTGTATTCATTAACAATTCTTTAGGTTTCATAAGAAAATAAAATTACCCTCCCACCTCTCCCACCTCCACACACACATTCCCAACATAGATTAGATTAAAACCGTCTTGTTATCAATCAACATTAAGTTTCAAAGTTAATTTCATTTATGTCAAGTAAAATTTTAACCATTTAACATTTAACTAACCACACACATAAAACAAGAATGATCTATTTATCTATGTTATTTCAGTTAATAACATATAAACAGAAAACATGTGGTGTTTTGGCGCCATAATATTTTAACATTGTCGACCTTTCTAGTTTATTTAAACAAACGAAAATACAATGAAGTGTATTTTATGCTATGCTATAAGAAGACAAAAAAGAAGGACATACTAAAAAACAAAAATACAAAAGTTAAGTTGAAACACTTTATTCACTTCTTATTTTTGTTGTATAAACTAGGTGGGCTTAAATACTTAGAAGACTAAAAGATTATGTAAAAAAAAAGGTTTTTCAAAGTGAATTAGTATAAACTTTTTCTTTGTCATTTGTGTGCATTTCACAGGCTGTTAATACTTTAATGATATTCTCATAGTTACAAAATCTCTACTGTACATAATGTATATTGGTCCACCTAAATTCTAGACCAATTTACCTTTCTATAGTTGTCATTTCTGTCAATAAATACATATATATGAAATAATAATCCTTTAGAATAATCAGTAGTTCCAAACTTTAACCTTAAATCATCTTATATTCAACAAATACACACACATTTACACATATACATTTCTGTAATATCCATTAACCTCATCATATTATTTCACTAATACTATTACTATCACTATAATCACTATCTTATTACTATTGTGCTAGTCATTTTATTTTAGTTCTATGTACAATATTTTTTTTTAAAGAAAAGAACAGTTGGGCATTGAAAATAAAGACGAGTGTGAGTGAAAAAGGCGAAAAATGTATAAACGACTTGAATGTAATAAGAAGATGAAAGAAGGATGAGGGGGGGAGACAGTTGGGTGGGGCTAAGAGATTTATTTAGAGACTATGTCATTAGTTAACCCTCCCCCCACCCCCCAAAAAAAGAAAAATCAAAGTTAACAAGAGACCATGATTAACTAGACATTTTCATTAACATAAAGAGAAAAATAAATGAAATTTTGTTATTTTCCAAAAGAATTAAAAAAACAAACAAAAAACAACACCCCAAAAATTTTTTTTCTTTTCTAAAACTTTTCACTTTAAAATCAACTTCAACATCTTTTTGGTATTTCGTTAAAACTAATCATAATATTTTCTAGATTATCATTAAAAATATATTTCATGAGGTACCAGATAGAACAAAAAGAAAATATCTATTAGTTAAGATAAGTTACTTCATTATCTACCTACTTGTCTTTTACATATACAGTTGTTATAATTGATAAAATTTCATTGATAATTGAAATAACAATCACTCTGCAGGTAATCTAAACAAATAAAAGGCGTATATTTAAACTGTTAAAGTCAATTTGTTGTTTTGTATTTATTCGTGTATACATACAGAACATGCATATATACACTAAGTAGATGGTGATATTGAATGCATTTTACCATTACAAAATGTATCTATGATTATTTACCTAAAACAAATGTAATCACATTAAATAAGATAGAATGAATAGATATACAAAGACAGTTGTTGTCATTCTTCTTCTGGATATTATAAAACTAGATGGCTCCAGGTTACATTTTCTGAGATGGATGGTGGGGAGAGGGAGGTGGGGGTGGGTGGTTGAAACAAGAGAAATCTAAATGTTTATATAGTTAATGAATTGAAAGGCGAACAGGTATTGTTATACTCTCACCAACAATATCATCAAGTCAATGTTTATCTTGAAATATTCAGAAGTGATATTATGAATATTTTTTAGAGTATTTTCTGATGACGACTATTAACTGTATATCTATTAGAAAGAATATTCACTTAGTCATTATAAATACCAAAACCTATAATCAATTAGTTATTCATGAAATGGATCCATATTATCACAAGTTAACTGATAAATTTCTTTCAACAAATTTAAACTATTCAAAACCAAATGTTCACTAAGTGTATTGTATGCAAAAATTTTGATCAATTGGTCATTCATTTAACAGGTGAGTATTACGTGTTACATGGTCAATTCTAAACTAAGTTGAGCTTAGTATATATATGCATCAGATCAAGTTCTGATACCATATTATGACGAGAGGATCAAGTTAACAATGACAATACCATATATAGTTCGACAAAAAAAATGAAACAAAAGTTGGATTGAAAAAATGACGCAACTTGTGATCAAGATGATAAGGAATGAATGCAGCTGCGCTACTGAAACCGTTCACAACCCTGTTATTGAGTATTTTCAACCACTGACTGCGATAATCACGTGGACTCTGACAAAGTAATATGCTCCTACCAATATGATTTAGACCAATAATCAGCCACCTTATCAGTTAGTGTTACATTTTGTTTTAGAGGGCTCTACTTTTCTTTTATCCTATTCATACTTTGGTAAACATATCACGACAACGTAGGCGGTGGATATATGTAATGCATTTTGAAAAATGGATTACACCATTCTACTAATCATGTGATAAGTATTGGGTGAGTAGACAATTAAGTTACAAGTTAGCTAATTCCCCCCCCCCCCAGCCTCATGATAGAGACCACTAAAATTAATTGGTTCGTCCCTACATTATTGTTTTGCCTAATAAACATTCCGTATACCATTTATTCTGATTTTTAATGTGCATCGATTATTGTTCGTGGTTTGTTAATGTTAGTCTATAGAGTAATGAAGCCTATGTTTATTAGAATAGATTATTCTAATCACGCAGATTAATTATAAGCGTTGTATTATAAATACATTTCCTTACGCTAAGCACTGTAGCTGCCGCCGATCCCCCCCGGGGATTACTAACGATTTTTATTGGTTGTACATCTATTGTTTTACGATCTGGATATTGCAGCATGATTGAACACAGAAACTGGTTTAACTTACTCTCCCCGCTTGTTTTGACTTCGTGCTTGTCGGATTTACATTCAGTCCAAATACAATTCTCCTATATTCATCTTTACTGACTTTCAATATATCCACTCATCCTATGAATGGTGGATGTACACGAGCCAATATAATACAGAGTGATTTATAGACAGTTGGAACTTATATTATCATGGAACAAAGTTAGATAGTAATCCAACAGAAACAAGCAATAACGATTCGTATCCCGGATAGTAAGTAACCTAAAAAAAGTCATATATATTTCTTATTTGTAATCGTAACATTAACTGTAGTCAGTTGGTGTTACTAAAGCACTAAACGTCAATAATCCTCTGACTTTACTTGTATATATTGTCAATAGTGGTTGCTTATTGGTACTATTTATCATTTGTTCTGTTTGGTTCGGTTCCTATTTAATTCGTGACACCAGCCATATTGAGTGTTATTGGCAGTTCCGTATAGTAGATCTAGGAGAAATACCACTAGAATTACCTTGTAATTTACTGATAGCTCTATTTTATTAGACTTTGTTGCTATCCAGCAAGCTGCTGATATTTGCGATTGTTGTACAAATGTAAGTGTATTACGACGATTGATTTACTTTTACTGACACTAAGTTGTAATGATTCTGGATAATTAGTTTGTGTGTAAACACACAAAGGTTGGTAGTAACCTAGTATTCTAACTCAAAAGATCTGATCAACGGATAAAGGTCGTGTCTTCTTTGACATGTATAGAAAACAATTCAAAGAAGTGTTAAAATCCTATTATTGAATTTATTCATATATTTGAGATAATATGAATAAAATCGACTATAGATCACTAGTGTCTCACAAAAACAATTCGAAATAAAGCTGTTTTAATACCGAAAATTCTCCTTTCCATGAAGTCATTTACCGAAACTGTACATTTATATTTATAATAAATTTAGTAAATGATTATCTATCATAAAACAGAAAGGTAATACATCATTTACCACAGTAATCAAATGCTAGTCGTATTCTAATGTATTACATATAGCGGTGTTAGTGGTATATAGACCGGATTAAAGCATGCTCAGTGCATGATCGTGATGGCGCACGCTGATTGGCTACTTCTAAACCAATCAGCTCTAGTGGATTGTTGCAGAAGATTCTGGAAGCTTCTTATGTAAATACTATAAATACATTAACGTTTGTCTAACTAACGATTCCTACTTCTGTCTACCCTTGTTATTTGGAATATAATTTGTTCCTGTTCAAACGTGTTCTGATTTGGGATCTTGTCAAGTGTTCGGTGTCTAAGAATACTAAGCAATAGAAGTATTTGGGTCAGTTGAAAAACAAAGAAACGTAAATGAAGAAACGGATGGATTATTAAGATCATTTCAAAATCAAGGATTGCCGGTGCTTATTTTGAATACAGAGACTGGGCTAAAATTAATGAATTTCAAACCTCCTCGACTGTACATAAATTTCTAACCTGGACTCCTTTTAATTTAGTCCTTCTAACTGTGTAAATGAGTTTTAAGGCTGGTTACCATGGTTGTGAATGATGTGGATTAAGCAAATCTTCAAGAATTGGGCTGTTTAACTATTTATGGCATCCTTCAGTTATGAACACAGAAAAGTCATCTGATATCCGTTTGGAAACAGATATAACTGGTATTAAAAAACAGCTAAACTGGTAAGCATACACTTTATACTTTCACTGGTTACGTTCTTATTAGAGAAGACAATTGAAAATTTCGATGATGAATAAAGCGTTTATTCCAGATGTCTTGAAGTTCGAATTTTTAGTGCTTCTGCTGCCATGTCGATCCTGAAGTCGATGCCAGCCTAGACGTTGTCATCCCATTGACGCTCTGTTTACGATCAAATATAACTTCTATTCCATCCTTCATTGCCTTCTGATTTATTCTCATTCGTAAGAGTGGGGTTCAATCGTAAGAAATTACTCTGGTAATACCGCAAATGTAACGTGGTCATATACCCCATGCACTTCATACATTATGTGGGAAATGGGAGGGTTCATATTTAGTTTATTCAAGTAGTTATCTAATATACTGTTAAGTCACAAAACAATGTTGTTAAAATTAATTAAGCTTCTCAAGTATCGGATGTATAAAGTGGAAATAATAATCTTTCAAATACAATAGAAGAAATATAAATAATAATTATCAACTTGATGGATATTAAGAATGTGAAGAATATGTAGTAATAACAATTTTGATAACAGTTGAAAAACAAAGAAACGTAAATGAAGAAACGGATGGATTATTAAGATCATTTCAAAATCAAGGATTGCCGGTGCTTATTTTGAATACAGAGACTGGGCTAAAATTAATGAATTTCAAACCTCCTCGACTGTACATAAATTTCTAACCTGGACTCCTTTTAATTTAGTCCTTCTAACTGTGTAAATGAGTTTTAAGGCTGGTTACCATGGTTGTGAATGATGTGGATTAAGCAAATCTTCAAGAATTGGGCTGTTTAACTATTTATGGCATCCTTCAGTTATGAACACAGAAAAGTCATCTGATATCCGTTTGGAAACAGATATAACTGGTATTAAAAAACAGCTAAACTGGTAAGCATACACTTTATACTTTCACTGGTTACGTTCTTATTAGAGAAGACAATTGAAAATTTCGATGATGAATAAAGCGTTTATTCCAGATGTCTTGAAGTTCGAATTTTTAGTGCTTCTGCTGCCATGTCGATCCTGAAGTCGATGTTCATGAATATATTGTTTTTTTGGCACAATGGTGATGCTTCATGTATGTTAGAGTCAAACAACCGGAAAACAGTTTGGAACAGAAAGCGCCATTGCATTCTCCCTAAACTTGACCTGCTATTGATTACCATTGTCTGCCGAAAAGTTCAAGAATGATATTTATTAATGCAATTCTATTTTTAGATAAACATCCACCTTCGAAGCATAAAGTCATACATCAGGATTAACAGGATACACTTGAGTAAGTAAAAGCTATTTTATGAGGTATGACTAACTTTATATTATGCTTCCATTGCTTGTAAACTCTCCTCACAAGTAATTTGTGGGCTTCAACAGACGACAATGTTGTTACTGGATAATAAAAATTAAGAGAAGTGGTTATAGCATACAGCAGATGGAGTAATCCATGTCAACCTAATAAACCAGCTCAACCATCGTTACATTACCACTTTTTTTTAGATGGTTGGGTTCAACTTTTGTGTTTAATTAGATCATTTTAAGTTTAACAAATGAGCTTAATTCACATTATTATCAAATATTTCCAACCACCTCTTATTATGTAATCATTTGAACTCTCATCTCTATTTTGCCTTCTGGTACTTTCTTTTGTATTTGATATATATTTAAAACATTTTCTCCAACATTTTAGTTATGTTCACATGTCTAACATGTTTGATCTCAACCAAGTTCGAACACTCTCATGAGTACGTTAAACTTTGTTTCAAATACTAATTTTGTAAAATGTTATTCTAGGTTGTATGCAGCTGATGAGAAACCAACGAAATAAAATGAATTCATCTTATTCTGCACAAACATTTTTTCTTGCTCACTTAAAAATAATAAAGGGAACAAAGTATATGAAACAAAAAGTATGTTCGCTGACTGAGCCTAGGCAGCATTACACAAAATCTTATTTGCTAAATGTAACTAACCCACCATTTTTAAGGCTTCATAATTGTCTGCAAGATCGAGAACATTGCTTTAACGTAAATAGAATTCACTCTAGCTAGTTAAAGCGACTCTGGGCTTTATGTTCGATCTCATATCCATCTATGATCCGCCTCAAGGCAGTATCATCCCCGTTCTAGTTTACGTGATCAGTCTCAAACTTTAGCACCCAATCTTCTACCAATTGTAGCAATCTCCAGTATCTAGTTCAGGTGAATCCAGGCTGTCATATGACTATGCGTACTTTAATTCCTGATGGTTTCATAAATTGGTTGCCATGTATTGTAATTCATATATTTTCCCCCCTGTATGTCTGCTTGCTCACTTCTTTGTTATATTGTTTTAGTGAAGTATGTAAGTCTGACCTTCCCATTTCTTACCATTCATTGGTTGTCTAGTTCTCACTTCTTTGTGACTATTTATATTTGGGACATTTCTACACCTATGTGTATATCCATATTCCTGGTTTGATTCGATTGGGTTTCTGGATTACTTGATTAGGGGATCCCACTGATGATTGGTTCTTGGATTGTTGAGTGATGGCTATTGACTGCTTGTGATCCCTGTTAATGGTTATTACAACATAATTCTACTACTACTACTACTTTTGAGTTCTCACTATGTTATTAAGTGACGAATTCATAGTTCGTTCTGCTGGTAAGAACATCAAACCAAGCTTTCTAGAATTTTTGGTAGTATTGGGAACAAGGCAACTGGTCTATAACATCGGAGCCTTACATGTAACCTCCTTTGAATAATGGGAAAACGGCTTTTTATTCGTTCAACCGAAAGTTGTTTACTACCAAGGTATGATGAAATAGGTTTCAGATAGGTGTGCACATTGCTCCTGTAAGTTACGTTAGTACAGCAGGAAGAGAGTTATCACAACCTGGAGACCTATCTAGACGAAGTGCCATCAGTATTTGCAAGACTAACCTTGATATATGATAGACATGAACAAAGGTTTCACTCGTGGCTTGGGAGTTATCGTGGTTTCGCCATTTTGTGGAGTGTGTCTCAACAAACTATGCTGTCTCTTCGTCACGTGATTGCAAGACCTCCCTGACTTGTTGTTTAAAGTTGTGTTATTACCCAGCATAAGTACTTCGTATTCTTCTGTATTATCTTAACCAGGTTGGTTTACTAAAGCATTTTGTTATCCCTCACTCCGGTACAGCATCTGTTCGGCGAAACCTAATAAGTAACTCTTCCCGTTTTCTTAAGAGGAACCTTCCATTTGTGATATTCTTTTCTTCGATGACTTCACAGTGGTCGCCTATGGAGAGGTACAGCTACTCCTCCGGCAATGAGGCATGCTATTGTTGTGACCTAAAGAAGGGTTTTGCTGAGTGCTGATTTATAAGTTTTTCCTGCTACTCCGTTTGACATTACCTGGGTGACCAAGGTAAGTACGTCTAGGTATTTCTCAGCCAACGGTCAATCTGCCCTGGTCATTAGCCCCAAACTGGCGGAAGAAAAAAAGCTTGTATACTGAACTTGCAATACCAAACAACCTTTATTTTAAGACATTCATTTATACATTAGTTTCGTCTTGGTGATTATAAATGATCAACTAAATACAACAGATGAACAAGAAAACATTTCACTGATATAATTTCAGGTCATAAAATGTAATTTAGATTATGAGTCACACTGAATATAGATTAATATAATGAAAGCTGACAAACCAAGTTTACAAAATAATTACAGGTTTTATGCTTGGTTCCTAAGTAGTTGTATTCTTGAGGAGTCGAATTCCCAACAGTTATAGTTGCTTTCTCATAGTTGGCCTTGCTGCAATATGTGCAAGAACATTTTTTGTTCCTCAGCATTCACTCACCGGTAACAAAGTCAAGATTGACTGTTTAGTCCCCACTGTTTCCAAGTGGATCTGGTTGTTGACGGTTTTAAACAAGAAATCGACCGACTGTTACTAGGTAGTCAGACCCTGGTGATGTACTATCATTACCCTGTTTTGTCTTACTTTCTATGTTTTTTAATATACCCCCTGCTACCTACTGCTGCTGCCACCTGTTTGCCAAACCATCTCTCTGGTGCTGCCCTCCTTAGCAATGATGGGTTTTAATCATCCACGATGGTTACCTTTGGAAGGGGCGGAAGTGGGAGTAATAATTAATAATAACAATAGCTTTATTCAATAGTATTTTTAGTACAATATGAATTTTCAGCATACAATGTCTCAACAAGTTACTTTTTTGCCGTGTCAACATCTGAAAAAAAGTACACATTTTACATTGTTAACAACAACAACAGCAACAAAAACAATTACAGTAACATAAGGAACAGGAGTCTTTGCATTTTATAATAATCCGTACTTTTAAGAGCACAGATTTCTGATTAGATCGGTCCTTACAAACTTTTCATCACATGGAACATGTGCTAAATATGGAATAATTGAGCATTTATGCTTCTGTTTACGTGCTTGAATCCTGATATAGAAGCGTCGCGTTCTGCCAGAAGATAAACAAGGTAAAAGTTTTGAGTGAAGAGGTTGGTTTATGTCAGATAGAATAATCTTAGATAGCTGTCTGCAGGACTTCAAATGTCTATCTACAACCATGTTTATAATAACGTCGTAGCTTTCACCACACACTTTACTAACAGCTTTCAGTACTCTACGCAACACAACATACTCTTTTCTAAATAGTCCGGGAAAAAATAATGGGGAGCAATATAAAATGATCGGTAATATACATGAACTGACAAATTGTAATAATAAGTGCTTGGTTATACCAAAACTACGTAATCTCTTCACATAGTATATTAAACGGAAAACCCTCTTTGATATAAGCAAAACATGCGAAGACCAAGATAGATCAGAAGTAAAAGTTACACCAAGATAATTAACATTCGACATAGTCTTAATTGTAGAGTCTCAAATTTTACAAACATCGTGTGAATTCACAAGAGCAGTTAAATCCTTTTCATGTCTTAGATTGAAATTAAATGTTTGACATTTGGAGGGATTAAGTTGAAGACCATTCAAACTAGACCATTGTCCAACATTGGCTAGAAAATAATTTATTTCACAACAATTTGAGGAAAAAGAAACAAGCGTATTAATAGTACGATCATCTGCGTACTTGACAAAGGTATTTTTCATAGAAGAGGGCAGGTCATTCTAGAAAAGTGAGAAAAGTAAAGGAGAAAGAACAGCACCTTAAGGCAAACCAACTTCTGTTAGCAAATGAGTGGAGCACTTTCCATTGTACACAGTATATTGTTTCCTTTCGGAGAAATAGGAATATGACCAGTTGGTTATCCAGCTTTCTATGTTCATATTCTCAAGTTTATTCAGTAATATAGATCTAGGAACGGAGTCAAAGGCGGCAGTGTAATCAAGAAACGTACTACGGACATACTTTTCACCATTTTCTAAGCTACACACGACATTATGATGCGAGACAACTGCCGCATCCAGTGTACTTCTGTTGCATCTGTATACAAACTGATATGGGTCGATATGCCCTTCCATTGTTGGCTGCAGCTTACGTAGTAGACGTTTTTCCATAGTTTTGAGAAATGGAAAAGTTATAGATATCGGTCTAAACCTAACATTACTACTTAAAGACGCTTTTTTCAGTATAGGTGTTACTTTTATCTTCCTCCAAGCTTTTGTTATCACGTTTGTAGAGAATGACTCGTTAAAGATACTAGTCAGTGGCTGATACAAAACGTTAGCACATTTCTTGAAGAGAAGATTTGGAATCTCATCAGGACCTGGACAACGTGATTGGTTAAGTGCCTTCAAACATTCTAGAACTTCAATTTCGTTAAATATAGGACCATAATATTTGTTCAATTTACAGTGATCTAAGGGCATCTGATCAGATCCATGCCGTATAAAAGACTCGTTTAACGAGCAGGCATTTAAATGTGTATCTTCTGTAATCTGTTTAGTGTGAGTAAGTTCTTTGAATAGTTTCCAAACAGTAAAAGAGTTTTTACAGGATAGTAGCTTTTCAGCATACAATGCCTCCAAACGTTTTATTTTTTGACATATAGTGCCATTTAACCTTCTAACTTTAATATAATCTTTGTTCCTGAAGTGACTTTCTTTTTCTCTCTTTAGTCGTTTAAGATGTGGGGAGATTAGTCGGTCAAATCTAATAAAAACTGTTTCATTAGAACAGCACACATCAAGACAAAACTTAAATTAGGAACTAGTGACATCTACAGTGGTTTCTAACGATTCATTTGCAAAGAGGTTCCAGTTAGTTGATTCCAGCATGCTATTCAACTTGTAGATGTTTTCATCAGAGTAATTTCTATATTTTATTTTCCTGGTCGGACAAGAAGTTGTATTTTTTAATGGTTTCGCATAAACTTTTGGCAAAACTCGAATGATACAATGGTTGGAGTTTAGAAGAGGGGCGCGTTTACGAGTCTCGTATATTCCAGTGTCATTGACAAAAACTAAGTCAAGCATAACATTGTAGCGAGTTGGAAAGTGTACTAGGTTATGGTGGCCTAAGGATAAAAAAAAGTGTAGTCTAACGAGTTAAGGTCGCCACATACAACTGAAAGAGACCCATTGAGAGTAGTTACAGCAAACTCTGTGAATTCATCGGGAAAGTGGGATGGGACAGATGATGTACAGTCTGGAGTCACATAAATATTGGTAACATATGTGTATTTATATTTATTCAGATATTTTGGACGACATCTTAATGTCAGGCAATCTATAAAACCATTCGAAAACTTAAAACATACACGATTAGATTTACACCAGTTCGTGTTCACGAAGGTAGCAACACAGCCACCACACTTTTTGTTGATGACAGAACGATCCTGACGAAAAATCTTAAAACCATTTGGTGATATCAAGTTGTCATCGTACAGTTCATGTAGCCAAGATTCTTGAACTGTGATTAAACCACAGTTACGGTATATGTTAAGACTAAGAAGAAACTGTAGGTAGTCCACTTTTCCAATAAGGGATCTGCAGTTAAAACTAAGAAGTCCCGGAACAAACATTTGATGATTATTGATTCTTTTTAATGTGTGCTGCCAGCCACCATGATGTTTTGGTTTAGATCTAACTGAATTAAACGTGATAGGTCGTAAACTTTTTATAAAAGCGCGTGAGTACACAATGCGATTTTGGGACATGATTGGGCAATTAAAACAAAACAGAAAACGGAAAGATAACTTGTTGAGATATTGGTAAAAAAAGGTAGCCCTAATTGACCTCGTTGTTGGGTGTCGCTTTGACGAGAGAGGACTTTTTGACCTCGGGCAGCTTCAACCCGAGAAGTACACCCTTTTCCATGATCGGCAGGTCTAGGACAACCCTGATTGTTAATCAGCAAAGCGCTTCAGATTTTCTGCCCATGTACAGGCGACATGACGTTGATGGTATGACGGTTAATCCGAGAACTGTGCATAATGCGTTTCGCTGACATGACATGCATCCAAATACCTTTACAGAAAGGTGAGAATGAAAATTAAAAACTCAGAATTCTATGACATGTGTGATCACCTTGCACCACAAGTCCTAATTTTAACGGGCACTTTTGGCATAAAAGTTTTCACGGAAAACAGGGCATTGCTTGGATGAGAAAAAACAAACACCTAGAAAAAGAGTAACGTACAACAAAATTTTGACATCAATATTCGTTCAAATCCTACTCATATATGTCTCTTAAATCCAGACTGGTTCTGTTTGATGAATTGGATAAAATATTTGGCTAGGGAGACTTATAACTCCCTGTTTGAAGTGGCTACAAAGACAAAAAACAAGTCACACAGCACTGCAAACGATTCGAGTTGTTCAGTGTGACCAAGTGATCGTTGCACGTAATTTCATTACTCCATCACTAAAAATGTCGCAAAATGGTTGTCGTGATGGTCAGTTTGCTGTCTCCATAAGTATCTAGGGTCTATTTGAGCATATTAGAAGAGTGACTAAACAGAGTAGCGACAGGGCATAATCAACGATGGGCTACCTTCTAACAAACAGTTAGCCTTCTGTTAAGTTTACCGTAATAAAAACATGTCGTCAAAGCATCTACAAGAGTATCCCAATCACCTTGCTTCGTAGAAAGTCTTTGTGATGGACCTTAGCAACCACATCGGAAGTCAACGTTTGTTTCAAGCAGTGGCACCAAAGTCAGGACTACTTTATCCACTCAACGCGATGGCAACTAAGAATTCGCAAAAAGACTAGAGCGTTATATTGGTTGTACGTAAGTAAACAAACAGCGAAAGGAGAGAAAAATACAAAAAATAGAGTACTATCTTACCAAAATGCTTACAAAAAGAAAAGGCCTAAAAATTATGGCAAGCCCATTATTTATCAGTGAGTAGGTGAAAACGAAATAACTGGGCTCTAAGCTCGTTACGAATACAAAGTAGGCTTGGTTAAAGGCCTTGTTAACAAACGCATGACTCCCTTTCCCTTCAGAGCTAATGTACGTTGCCCTTTCAAACGTTTATACATTTAGAAGGCCAGAAACAGGCTCAAGATTGCTGAGCATGACTTATCGAAGTGGTATTTAAACATACAGAACAAAGAAATCTAATATTAAAAAATGCAAGCGGTCCCAAAGTGTCCACACTTGTTGGACGAAAGACCACTTATAAGCTGACTGAATAAGAAAGAGTAAGACCTAATAAGAACTGAAACTACGAGTGGAAGCCGGAGAAAATAATTATAAAATCGAACAGTGAAGTTTCGAAGGCAAATGATGTTGGAATCACTCCGAGTGCAACTTAAAGTCATTTAAGCAAACATTATATTTGAAACACAACCACCAAAGGCTTGCTTAGTAAGACATCAGAGCCAGGTATACAGATAGATCATAATAGACCCGTTGCAACTGCTGCATCAAGAACGTGACTGACGTCGTCCATAAAAGGTATTCAGCGACAACTAAAACTTTTAACACTAGTCAGGGTTAATAAGATTCCTAGTGGTAGAGGAGGCAGTATAAACACTATTTGTTTAAAACGACATCTCATTCACAGTTGAATATACCATATCTCACGAATCTAGTATGTACCAAATGCATAGTTTCCGACCAAAATGATCGAAACAAGATCTGTTTCTTGTCTTAGTTTATATCTTTCCATAAAGTGAGATTAACGGGGTTATGCTAAAAAGATTCGTTACTTAATCCTTCAGTAGAAATTGTTTAATCTTACGTGACGCTAACGCAGCCACCTTGGTCGAAATAAGCAAAAAAGAGATTCGTCAAAAAGCTGCGTTGAGAAACAGCTTATCGATGTTGCCTTGACATTAGTCTACGTACAGCGTTCAAGGGAACCTACACAGTGTCATCATTATCCATCGTCGAAAGACCTTATTGTAAACCATCATGAGGAAAATGTCATAGACACATTACATTTCACTTCTAGACAAAAGTGCCCGTGAAGTACTAGTCACTACTGTCCTCACTATTATCACCAGTCCTGTGACAAGCACGCGGAGAGAATGCACGGAAAGCGAATATACTGGCGATTAAACAGGGATCACCTCCTGTGGACTGGGCGATCACACTAGAGTCTTATACTGAAAGGGTATGGGAGCGTACTCTTTAGCGCAGAAAGAAAAATGTGGAATAAGTTTAAGTCATTTGACACAGCCGAAACTCAACTAGAATTCTAGAAGGCTAGAAATTCTTGTGACACTTAACATAGAAAGGCTAGGATGGTCTGTGAAAAACGACGTGTTGAAAACTCCACCGAATTTCCAAGAACTCTTTTTCCTTATATTAAGTGAGGGACTAAGGGAAAAAGTTACGCATACACTTTAACTGAAAATAATCCATCAAACATAGTGTAGACTGATTCTGGCAAAGTGAAACTGTTCATGGACTACGCTAGCAACATAAACAATAGTGACACCATTTTCTTAGGAAAATTTAATTTTTTCCAGATTGCAGTGTAGATGCAATTAAGATGATTTATCTCGATGCTTTTGAACTGCGAAGTAAAATCTTTGCCACAAAATGATTGCGACTAGACTAAAAACATTTTATGCAAATAAAGAAACTAACGACCTCAACATTGAGCCGTTTACGTTCATGTTTTATTCATCTATGACAACAGATAGCTTACCTGTCGACTGAAAAACACTACAATCAGTCCTGTCTTCAAAACAGGCGCACCACATGAACCTGGTAGTTATTGCATACTAAGCTTAACGGGAACAGTTTTTAGAATTTTCAAGAAGATTAACCATGAAACACTATTTAAGTAGTTGCATGAAAATCTACTGCTCTCTGAAAGACAACATGAATGTAGAACAGGTTACTAATGGCTCATAAACTTATTAGGAGGACGCGGAAGCTGGCGAAATTGCTGACCTTACTTCAGGACTAGACTACTTACCTCGAAACTAAGAAGAAGAGACTATTATACAGAAATACAAGAAAGATTAATATGGAACTGACTAAGAAAAATCCATCAGAAGCCTCTAGGACTAGAGTGGTACTCCAGCCAGCTTATTATCTGAGGAAGCCAAAGATCAACAATCTAAACAGAATCACTCAAAACGAGCGAGCATAGAAATCAGTAAGTTTAAGATAGTTCATCATGCAAATATTGGATGTTGAGACGAACTTGATTGTTTAGAGTAATCACAAACCAAGGACATGTAAATTCCAAGCTTTACCGCGTAGCGTCAGGTAGATGTCAAGAATTTACCGGACAGTAGTTTCAGTTGTTGATAAGAGAGTACCTACAAAGCTAAAACCACTATGGGACCATCCCGCAGGACCAAAAACCATATTTTTTTGGGCACCTACTTTCAAATGGGTATGCTAAAACGATTCATTTTTGTACTAACTAATTGAAGCTTCTTGTAATAGCTGGCTTAGCAGATATTAACCGACCAGTTCAGAATGTTAGTTTATACCAAAGCACTGCACTAGCAGCGACGGGCCTCATATGGTCTCGATATTCTGTGGTTATTATCCCCAAAAATTACAATCTACTTAGTGTAAATGCATTCGTTGCTCTAACTGGTCTATACCAACTAGCAAGAATTGCAAAGTAAGTTGATTTACTTTCTAGAGACCTTTTAGACATGAGTATGCCAAGTAAAGGACAAGCCTTAAATCTAGAGATCCTTCATTCCGATTTCGTTACTGGAATTTGAGATGTACTTTTATCTTCGTATAGAAATAGTTATTTAACATATTTAACATACTGTCAGGTGAATACTATTCAGTAGATAATATAAATTTACTTATAAGTTATATTCCACGATTTCGATGATTCTTGTGATGTTTTTTATGTTTAATTAGTGGTTAGTCGACATTCGCCTCATTCGATTATTGCTCAAATTAAATACTCATTGATGAGAAGCTGATGTATGATTTTAGCAGATACCAAAATATTCAGATGGGTGAGCTTTTATGCAAGCAACTTTGAATATGAAAAGTTTCTAGGTAGTAACAGCCTACCCATAAATTCATTATAAGTATATTATCGCGCAAGTCAGAAGTTTGACGTTGTTACTTAGTCTTGCCTTCTGCATTTTAAGTGAAAACTAAATATTTGGGGCACTCCACTTGCGTGCAATAGATTGTCTGCAAGGTTTGACAGTGTTACTTCGTAACAAAAAAGCTATTGGTTCTCTCCATTTTGCATCCTTATTTGTTTACGCTACAGACTTCCTGAAACCGATCTATCATCAATACTTAGCTATGATCACATTTTTGTGACTGTGGCTGCTGTATCTTAGTCAATTGGAATCTTAACTACAATTATTTATTAAGTGGACTTCAGACATTAGTTCAACACACTCGAAGTTCATCCTGAATGGTTCGCCGTACATATACTCTTCTTAGATTTATTTAAACGCTATTGCACCAACCTGTTCACTTATCACACCGGGAAGCAACTGCACACGCTTCATATCCCTACCAAAATTTTTAATACAGGTGATGTCGTTATGCTTGATATACACCTAAACGAGGAAGAAGTTATCGTGAGCCCAGAAGTTTGCTCAAAAAGCTGCAGAAAGTTAATTTGGGTTGGATTTACTTAAACTAGGGAACAACAAGCCTCAATGAACAAACAAATCTCAGTTGGTAATCAATAAGGAGAATAACACTGCCTATTTTGAAAAGTGTAGAGTCTAGCTCCACGAACCTGACCAACATAACTTTCTTATGATGAAAAAACTGCTGCCTGGAAAATGGTAGTCGAAAGATAAGTCACAAGGTCTAAACTGAGTCAGTAAAAGGGACTTGTGGACTGTTATCTTTAAATAAATATATTTGGGCCAATTACAGTCGTGTAGCAAATTGTAATGTGTCACCTTGATAACTACTAATCGGTGTTCGTATACGTCTGCCCCGTGACCACCAGTCCCCTCTTCTTTAATCTCACGATATAGCATGAACCTTATGATATAAGGAAGTTTTCTCACCAAAATAATATGTAGATAAGTAGGTACACACTAGTTTTGTAAACCTTGAGGCCACAAATACATACTTAGATTTCAGTTATACAGCGTGGGAGCTTTCGAAGCTTCAGTTCTAGTCAGACTTTAGAGATTAATTTATTAATTGTTAAAATGCTAGTCACGTATTACTATTATATTTATCATTTAGACCAAGTGAAAATCACCTTACTGATATACTA
Source organism: Schistosoma mekongi (assembly GCA_034768735.1). Lineage (NCBI taxonomy): Eukaryota > Metazoa > Platyhelminthes > Trematoda > Strigeidida > Schistosomatidae > Schistosoma > Schistosoma mekongi. The sequence goes on from CM068310.1 coordinate 14,332,512, forward strand.
AATTGTGACTACAAATTGTTGTTATTGATAACATAAGTAAAGAGAAAGAATTTCTTTTCAATTAACTTTCCATCATGGCTCAACACTAATAAACACATAGTTTTACATTAGAATACGAGATCAATACTCATTAATTAGTAGTAAATTATCAAAATAATTGTAAGCAAATTATCAAACATAGCGTATGAAGATAAGGTCATATGGAGACTAAACATAGAAGGATTGCTTAATTGTCTTTAAGGCCGTTTTACGGTACGTTTAATATTTCTTTATAATTATTTTGATAATTTACCGTCAATTAATTAGTATTGACTTCACATTCCAATGTAAAACTATGTGCATATTAGTGTTGAGCCATGATGAGGAGCTAATTGAAACGATATTTCTCTGTATTTGTGATTTTAATGACATAATAGGAATACCTAGTGAACGAAAATCTTCTGAATGTCTAAGTACTTTGAGAGTTCTCAATGAGTATCTTAAGTATAACCCACGACTCAATAAAGCGAAGACAGTTTTGGATCTTATAAGTGAAGGCATAGAAACCAACCGCTACTCGAAAACATTAGGAAGCACTCCGCTGAAATATAGTTCGATCAAGTGCCAGAGCACTGAAGAGATACGTCTTAAACCAAAAGGATTTAGTTAAATCTTGCATCGTAGACTTGTCAAAAAATGTTTGTGAGAGATTATACTCTGAGGATGAACTCTCTATCAACTTGAAGCAACGGTTTTCAAGTTGTGTGGTTCAAATGATAAACGCAAGTAAAGAAAGAAAACATATCCAGCTTGTCCAAAATCTTGGAAATCGATTACCTAGTAATCCCAGTCAATATATCCATAATTTTCCGAGTGTAGACCTTAGTTTGACTGACTTGGAAGTATTATCTGTGAGGCCAAAGTTTTGTAATAATCGTACTTTCGTCGATAAGATGGTAATAAAAACTCAGTTAAAAATTCTCTACGCACAGACAAATGGTTTAACACCTTCCACTAACAAAGATGTCAAAAGATTAAAATCTACCGTAATAGACTTGCTATAAATACATGAATAATAAACACAATGTGAACGGAATTTTAACTTAAAGACAAAGGGAATCGCTTCTTAAATTTGTGAAAAATGAGGATCTAATAGTTACTAAACCAGATAAAGATTCATGAATAGTTCTCATGGATAAAATTACCAAATATAAAAGATAAACGCATTATTAAGTGATAATACTAAGTTCCAGGAGTTATTGACCAACGTTGATACCTCTTAAAAAATTGAGAACCAACTAAAGAACCTAAAACAAGCCGGTTTTATCCTTTCTGAATTATATGGAAACATAAGGCCTACGGGTACGAAGACACCCACATTGTATGGTCTTCCGAAAATACGTAAAAATGGTATTCTTCTTTGCCCAGTTTTAAACATGTGAAATTCACCTTGTCACGCAACAGTGTTGTAATAGCTGTCAAAACTCCTTAAACCGCTTCACAAAGAAGTTGTGAATCACAGTATGGAAAATAGCTCTGAATTCGTCTACAGAATAAAGAATCTGAAAGTGGGCAAGTAATTCATTCTATCACTGGACATATAATAATTATTTACGAACGTTCCCTTAATAGAAATAATCAATTTTTATTAATCGGTGCCTGTTACCCCCCGTGGAGCATAGACCGCCGACCAAGATTCTCCAGCCAACTCTGTCCTGGGTTCTTTCGAATTGTTCCCAAGTGCTATCCATTCTTTTCATGTTTGCCTCCGATTCTCGGTACAGTGTGTTCTTTGTTCTTCTACTTTTCCTTTGGCCTTGAGGATTCGAAGGTAGAGCTTGCCTTATGATGCAGTGTGATGTTTTGTAATGTGTCCAATCCATCTCCAGTTTCTTTCCTGATTCCTCCCTCAGTTGGTCTCTCCTCTGCAACAGTAGATTGTTGCTGACGGTGTCTGGCTAACAGATCCGGAGTGTTTTACGTAAATAATTGCTTATAAATACTTGTATCTTCTGAATGATGATTTTCGTACCTCTCCATACAAATTTTGGCACCATACAATCGAACTGTCTTGACGTCTGTAATGAACATTCTGACTCTGGTGTTGGCTGGCAACTGTTTTGAGTTCTAGATGTTTTTCAATTGTAGAAATTCTGTCCTTGACTTCCCAATATGTCTTCACATCTGCACCACATCTCGCTTGCTTATCAATGATGCTGCCCAGGTTTGTGACAGTCTCTACATCTTCCAGAGCTTTTCCGTCAAGTTAAGTATTATTTGGTTGGTGCTCGCTGTGTCGTATCTAAGGATCCTGATTTTTTCCTTGTTTATGTTGAGACGTACTGCTTGCTGCAAAGGCTGTTGCTACACTGTCCGTCTTCACCTGTATTTGTTGCTGTGTGTGGGATAGGAGAGCTAGGTCATCTGCGAAGTTCAGATCGTCTAGCTGCATCCAAGCTATCCACTGTATTCTGTGTTTCGTCAGAGATGTTGAGGTTTCCGGAAAGAGCAAGATTCTTAAATACAACACAGGGAGCACCAACCCAATTCAACTTGATGGAGAAACTCTGGAAGAAGTGAATACTTTCACATATTTGAGGAGCATCATAGATGAACAAGGAGGGTCCGACGCAGATGTAAAGGCAAGGATTGGCAAAGTCAGGGCAGCATTCCTACAGTTGAAAAACATATGGGACTCAAAACAAATATCAACTAACCTCAAAGTCAGACTCTTCAATTCGAACGTGAAGACAGTCCTGCTGTATGGAGCTGAAACTTGAAGAATTACTGCAAACATCATCAAAAGGGTACAAGTATTTATAAACAACTGCCTACGAAAGATACTGAGTGTCCGTTGGCCGGAAACCATCAGCAGCAGCCTACTATGGGAGAGAACAAACCAACTTCCAGCCGAAGAGGAAATTAGGAAAAGACGTTGGAAATGGATAGGACATACATTGCGGCAACCATTAGACTGCATCACGAGACAAGCATTAACATGGAATCCTGTTGTGAAACGGAAAAGAGGAAGGCCAAAGAACACACTTCGCTGAGAATTGGAAGCAGACATTAAAAGGATGAACAGCAACTGGAAACAGCTGGAAAGGATTGCTGAGGACAGAGTTAAATGGAGAATCCTGGTGAGCGGCCTATGTTCCTCAGCGAGGAGTAACGGGCATAAGTAAGTAAGTAAGTAAGTGATCCTCTCCCTCTTTGTCTTGAAGGATGTTTTGATGATCATGAGCCCCTGCCCAATAAGTGTTTTCCGTGCTTTTTTAGACATTGGCGCCACTCCGTGTGTGTGCGAGGCACTTTTTTCTTCATGACCGGAGCACAACAGTACCTCTTTGAAAGTTAATCTTTGCTATCTAGCTTGTAACTAATGAGTTTCACTCATTCCAAGTATCTCTAGGTTGTATCTTTTCATTTCCTAGGCAACTTACATGCTTCTCCCTGTCTCCCACATCGTGTGAACATTCCGTGTACCTATATTGATTGTTGCTGTGGTTGTCAGAAGGGGCGTCGACCTCGTGACTTCCGGAGAAACTAGGCTTTCACCATGAGACGTCATAACTCTTCGAAATGAAGACTCTCCAACTCCCAGGGCAGTGTTTAAACGGTTTCTTATGGTTAACGTCTTTTTAACAAGGTTGTTTGCTACAAGATAAAGTTGCCAACTTGACGGCTAACCCTCTTCATGAATCGACTGTAAGTCTAATAGGTTTGAGGCGGTGTTTTTATATATACTGAACTAGAAAAAGGATAGAGCTTATTCTGCGATACACGATGAGTGTAAACTTTTTGTTCAACAAATAGTTTTACGGACAATGTGGTTGTGCTGCAATCATATCACCTCTAGGTTCTATCCCAGTGGATTCCGTTTTGGTTAAGTTAGAGAGTGACCTTTTAAAATGCATCATAAACGGGCTAGAGCTCTATTGCCATTTTGAAGATGATACATGTGTAATACTAAAAAACAAAGATGAAGTACAAAACGTATTAAATAAATTCAACAATGTCCACAAAAGTCACTTTTGCAATCAAGAAGAAAATGATGGAAGCATTCTATTCCTAGACGTCTTACTGACGAAAAAACTATGTGAAACAAAAGGGGAATCTATCGAGCACTGACCTGACTAGGCCAATAGATCCATTTTTCTAGTTTTATTTTATTACAGTATGAAAACTATTTAGTTAAATGCTTGGTTCACAGAACTCAAACTATTTGTTCTGCAGACTCTGTTAAAGAGGAACTGACAAATATACATGGACTATTGAGTAAAAATAGATATCTGCCAAAGTTCCTAGCAAAACACTACTACAAATAAGTCGAAAGTAAGGGCATCAACTGCGTCGAAGAAACCTATATTTTTGAAGTTCAAATTTAGAGGTGATATAATTAGCCAAATTGTCTCACGACGATTGAGTAGTGCACTGAGAACGTTTATTACTACCAGATTAGTACCTCTGTTCTACACTTTCAGTGATGTCACGGAATAAGGATACATTGCCCATGTCTACCACTTCAGTATGTATTTATCGTTTTAACTGCTCACGTCGGGCCAGTTATAGTGGGCTTATGACGAGGCAAGTCCACAATCGTATTCTGTAATATCATCCATCATGATCTACCAGAGGAGGACAAGTAAGAAATATGAGTACCCCCACCTATCCTATCACATTTAGTCGACACAACCCATCGAATTGACACTAATTCAGCATTTAAAATGATTAATCGAATTCCACTGAATTTATCTTCCACCTCCAGACGTCACCTATAAACAGCGGAGGCCATAGCTATACACTTAAACAAACCCAATCTTGTTATTTTTAATAGCCTACATGTGTTTCCAAAATTATCTGTCGTCCTTGTTCTTATGGAATTAAATCGAATTACTAACTGATTCCCAAACTTATCTTTATATTGTTCATTATATTAGTTCATAAGTCTTAGAGACAATCCACTAGTCCTTTTTATTTTGTTCAGTCTTCATGCAACCTGACCTTTCTGCGTTGTTTAATAATTGTTTTGATAATTTACTAACCATCAGTTAATGGATCTTGACTTCGCATTCCAATGTAAAACTACTTGTGCATTAGTATTGAGCCATGATGAGGAGCTAATTGAAAAAGAATTTCTCTGCTCTATTTAAGTTCTTAATTACTTAATGAGAACATTTAATAATTATTGTTACTCATTATGACTTTTCCGAACCCACGAAAGTCCACAGCAATTGCGTATTTTCGAAAACCTAACTGGAGGTTTTGATATCTTCGAGTATTCAACCGGACGTCATTATCTTTATCGTCATCTGTTTCAACATTTGAAGTTACATCTCACAGGACTGAAGTAACTTTCTAAATAGTAATTAAAGGTTTATTATCAGTCAAAAGTGTAGACGGGGTAGCTTTAGTAATAGTGGGTTATGGATCTCATCATACTGTTGAACCAATTAATACTTGAAAGGCCTCTACAATCCAGGTTTATATCTTGCGTAACACAAAACACATTGAGTCTGTACTGTGGTGACCGTACCTAGTATTGTTCAAGACTAATCAACTCAATGGCTTTGCTTTGAAACATCCCCAAGAATTAGACTTGCAATAGAGAAACAGTACTCGTCACACAATATGTTCATATCACTGGTTCTCATAGTTAGTGGATACTCTATACGTAAGTATATACAGAAATCAAGATTTGACTAATAATATTTAACTCCAGCATGTTTGCGCATAACTCCGCCTGGAGCCCCCTAGGGTTGCTACCGGTCCCAAGCCCGTATAAAGGAGGAGGGTTGGGCATGGGGTTAGCAACCCCATCCCGTAAAACAACATCCTTGCTAAAAAAACGCTAACCAGTAAAAACCTTTATAACCATTTTTACTCCACCCTGGGAGTTGGAAGGTGTGTTATGACGCCTCATGGTGAAAGCCGAGTTTCTTCGGAAGCCACGAGGCCGATATCCCTTCTGATAACCAGAGCAACAATTAATATAGGTATATGGAATGTCCGCATGATGTGTGAGACAGGGAGAACCATGCAAATAGCAGAAGAAATTAGAAGATACAACCTGAAGATACTTGGAATAAGCGAAACGCATTGGGTGCAAGCTGGACAGCAACGGTTATCCTCGGGAAATGTGCTTTTATACTCCGGCCACGAAGAAGAAAACGCCCCCCACACACAAGGAGTAGCATTAGTGTTGTCCCAAGATGCATGGAAGGCTCTTGTAGGATGGGAGCCTCACGGACCTAGAATCATCACAGCATCCTTCAAGATGAAGAAGGAAGGGATTACAATGAATGCCATTCAGTGCTACGCACCCACCAATGACAACCACGAAAACGACAAAGACCAGTTCTATGCGAGGATGCAGTCAATCATCGAGAAATGTCCAGCCAAGGACCTGACCATTCTGATGGGCGACTTCAACGCCAAGGTCGGAGTGGATAACACCGGGTATGAAGACATCATGGGACAACATGGACTAGGAGAAAGGAATGATAACGGTAAGAGGTTTGTGAACTTATGTGCCTTCAACAAAATGATTATAGGTGGCACCATTTTCTCCCACAAACGTATACATAAAACTACATGGGTTTCACCGGACCACATTACGGAGAACCAAATCGACCACATCTGCACCAATAAGAAGTTTAGAAGGACCATAGAAGATGTAAGAGCAAGGAGAGGAGCTGACATAGCTTCCGATCACTATTTGGTGGTGGCTAAAACGAAACTGAAGCTGAGGAAGCACTGGGCTGGTGGGCGGTCTATGCTCCACTTGGGGTAACAGGCACTGATTGATTGATGTTTGCGCATATTCCTGAACGAGATGCTCATGGCGCCTAGTACCTACTAATTTCGTCGAGTATATCACTAATTAGACAACTAAACCATTACGTTCTATGTATAAGTTTAATTTAACTTAAAGAATATAAGCATTCACTAATTTATCGTCTATTACCCTTCACACTTGTTGTTACGAGAACATCGCAATTTAAAACAAGTGATTTTTTTATAACCTGTTTCATTGACGTCATTGTTTAGACAAATAAAATACACTGTTAGTCAAGCATGCATACAACGAAAATACTGATGTGAAGTAAGCTTAAGTAATTGCTGTAGTTATACAAAAATTCATGTTTACGTATTGTTATTATTGAGACTGGGTACAAATATCACACAAGAAAATAAACAGACAACGCATATTTACTAAAAAAAGAAATAATCTTAAGAAAGCTGTAATAGTTCCTTGCTAGGAAAAATTCCATAAAAGATAAAGCATACATTGTGTGTACCACACACTGAAATGAATAATGTATGTGTACATAACCCAATTATGAATAGACCACTAAGATTAGGTTTTTCAGTTCTTCACGTGATATATGGTTAATTGTCTTTTTTGGAGTCGTCTGGAGTCTTAATCTCTTGACTTTTTTCCTTAATTTCTGGTACATCCTCATACCTACATATGTGAATAATATGTGCACAATTAGTTAAAAATGCCTGGAGAAACAAATGCAACAAAGCGATTATACCTTAAACGCTGTTTTACAACTAGATCCGATCATTAAGTTGCAATAGACGTAAAGCTTTATGAAAATGCTCGTTAGTTTTTTTTGCCATTATCACAAATCAACACGATGCGATGAAATCAACAACATAAATGGCAAAGGAATCGCAATAGTTTAGTAGCAATGAAAATGAAATGGCTAAACACTGAAATATGGTTAGATAGAACAATAAAAAGGTATGTAGGAAGCAATACTAGAACTCAAGACCTAAGGAAAGACTCAAGGTGAGACCGTTTACTTCACTGTGATTAATTCCGAACAGTCACCTAACGTCTTTAATAGCTAGTAGGGCACACACCAACCTACTTGGCTCATAGATTGATGCCATGTCTTTGCTCAACCACCCATAGCTTCTCTTCAACTTAGCACTGAACCACCAGCTAACTGACGCACTTATTATCACTTTCACAAGCAGAAGCCACTCAAGCACAAACCTCTACTAAGCATATCGTTCTGATGCCCTAACAATAAAAAGTGACCTACGTTGTGCAGTGTACGTCTGGCGCGATTGCATTTATACATGTTTAAATAAAAACGATACAAATCACACGAAAAATTAATGAGGCTGAGAAGGTTAGGACTTTTAGGCTACAAACTGTATAAAACTGTTACTTGTCATTGATTTTAATTTTAGCAAAAGTTCTATGTGAAATTTCGATGTCGGAAAATAAGAGTATTAACTACTCTGTTACACTGATTTTTTAGAGATTAGATAAATTCATGACTTACCTGATGATCTTAGCTTAATTAGAACATGCAAGTCACGTGAATGTACTTGTATACCTGCCCCTAAACATCGTCACATTGATTTTTAATTTATATTACTGCTACTAAACTAGCCAATGTCAGTGACATTGCTTTACTTTTTTGGTGCAATATTGCGCACAAACCTTAGATAAATTAACAATAGTTGACATATATATATATATATATATATATATATATATATACATATATATATATACATATATATATATATATATAATAACAAAAGATGCTCCATCGTGGACAATAGCTTATATAACGTAGTTCATAAAACTAACGTCTGTTAAATGTAGTAACAACTCACTATTCCTCTACATATTTATGACACCTAAAATTAGAAGTTGGAGTCTAAAAATTAATTTAAATTGGTGTAACCATGTTCACATTCCATCGTCATCTAGGTTCTTATAAAATCTTACTTATTTTGCTTTCCTTCTTAATAGCACCATACTCTTTGTTTTGGCTAGTCTGCTTTTAATCAATTAGGATTGTGAGAAGTCATGATTAGTGAAGTTCAACCATGTCGGATATGAGATAAATATCATCAGTAGTGATAAATAGTGGCTACACAATAGCCCTTGTTGACTGAAGTTCGAAATGTATATTAGGGATCCCAACACAGCAATCTGAAGGTTAGGCGCTTGCTGCAAGGCATGGAAGTCTTGGATACCGTCCTTGACGAAGACGTGAATGTACGCTAGGACTAAACAGCTAATTGGTTTATCTAGCTGTAGTAAGCCCGGGACATGAAGCCCGGACATCATAGCTGTGCAGTAATTAAACAGGAGGCTATACAATACGGTTATAAATATCAACTAATCATAAATAATCTTACAATTCATAGTATCACTGTTATCAAGTCATTCCTGATAAAGTTTTACAAAAACTAGATCAACATAAATTGCGTAAATTAACTGTTATTAAATCAAACATATATCTGCTAACACTTATCTACAAATGGTAAAACAAGAACTCACTTAAACATTGCACCCAGATCTTTATTCACAAAAGCTATAAGCAACGGTGCACCCAGACAAGCAGGCACTAAGTAAAGTAGAGCCGGCTAAATCAATAAATGCGCAATAAAAATAGTTATTTATGTAACCAGAAACGAAACAAAAACAATTTAATCTACTAGGAAGGAGAGCATGAAACGATTCGTAAGGATACATAAATCTTAGCATAGAACAATGATATTATTGAAATAAGCGTAACAGTATTGATAAAATATTTAAACCGAAAAATTCTAGCGAGTATTACTAAATTCAGCAACAATAGTGAGTTAACAACTTGTCGACTCCTTAATTCATTTCATCTGTATGTATTGTACAGTCATTTGCTGAATACGTCACAGAAAACTACCAATTACTTCATAACTTTATGCTTATATTCTGACCTTTTCTATATTAATTATTCATCTTGCATTTGGTCTACAATCACATGTTAATGTTTGTAAACTGCGAAATACGAGGAGCATAAGCCTGAAATAATACTCCTGCTTCACACTAACTCTCCATTCTCTACATTGGAATATTCAACTCCTTACTACTTTACCGACAATTTATGCCTTTCAAGTTCATTAAAATTCTCGGTATATTGGTATTATACTACATACTAAAATTAAATAAGTTAGATTGTTGGTTAATGATTATAAAACATGTACCGTGTAATATCTCATATTAGCTTCTTAATATTCTAGTGCTTACAAGTGCTCTCGACGTTTAATGTTATATTACTGTAATCGTATTTCCTTATTAGACTTAACTAATCCTCCTTTCTGTGCTGTACACTGAATATACATAAAGACTAGTCTTAACTTCGAACTACGTTCTAAATGAAAGGGATGGTGATACAACCCGATTGTACAAGCCGCAGCCGGTAGGATGACGAGCTAACCGATGACCTAACGGATTAAAAGCTAACACCTTAGGTACTGAACCTGTTGATCATAACTTGAGGTGTCACTAACGTCTTGGATATTTCACAATTTGAAGCTCCGAAACCCTACTGTTTGTTGATTTTATATTAATAGTATCTATTTTTGCAGACAAATCTCTTGTTCTAATCTGAGAATTTTACATGTCACTCAGCTGTTTGGTCAGAATTTTCGGACGGGTTCATGATCACACATAAGATTCCCGTCAATACAATAAAAAGACAGAAGAAATAATACGACCACAGGCACTTGCTGTGATATGAAAATCAGTATAATCGACAACTCAGTGTTTTGTAACAGTGATGTAACTATGTACTGACTTTTCCTCTATGTGGTAAATGAACTTCTTAGGAACCACGAAGCTAAATATTGATACATCCATGACCGTAGTTGAGCCTAAGAAATTTGTCGTTACATACAAATTCTTGGAAATAATCCTCAGAATACAGTCACTAAGTCGAAGCACCAGACAGAAGGCTCTACTAATAAAACAGGCAGTAGTGAGGAGCTCTGATTATCGCGAAATTTGTTAGCAGAACGAAGTGCTACTTTCTTCATCTTTTGGCTGCACACAAAAATGCCATAACGAATTCAAATTTGAAGTATTTTTGATGATAATGAATAATATAAACGAGACATTTTTGTACTGAAAAACAATTTGCTTACTTGAGCGTGTTTGAATACGTGCATCATTACAAAGGTCATTATAATAGCAACGATATAGGCTATGTAACCAGAGTAAAAGTAGGTGTAACTATTCTTACGTCCTAATCTGAGATAAAAGCGAAGTAGACATGATAATTGTCGGTATACGTAATGCGGAATTCAAATGGAGTAGAGAAATATCTTAGAAGAATATAACACACCATCAATTGTAACACGAGTTAGAAAACATTATAAGTAAAGAAATAGGGATGTTTACATGAAAATTATAATAAACCTCGGACTGGGATTCCATAAATACTGGATTTTAGTGAGGAAACTATTGTAGTGCATGCAAAATTTAAGAACTAATCATAATCTCAATGTCATGTAGCCGACATTTTACACAACTCTGATTAATCCTAAGCCAGGCTACCGAACATCACCAACTCGTGATCATGGTTAAAGAACGGACTCCAATCACGCAGAATGCACCTACCTACATTATTATTATTATTATTATTATTATTATTATTTCAATGCATAAAATTCTAGCACAATTAGCACCAAAAATATAGGCGTCACATGCGCAAGAAAATAATACTGAAGAAACAGAGACGAAATAGGATAGAATACCCACCACAGACGAACGTCTGAGTGAAATGAATTAGTGGACATAAACAGGAGATAGAAACGTAATAAAACGGAGTGTAAAATAAAATAAACATAAAGTATGCATCAAATTGACAGCAAGTAACCCTTGAATTCGAGAGGCAATATAATGAGACCATTTTCCTCATAATTTCTAACCATTGTAGTTTCGTGTGGGCTGAGATACTGCCCGGATGACGAAACTTACATAGATAATGTCAATAATCGATGACTACGCGGGATGACGCCGTATTCTGGTCTAGGTGATCCTAGCTTCCCAGCTTATTCCTACGTCAGCAAACATCATGCATCACTCCTAAAGTTTATTACATCAACAATCCCAATGCATTACAAATAAGGTGTCTCAAATAGTAAATAATACAAATTATTGGAATTGTAATGAATATACTTTGATAAAAGATGACTAGTGTAGCAAAGTCAATAGATAAGTAGGAATCTCTTAAGACTGACTAGAACATGTACAAGTGGAGTTGGAACCGAGATTCTGATTAGTGGTGAAAACATTTCTTAAAAAAAAACGCATTACTAAAATACCTCTCAGCAATTATGAAGTTTATAATGAATGACAACTTACAATGAACCAACACTTGAGTACTAAAGCCATATGACCAATTCTTGCATTGGAGAGGATTTGTGTGGGAACCGTATCTGAGAAGAATGGATATGAAACTAGGATTTCCGTGCCACTGCACTATACAATAAATAATTCACTAACTCAGTAGAAGAATTGGACTCATGTAAACTTAAGTTTTAGTTAGGAATATTTAGTGATCTCACCAAACATAATCACTCATAAAAGCACATCAGTATTATGAAGTTCGATTGACTTGTGTTAAGTAAACTACTAAAAGGTGCTCCATTTCATATTTAAATTACTGATATCGTGAATGCATAAATGCTTATGACGAGACCCAGCTTTAATAGATAAAGCAAATTGTTTGTCTGAAACAGCTTTAAATGGTGAGTGAGATCTACTAGTCAACCGAACAAGAAAGATGTACACTCAGACATATATCCTGATATGACTGCACATCAGCCGAAGCTGCTACATTACGAAATAAAATTAACATGAGTGATAAACTAATTGAAATATTCATAACAGTGAGAGACTAAATACTGGAAATATGATTCGAGTAGATGGAATGAAATATGAACTCATCATCATCAGCAACGTAGAACCAGGCACATAAGCCCGTAGGTTCAAGTTGCCATACCACATTAGCACTACGAGATTACAGAGGTAACGTATAAACAGAATACAAGAGGGAGGAGTAAAGGTGTGTAGCAAACAATAATAGAATTCAAGATCTAGATGAGGTTAAAGAGTGAATAAACTTGCTCCACTGTGACTGACTCTGAGCCATATCGCCTAGTGTCTCCAGCCATTTGTTGCGATCATCACGCGGACCCCAACCAGGTAATCTACATCTACCTACACGGCTTAGACCAGTAGTCAAGGACTTCATGGACTGATGCCATGTTTTAGTTTGGCCACCCCTACCCTTCTTCCATCCTACTTCAACCCTAGCCAACATCGCACGACGGGGTAGACAGTGGTCGGCCATGCGCAATACATGTCCCAGACATCTCAGTCGATGAAGGTTAATGACCTCTTTGACTAATTTACTGTGTTTCCCAAGAACCTTGTGTCTAACCTCAATATTACTTATTTGACTGTTCCATGATATACGAGCGATGTTACGAAGATTTCTATGGTCAAATATCAGGAGTCGACGCATAGCTTGGGTTTCCATGGCCCACGTTTCGCAGCCATATGTTAAAACGGTGCGGACTGCTGTGCAGTACATCCGGCCTTTTGTTGAGACACGGATATCTCGTCTGTGCCACAAGTGCCATAAATTAGCGAATGCCAATCGGACTTTCTGAATCCGCGCTGAGATTTCATCAGACACCGACCCACCAGGGGTGATGAGACTACTGAGATAAATGAAGCGGTCAACGCATTCAATTACTTCACTCCCTATAACTAATTTGGGAGGAGAGAAGCGCATCCCAAATATGCCTGCATTGTTACTCATGGTGTTCAAGAGACTGAATATTGTTAGCGTCTTCACCGAATAGGACTATATCATCTGCATATTCTAAGTCGACGAGAAAACCTCCTGGAAGGAGATTAATTCCTGAAGAGTTGAAAAAGTGAGTAAGATTTCTAAGAGTACATCTATGATGAAATTAAATAAAAAAGATGATAAGGGGCAACCCTGATGGATTCCAATAGAGGATGAAATTTCTCGTGACAACTCGCCGTATGCTCTGACTCGACCAATGGTGACCGAGTAGAGGGCCTTTATAAGGTTTATGTACTTTTGAGGTACGCCTTTTAATGACAAACATTGCCACAAGACTTCACGGTCTACTGAGTCGAAAGTTGCGTTCAAGTCAAGAAATACAATTATAGTTGGACGTTGGTACATATGTCTGTGTTCGAGGATCTGGCGCAGGGTGAATATGTGATTAATGCAACCTCGCCCAGGTCTGAAACCAGCCTGGTTTTCTCGAGTCTGCTGTTCTCTAGTGTTGGATAAGCGTCAAATGATTATGGAGGCTAATATTTTAGATACTATGTTAGTCAAACTGATTCCTCTGTGGTTATCACAAGAGGATTTCTGTCCCTTTTTGTAGACTGGAACAATCAGCGATCGAGACCAGTCAGATGGATTGGTGTTTAGTTCCCAGACTTTGGCTAATATATCAGTCAACCTGCAGGCTAAAACTATACCACCATCCTTGAAGATGTCGGTAGACAACATATTAAGTCCTGCTACATTCCCTCGTTACAATTTACTTATAGCGTTTTCAACCTCACTGAGAGTTGGGGGACCTGTGTCAGTTTTCCATTCGGGTAGCTTGGGGATAGTGAGTAAGATAAGAGTAGCTGGGGGCCAGTTAAACTGTTCCTGAAAGTGTTCCGCCCATCGTTCTTATCTTCTAGATTGAGAGTGAATCAACGACACATCTTTTTCAGAGATAATTTCACTAACTGCCGGTTTCTTAATACCGGTATCCTTGGTAAGTCGGAACAGCTGTCTACTATTGCCCGCTACCACCGATGCTTCTATCGCTTTTGCTTTTGTTGCCTACCACTGTTCACGATCCTTACGCAGACTCTTTGTCAGTCTACGTTTCAGTTGTCGTCGCTCGTCATCATACTCTGAGCTTGCTGGAACGAGTTTTCGAGCCTCCATTTAGTTCACTAGAAGTTCTAGAGATATAATGGTCTTTCATAACCATTGGATTGGGGATAGATGCAGATAGCGCTGCTGCGTTTACACCTGCTTTAAAATCATTCCAAGCTACTTCGGGATGAGCCTGTTGGTCGTGGGCGACTAAATGCTTAGCCAAACCATTCCTAAATGCAATCTTAGCATTCTCAGTCTCAAAGTGATATCTAAAGGGTTTGCCTGATGTAACCTTTCTCTTGTGCTGTTAGAGGTATGAGGGCGGTTTTCACTTCCTGGCTGGCCACACCATGGAAGAATATTACTTCCTGAGGTACCTGAAAAGAAAACTGGGTTAGTATTGGTCATAGTGACCTGAAAGCGCGATCGCAAGAGCCAAAGGGGCAACTGCTTGAGGCCGATCACGCACGACCTTGTTATGGGATTTTTTCGAAGTGTTAGCTCCGTTCTTTAGAAGGCCTTACTTCCGGAGACGGAAATCCGTGGAGTAAGGTGAGGTGTGACATTTTTAGGGTCGACCTTTTCTAACCCCTTCCTTCCCTTGTGAGAAGGCAGCATCGCTGCAGATGCTGGTTATCCGAGGGAAACACCTTATTGCTATCACACCCCGCTGCAGCCAGCAGTACGACTTCGCCCTCAGATCTTAGGTTGCTGCCTTTAGTCTTATCGCTCCCCAACAGACCTGCTTGGCATGGTAGGACCTAGAGGAACAAGCGTTCCAGTCAATATAGCTCGGTTGGGTCATCACGATAGGCAAGCCCGACCACCACGTCAAGGTAGCAGCTACGGTCGGGATGTAACCTTTCTGCGACCAGCAAAACGCTCTCACTAGGGCGTCGTCAGAATCTAGACATGTGCCCCAGAAAGAGCAGCAGTCCTCTATACAGCCTCTCCAACGGTAGCTGATGCCGATATGGTCGATTTGTGTCCATCGTTGTGTAGATGTTGGAGGTCGCCAGGTTAAACAATGTCCCTCCTTATGCTTAAAGTTTGTGCCAGTAAAAATAAACGGTAGTCTGAACATAACTGCAACAGACGATCTCCGTTGTCTGTTCTCTGGGCTGGAATGCCGAGTAACCCACCTAAGTGTTTTTCAGCCTGATTTAGTTTACCTACTTGGGCATTAAAATTTCCTGCTATAATTACTATGTCTGAGCGCTTAGCTTTCTGAAGGGGGCTAGAGAACTTCATATAGAACTCGTCTTTCACTTCATCTGTGCTGCAATCAGTGGGGGCATAAGCAGAGGCAACAAAAAGGCATCGGCGTGTGTCCCTATCTTTCCGAGTTCGCACTGTGCCATTTTGACGGACAGCACATAAACGACTGTCTACATGAATCCACTCGAGAAGTGCCTCTTCTGCCCATAAGCTTAGTGCTATGCCTACACCAGCAAGGCAACGTGAGCTTGCTATCGGGTCTCCGGATAAACGAAGAGTGAATTGTGCTGTTCCGTTGCATTGACTAGGTGAGGTCAAACGGATGGCCATGCTGGGATCCTGTATGCGTGTTTCGGAGACACAGCATACATCAATTGCAAGAGATTCTAATGTTCTAGTTAAGGCAGCTTGTTGACCGATTTGACAGCGTACGCACATTAAAAGCTCCAACATGAAGTTTAGAGCGCGGCTTCATAAGACCAGGTATGAAATTTCGGGAACTCGGGTAACCAGTACGAGTGGCACGCATAGAAAATGTAGTAGAAGAAGTGTTAATAATAGAAACCAGAGAAGGAGAACATTTTTGATCATGAATAAGGTGAGCTCGAGTGCTATTAGAAGTATGAGGGCGGTTATCACTTCCACGTTGCCCACACCGTGGAAGGGTCATTTTTAAGGAACCTGAAAGAGAAAGAGGATTAGAGGAGGTCGTGATGACCCGAGAGTGTGACCGCAGTGTCCAGGGGACAGCTGTTTGAGGTCGGTCACCAATATTAATTGTTGCCCCGGTTGTCAGAAGAGACATCGGCCTCATGGCTTCCGAAGGAACTCGGCTTGCACCATGAAGCGTCATATCAGGCCTTCCAACTCCCAGGCCAGAGTTAAAATGGTTAGAGGTTTTTACTCGTAAGCTGTTTTTTAGCATGGTAGTTGTTTTACGGGATGGGGTTGCTAACCCCATGCCCAACCCTCCTCTTTTATCGGGGCTTGGGACCGGCAGCAACCCTATGGGGGCTCCAGGCGGAGTGAAATATGAACTACAGAATAATGAAATTCAATGCCTAGAAAACGATAAAGAGTGAATCTATTTGTGATACTATGACCTGCATTAGAGTGAACATGTGGTAAACAGTTACAATCTGTCTTTCGCAAGTCTGCACTATACAGTATCTATAGTCTGTGAAACGACACAAACCGACAGTTCGGACAAATGATGACGGGAGCGTATATATTTCTTCATATATTTTGATGAAATCAGCGTCAAAATGCTCCAATACAGCAGTGATGAAAACAATATCACACGCAATCTTATAAACAGAAGTCAAAAAGGATTTCAGTTACTAGGATAAGCACTAATCAGTTTTACTGAGGGTGTGGTTACTGGCTAAAAAAATTGAACATTAAACGTAGAACTACATTTTTTGACTAATTTTCGAAATATAGTATACATGGCATAATTAAGTGGACTTAAAGTATGTTCGATTTGCAGAGCTTTCTTGTGAGTTTATAATTTCTATTGTTACAGAAACTAACATATTTTTGGAATAAATTTACCTTGTATCGAACCGAAGGAGCATAGCAATGAATATGCCAGGGACAACTATATCACCAAGACCAAGTAAGGCCAACTGTTTGCCAAATAGGCCGTTTGAAAGAAAATCACGTGGAAAAGTAACTAGAAAAATAAGATACCTTCAGTCACTTTACGAAAGTATTGGAATGAACAGGATCAATGAATAACCGGCTGTTTAGCTTATTTGAAATGAACACAGTAGCCCTTCAATGTTACATAGGAATTCAGTTAAAGCCAACTGTAAACTTCATTAAAAGAGAGTGGCTTGTGCGGCTGTATTGTAGCTGCTGTTATTTGAACTTTCTAGTGAGAAAACACGATGCATGTTATGAAACCTAACAGACTGGTAGGAAAATTCATAGGCAGGAATTTGACCTAATAAGCAACAGAAGTGTACACATTCTTGAAAAAAAATTTTAGAAATGTTGAGTGGAATTTGACCTCGAGCAAAATGATCTCTTGTGCTGTTAGAGGTATGAGGGCGGTTATCACTTCCACGTTGCCCACACCGTGGAAGGGTCATTTTTAAGGAACCTGAAAGAGAAAGAGGATTAGAGGAGGTCGTGATGACCCGAGAGTGTGACCGCAGTGTCCAGGGGACAGCTGTTTGAGGTCGGTCACCAATATTAATTGTTGCCCCGGTTGTCAGAAGAGACATCGGCCTCATGGCTTCCGAAGGAACTCGGCTTGCACCATGAAGCGTCATATCAGGCCTTCCAACTCCCAGGCCAGAGTTAAAATGGTTAGAGGTTTTTACTCGTAAGCTGTTTTTTAGCATGGTAGTTGTTTTACGGGATGGGGTTGCTAACCCCATGCCCAACCCTCCTCTTTTATCGGGGCTTGGGACCGGCAGCAACCCTATGGGGGCTCCAGGCGGAGTGAAATATGAACTACAGAATAATGAAATTCAATGCCTAGAAAACGATAAAGAGTGAATCTATTTGTGATACTATGACCTGCATTAGAGTGAACATGTGGTAAACAGTTACAATCTGTCTTTCGCAAGTCTGCACTATACAGTATCTATAGTCTGTGAAACGACACAAACCGACAGTTCGGACAAATGATGACGGGAGCGTATATATTTCTTCATATATTTTGATGAAATCAGCGTCAAAATGCTCCAATACAGCAGTGATGAAAACAATATCACACGCAATCTTATAAACAGAAGTCAAAAAGGATTTCAGTTACTAGGATAAGCACTAATCAGTTTTACTGAGGGTGTGGTTACTGGCTAAAAAAATTGAACATTAAACGTAGAACTACATTTTTTGACTAATTTTCGAAATATAGTATACATGGCATAATTAAGTGGACTTAAAGTATGTTCGATTTGCAGAGCTTTCTTGTGAGTTTATAATTTCTATTGTTACAGAAACTAACATATTTTTGGAATAAATTTACCTTGTATCGAACCGAAGGAGCATAGCAATGAATATGCCAGGGACAACTATATCACCAAGACCAAGTAAGGCCAACTGTTTGCCAAATAGGCCGTTTGAAAGAAAATCACGTGGAAAAGTAACTAGAAAAATAAGATACCTTCAGTCACTTTACGAAAGTATTGGAATGAACAGGATCAATGAATAACCGGCTGTTTAGCTTATTTGAAATGAACACAGTAGCCCTTCAATGTTACATAGGAATTCAGTTAAAGCCAACTGTAAACTTCATTAAAAGAGAGTGGCTTGTGCGGCTGTATTGTAGCTGCTGTTATTTGAACTTTCTAGTGAGAAAACACGATGCATGTTATGAAACCTAACAGACTGGTAGGAAAATTCATAGGCAGGAATTTGACCTAATAAGCAACAGAAGTGTACACATTCTTGAAAAAAAATTTTAGAAATGTTGAGTGGAATTTGACCTCGAGCAAAATGATCTCTTGTGCTGTTAGAGGTATGAGGGCGGTTTTCACTTCCTGGCTGCCCACACCATGGAAGGAGAAATGTTGAGTGGTACTGATGGAAATAATTTCGAATGATATAGATACAGTCAGACTTAACATTATACCAGATCTAAAGATTTAATATTATTTAATGCATTCCGTTCATCGTTTGTGTCCAAACGATATTATACATGTCAATTTCACTATTAACAAGGATTATACTAATATTTGACTCCTTTTTTAGTTACAGTATCAATTTCATCTCATTGTACTAATGCAATAATTAGAGCAGATGCACATTCGAGAAAGGTCCTATCCTGATCATGAGTCAAAGATACTATCTCCCCTTGGAAATTATCAGTTAGTTAAGCTTCCACAACCAATTCCAAGCCATGAAACACCTTATAATTTGGCAGATGTAAGAAACTTCAGTATATAACTTTGAAAAAAATGCCACATCAGAATATCCTAAACAGAAGAAATTTATTGATTTAGTCCCCAGAAATAGATTCAGGAACTGCTTACAGTATAACGGCAAAAAATATTGATGAACACCAAACGTCTGGCAATTTGACCAAAACTTGTGACTGACAGGCGGTATTATCGAAACTGATATTTCCTATCAGTGACAGGCTGTCTTATTCACCAAATATGAGACAGACTACTCATATCTACACGGAAGTACTTAGTAAGTGAAGCAGATATGTTAATTCATAGAGACTTTAGAATGACAAACAATAATATGGTCGAATTCGCTATTAATGCTAGACCATTTTAATCAGATATATGATGATGTATGGAAAACCATTTACCTTTAATTGGGATATCCAGGTTTTTCGCAACAGCCATCATGATACCAGTGCCAAACACCTTAAAATTATGAACAGCATTAGACTTAACTTACCCAAAATATATCATATACGAACAGTCCACAAAGAAGTAATATGCCATTTACAAATTTATTCAGTCTTATAAATTCGATTGCTAAAATTGCAACCGTTACTGCAATAAAGTTGTTCGCAACCCAGTGCTATTTAATAAAATTATCAATGTTTTCACTTACCCCAGAAAAGAAGTACCAAGTTCCAAGAAGAATGCCTAAACTAGTGCCTATAAAATCCTTGGATTCAATCGAAAAATCAACGTTGTCTTAAAAAATGCAGGTAGTCACATACACTTACCAAGCAGACTCCAGTCTGATTCAGAACCGTTTGAGCATTCTAAGCTTCTTGAAAACTCAAACTTGAAACGCATGTTCTTAATGCATTTGGGCATGCATGGACGGAAGATAGGTCTACAATTACAGTTAGCAGAGCAGTTACTTACGATAGAACACGGGACATTGCACAGGCACCCATAAAGGAGAAATAAATCTTCATAACGTAGTTGATGTACTGAATAGGAATAAACTATAAGACATTCTAGCACCATCAACCTAGGCAAACCTTAAATACAATGTAAATTCCAAAAAGTGCAGCACTAGCAATAAATGGAAATAGTGCTGCATCTTTGCCAGATATTAATTCTACAGGATTCTACAACGTTAAAAATTATTTTTTTCAGCCAAATACCTCTTTAGTTGATATTTTACAAGTAGTTGAACGGAAAGAACCTATATAAATAGGCACTACAGCCAAAAGAAACAATGCAAAGTTAGTTATTATGGAGTCTAGGTTGAACTCCAGGCCAGTAATCGTCCCATTTGTATCGCTCACACTCTTTATTCCGCTTATGTTCATATTTCAAAGAATACACGACGATGAGTTTAAGAACAGCTCTAAAATACGTAGATGTTAATTTGCAACTCGTCACGCAGAAAAACTAGTGAGCACCATCCAATATCCAATACATACGTTCAATATCTAATATCTATGTGGCGAGTTATCGTAGGCCAATTGATTTCTTTAAGCGCTTATCTTCAGTGGTCTAGTTTAGATTCTGGGTCTTTGGTTTTTTTTCGATAGTAGGCTGGCTGCGCTACCGCTCTAGTCCTGGAGGCTTATGATGGATTTCTTCTTATTCTGTACTTATCTTTCTTATTTTCATCACTCTTGTAGATCTCTGAAACAGTCTGTGTCCATAGGTGCCGTCCTAAGGAGTCTGACCCTGGAGTAAGGCTTGAAAGATTACCATAGAATAAATAAGGGTAGGGTGAGTTAAGGGCTAAACAATAACAAAAAGTTCTCAGCCCGAGTTCCAGGTGGCTGTAGGTATTCGATTGTGATACATATACTCATCCGGCTTTCTTTCAAAAATTGCAAAGGTGAGGACTGCGGTTGCTGCATCAGACAGTGTGTTTCAAGTGGAACAGAGCCTTAGTTACAAGAAATTTACCCTCACCTGTGTTAGTGTCCTTTGATTGAAAGTAGCCCGTAGATTTTTGGGAATATATGAGTACGTCGAGTGGCCAGTATGTTTTAACCTGGATGCCCGGGCGTGCTCAGTATGTTGTATGTAGTAATTAGATCTCCCATCAACCGTTTGCAGCTCAGAGTGAACAGCTGCAACTGGAGTATCCTGTTGATACATTGATTATTCTTCAGTCTTGTTAAGTAAGCCTAAACTCTTACTATTCCAGAACTTAATCATGCTTAGTCAACATGTTTTCCTACAGTCCCGATCGTGTGTGACTTGCTACTTGGGCGTCTTTATCTACGTAACTAGTAACCGTGACAGAGGTTATGCAGTTCTCGTCTTGTATTTTGACATTTCCAAAGCATTTGACCGCGTTGACCACTTGTTATTAATAAGGAAACTAAAGTCATACACTATTGCCTACCCTATATTAGGTTGGACCAGGTCTCTTCTCAGTAATTGCACACAAATGATTAGGTTTGAAACTACACTCTCCTGTCCAAAACCTATAACCCTGGAAGTTTTTCATGGTGGCGTTCTTGATCCCCTCCTTTCCACTCTCTATGCTAATGATGTGTGTTATTGTTTCCATAATGGCAAGTCGTTTATGTTTGCTGATGGTCCTAAAATTGCATACTGCTTTCCACTAAATGAACTTGCCCGGTTTCTAAGTTTAATAAAAAAGGATTCGTTGCTTGTAAGTGATTGGTGCACCACTTTGAAGCTGCGATTTAACCCCGACAAATGTGGCTGGATATGCTTTGGCACACCACATACTAGGATATAATTGACCCTCCACTCTATGACTTTATCCAGGTTGCATAGTATTATTGCTCTTGGCTTAGCATATTTCGATGACCTCTCCTTCTCCGAACATGTTACAACACTGACTCACAGATCGAGGGAACTTTTCGGTTGCACTCTTCGCAACTTCCATAACAAAGAAACCAGATTAATGTAGTACAAAATTTGTGTACGCTCCACTTTAGAATATTGCTCGTTTGTTCTCAGTTGCCTACGCGTAGAGGACAAACGTAAACTAGAATCTAATCAAAGGTGATTCTTTTCCAATGTGTTAGAAGACACCAAAAACAGGAATATCTGACAAGATGTCAGATACTGAGGCTTCGTCCCCTTAATCTTCGGGGTCTTAAAATTGTTCTCATTTTCTTCTACAAATTACTCCAAACGTAGCATTTTTTAACTGTAACAAAATTCAGTTTAAGCAAAACCTCCCTTATAATCTACGTAATCGTACATCTAGTATTACGGTAGGAACCTTTAAAACCACTCTTAGAGACAACATTTTCTTCGTTACATTTTCCCCCATATAGGATAGACTACCAGAGGACATTGGGACCTCCAAATCCTTATGACGTTTTATTAGCTTACTCTACAAATGTCTCTCCTCTAAGAACCTACTTATCCTATGCCCCATAACAGTAAACTGTCGTCATGCGCTATAGACCCTAAGTCCTCTTAACGTATAGATTATTCATATCTCATGCGGAAGCTACACTCCTTCCTCATCTTTTTTCTCTTACATATCTGTAGATACACTAATACGTTGACGACTATACGTTATCCAGAGATTACCAATTTATCTTCAACCACGACTGCTTTTCACATTTCAACCGTCACACCAGACATACTACAGTCTGCAGGTACAATTTTGTCGCCACTTTACAATTTGAAATCTCATTTTCTTTTTCAAAGCCTTATTCCCTTAATCTAATTCGTTTATAGACGTCACTTTCGTCGAACTTGTTTGTTTCATACTACTGTATGTAACCATCTAGTTATATATAGTCATCATTGTTATTATTATTATACATATGCTATTATTATTGCACATAAGTATTGTTGTCTTGAACTCCATGCTAAACCGCTTACAAAATTTATCGAGTGTTTGTCACAGTATTAAAACCTCATTTATTAAAATCCATTATATGTCATTACACTATGTTTCGTGTATCAAATTGATCACGCCTGCAAAACTAGTATGTAACTGTTTTAAGGAATAATTGATTACTATTATTATTGTAAACAACTAATATTGTATTCCAGAACGTCGCGCTTAGTCTTATGCGAAATTTTGCACGTATTGTCACAGTATTAAAACTTTATCTGTTAAAATTTATTAGATGTCATTATATTAGGCTTAATGTGTCGAACTGATCACACCTGTTAAACTAGTGTGTACCTGTTTCAGTAGTAAATCATTACGTGTACTTCGTTTCATTTATTAGGTGAAAAAATGCAAACTCCCAAAGTACAAGTAAAGGCCATGGTTAACCCACTAAACAACTTAGGTATAATGAAAAACGAGACAAAAAGATCATCGAAACTAATGGTAAGCTCTATGCAAGGTTTTATGACCTCATCTAAACAAAGAGGGCACAACACTACTCTGCCTACCACATTATTATATAGCAAGGCGGGTTATAAGGCCTCACTGCCTAATGGTAATCGACTCAGTAGTAATCAAGGTCGTAAGCGCCTACAGGCTGTACGTAATAAATCAAAACACAGAGCATTTAAATATCGGCGTAAGCCAAGCAGCGAACAAGTACATGACCCTTTTTGCAACCCTGTCGCAAATAACTTTGTAAGAAATTCTAGAGCTTCAAATACACACCAGTATGCTCTAAGCTTTGGTAACCCTTCACCATACACCTATTCAGATCGTGTAAGTAGTTCTACTCTTCCTCCTCACTATTATGATTATAATTATACTCCTGGTGAGCTACTAGGGCACCCTCCACTTTATGCACATCGCCAACAACCTGCCATGTTGCCTAACTCAAACTGCTCTGAACATCCTAATATCTCTGACTACTATAATAATTTTTTTGAGATCAGGCAGTCATTAGTCCCCTTAGCAATACAGCTTGCCCAGACATCAGCTCAAACAGTCAGACTACATTTTCAAGCCAACATCTAGTTATTCGAACCACGAACGACTTAGATAAAGATCTTATTCGATTCTTCACAATTCACTCTTCATTTCTAAACTTTTTAGTAATTAACGCCGGCTCACTTCTTAATAAAATATCAACTCTAAGAACTATAGCCTTATTAGCTAAACCTTCCTTAATATTTGTCACAGAAACATGGTGTTCCTCCTCAGTTACTGACTCAGAATTAGCCATTCAAGACTATATGTTATATCGCGGCAATCGAGAATATAAACGAGTAGTGGTTGTCTAATTTACGTAAGTGTTGGTTTGTCGTCTAATAAAATCTATGACTAAATACTCGGCAAGGTACCAGAGTCGGTCTGGATATCAGTCAACACCCCAAACCATAGTTTACTCTTTGGATGCATATACAGAACTCCTAACAGCTCGAATACTGTAAATAACAACATTATTAATGCTTTTGTACATACCTCTGCCCTAACTTATAATACGAAAGTCATTGCAGGAGACTTTAACCTTCCTAGGATAGACTGGAATGTTGGCAGAGGACTGTCATGCGATAAAGAAAACCTTCTTACTACACTAGACATTTACTGCTGGACACAGTGTGTGCGCACCCACACTAGACATCATAACAATCTTGACCTAGTTTTCTGTCGTGATGTCACTCCTCTGTCACTTCAAGTTAGCAGAGAGCTCGAAAACAGTGACCACAAAATGGTTCTATGTGCTCTTCCTTCTGATTTTAGTCACTCCACAATTCATAAATTAAAAAAGACTCAACCAAATCAAATCAATGTCTGTTACTCCAAGTGGAGCATAAACCGCCCACCAGCATTCTCCAACCAACTCTGTTCTGGGGATTCCTTTCTAGCTCTTCCCAAGTGCTGTTCATTCTCTTCATGTCTGTTTCCAATTCCCGACGCAATGTGTTCCTGGGTCTTCCTCTGTTTCTTTGGCCTTTTGGATTCCAAGTCAGTGCTTGTCTTGTGACACAGTTTGATGGTTTCCTCAGTGTGTGTCCAATCCACCTCCAGCGTCTTTTCCTAATTTCTTCCTCAACTAGAAGTTGATTAGTTCTCTGCCACAACAGGTTGTTGTTGATGGTATCTGGCCAACAGATCCGAAGAATCCTACGCAGACAGTTGTTTATAAATACTTGTGTCTTCTGTAGGATACTTTTCGTAGTTCTCCAAGTTTCAGCTCCATACAACAGGACTGTCTTCACATTTGTGTTGAAAATTTTGACTTTTATATTGACTGACAGTTGGTTTGAGTTCCAGATGTTTTTCAGTTGTAGAAATGCTGCCCTTGCCTTACCAATCCGTGCCTTCATATCCGAATCAGACCCTCCTTGTTTATCGATGATGCTGCCCAAATATGTAAAGGTCTCAATGTCTTCCAGAATTTCTCCGTCAAGTGTAATTGGGTTAGTGTTTGTTGTTTTGTATCGAAGGATCTTGCTCTTCCCTTTGTGTATGTTGAGGCCTACTGCTGCCGAAGCTGCTGCTATATTGTTGGTCTTCATCTGCATTTGATGTTGTGTGTGAGAAAGAAGAGCTAGGTCATCTGCAAAGTCCAAGTCATCTAGTTTCGTCGATGCTGTCCATTGTATTCCGAGAGTGCCTTCAGATGTTGCAGTCTTCATGATCCAGTCGATGACCAGTAGGAAGAGGAAGGGCGAGAGTAAGCAGCCTTGTCTGACACCGGTCTTCACTTCGAATGAATCTGTGAGCTGACCTCCATGCACGATTTTACAATGTAGTCCTTCGTAAGAATTCCGTATGATGTTGACTATCTTCTCGGGTACGCCGTAATGTCGTAGAAGGTTCCATAATATTCTCCTATCCACGCTGTCGAATGCTTTTTCATAGTCGATGAAGTTGATGTAAAGTGATGAATTCCATTCAATTGATTGTTCAACAATGAACCGTAGAGTGGCGATTTGATCGGTACATGATCGATCTTTACGGAATCCGGCCTGTTGATCTCGGAGTTGGCCGTCGACTGGGTCCTTTAATCTGTTCAATAACATTCTGTTGAAGACCTTTCCTGGTACTGAAAGTAGAGTAATGCCTCTGTAGTTCTCACAATTGCTGAGATCGCCTTTCTTCGGTATCTTGATGAGGTACCCTTCTTTCCAGTCTGCTGGAACTTGTTCTTCCTCCCAAATCTTCCTGAAGAGAATGTGGAGTATCTTGGAAGTTGCTTCTATATCTGTCTTCAGTGCCTCCGCCGGTATGTTGTCTGGTCCTGCTGACTTGCCATTCTTGATCTGTCTGATGGCCATTTTGATTTCTTCGACTGTTGGTGGGTCTGTGCTTATAGGGAGATCCGTGGCTGCTGCTTCGATGAGTGATGGGTTCAGTGGGGCTGGTCTATTCAAGAGTTCTTGGAAGTGCTCTACCCACCTGTTCCGTTGTTCATGCACTTCAGTGATTGGTTTGCCAGCCTTGTTCTTGATTGGCCGTTCTGGCGAATTTCTCAGCTAACTTCTTCGTTGTATCGTATAGGAGCCTCATATTTCCTTCTCTTGCAGCTTTTTCCGCTGTCATTGCTAGGTCCTCAACAAATTTTCGTTTATCCAACTTGATGCTCCTCTTCACTTGCTTGTTGACTTCGGTGTATTCGGCCTGTGCCTTGGCTTTCTCTGCTCTTGTCCGACTGTTATTGATCGCTGTCTTTCTGTTCCTCCTTTCTTGGATCTTGTCCAGAGTACTAACGGAAATCCACTCTTTTTGGTGTTGTTTCTTGGGACCCAAAACCTCCTGACATGTTGAGGTTATTGTTCCCTTAATCTCTTTCCAGTTGTCTTCCATATTAGTTTCACCTTTTTCTAGTAGATCATGAAATGCCTGGGACTTGTTGTTGAGAATTAATTTGAATTCGTTGCGTTTGTTAGTATCCCGGAGAAGGGCTGTATTAAACTTGTGTAATACTGCTGCTCCAGTTGTCCAGTGCTTCCTCAGCTTCAGTTTCGTTTTAGTTACAACCAGATGGTGATCTGAAGCTACGTCGGCTCCTCTCCTTGCTCTTACGTCTTCCATGGTCCTTCTAAACTTCTTATTGATGCAGATGTGGTCGATTTGGTTCTCCGTAATGTGGTCCGGTGAAACCCATGTCGTTATGTGTATACGTTTGTGGGGGAAAATGGTGCCACCTATAATCATTTTGTTGAAGGCACATAAGTTCACAAACCTCTTACCGTTATCATTCCTTTCTCCTAGTCCATGTTGTCCCATGATGTCTTCATACCCGGTGTTATCCACTCCGACCTTGGCGTTGAAGTCGCCCATCAGAATGGTCAGGTCCTTGGCTGGACATTTCTCGATGATTGACTGCATCCTCGCATAGAACTGGTCTTTGTCGTTTTCGTGGTTGTCATTGGTGGGTGCGTAGCACTGAATGGCATTCATTGTAATCCCTTCCTTCTTCATCTTGAAGGATGCTGTGATGATTCTAGGTCCGTGAGGCTCCCATCCTACAAGAGCCTTCCATGCATCTTGGGACAACACTAATGCTACTCCTTGTGTGTGGGGGGCGTTTTCTTCTTCGTGGCCGGAGTATAAAAGCACATTTCCCGAGGATAACCGTTGCTGTCCAGCTTGCACCCAATGCGTTTCGCTTATTCCAAGTATCTTCAGGTTGTATCTTCTAATTTCTTCTGCTATTTGCATGGTTCTCCCTGTCTCACACATCATGCGGACATTCCATATACCTATATTAATTGTTGCTCTGGTTATCAGAAGGGATATCGGCCTCGTGGCTTCCGAAGAAACTCGGCTTTCACCATGAGGCGTCATAACACACCTTCCAACTCCCAGGGTGGAGTAAAAATGGTTATAAAGGTTTTTACTGGTTAGCGTTTTTTTAGCAAGGATGTTGTTTTACGGGATGGGGTTGCTAACCCCATGCCCAACCCTCCTCCTTTATCCGGGCTTGGGACCGGCAGCAACCCTAGGGGCTACAGGCGGAGTTTAAAAAAGACTAGACTATCGAAATTATAAAAATGTGGACTGGAATCTTCTGCACAACCTTCTAAGTTGCTGTGACTGGGACAATTTTTTCTTATCCAGTAGTCGTACAGATGCACTAGGTATTTTTTATCAAATGAATAACTGATGTTTAGATACGATTGCACCTATGAAACTAAGCAATATAATTAAGTCGAATGATTTGTATATACCACTTCATTACCGTAAGAAGCTAAGACGTTTACAGAAGAGTTATCTTAAGTCAAATGACTTCTCAGCATTTATGGAAATTACCATGACCTTCAATCAAGTAAAAAAGTTCACAGGTTAAAGGCGATTAACGAAGAATCAACAGCAATGCGCAGTAGCTTGAAGGTACAAAATTTGGTACAGCTATTCAATAAACGCCTCAAGCCTTCCCAGAATAGTGATATTCCCTGCATTTTACGAGATGGATTAATGATTACCGACCATAATATCATAACCAACCTGTTCAGCGATTACTTCGCTAACAGGGGTAGACCCCTGAAAGACAATGAGGTAGACATTATCAACTCAGCTACAAACCGTATGGAATCCATTACCTTCACTTATGACAATATTTGTAATTCCATAAACTCACATATGACGTCAAGTGGCTATGGAGTAGACGGCATGGTATCCATTTACTTCAAACTCGGAGGACGTAATTTACCATAAATCCTATTAAAACTGTTTGACCTTTCATTAACAACAGGATCTTACCCTAATCGATGAAAAATCTCATACATATGCCCTCGATTTAAATCAGGTGACAGGACAAACCTGCATAACTATAGGCCAATAAATATCACCCCGGTTGTCTCTAGAATAATGGGAAAAATAGTATGCGATCAAATGTCTGATTATTTACTCTCCGAAAAATTCATCTTTAATTCCCAACATGGTTTCCTCAAATCTAGGTCCTGTATGACTTGTCACTTTGAATTCTTTCATTTACTCTTTACTAAACGAAGCCATGGACACTTGGTATTAGCATTGTACTTAGACATATCTAGAGCCTTTGATATGGTTAACCACAGGCTTCTTGTAGGCAAACTCTCCTCTTATGGGATTAGGAATCCATTACTTGCGTGCTTAAACTCTTTCGTCAGTAATAGACATCAAATAGTTAAAATTAATTCCACTCTTTCGAAGGCCGAACCGGTTACAAGTGGTGTTATACAAGGAAGTGTCTTAGGCCCATTGCTCTTTATAGCTTACATAAACGATATATGCAAATGCTTCAGCATAGGTAGGCCCTTTCTATACGCAGATGATCTCAAAATAGTGTACTCATTCCTCCCTCACGAATTTGCACATACATTCAGTGGCGTCACTGCCGAGCTCAATAAGGTCGCAGTATGGTGCTCAAAATGGAAGTTAGATCTTAATGCTTCTAAGTGTGGTTGGATGTGTTTTGGGGATAAGCGCCTCAATTATGATCTCTCCATAAACGGCAGTAAGTTATCTAGGCTTCAGTCAGTAGTTGACTTAGGACTAAGGTACTCTTATAACCTGTCTATTACAGAACAGGTCAATATGCAGACATCTAAGTCACATCGACTACTAGGTTGTATACTACGTAACTTTTATAGCGACAATCCTCGTATTCTGCTATATAAAGTTTGTGTTAGACCTTTGCTAGAATACTGCACCTTTATTCTCAGTAATGTTTCCATTAAGGATAAACTCAGACTGGAGTCTGTACAACGTCGCTTTACTTTTCGTATTCTTGAGGCTGATCATACTCTAGACTATATAACCAGATGCACTAAGTTAGGACTAGATACCTTATGGAGGCGACGGCTAAAATCTTCTTTTATAAAATATTAAACAAATTAGCGTTCTCATCGCCTAATACAGTTCAGCTCGAGGAACCCTCTTGCTATAACTTACGCGATTCAGCCTCGAAAATAAAAATATCGGATCCAAAATCTGCTCTTTATATGAATTATTTTACTGTCCTAGTACTGCAAACTTCGTTGCAG
This sequence comes from Schistosoma mekongi, assembly GCA_034768735.1. Classification (NCBI taxonomy): domain Eukaryota; kingdom Metazoa; phylum Platyhelminthes; class Trematoda; order Strigeidida; family Schistosomatidae; genus Schistosoma; species Schistosoma mekongi. The sequence continues at coordinate 14,363,161 of CM068310.1, forward strand.
TTGATTTAGTTCTCAATTCAGAACTTCATATGTTATTAAAGTCCTGACAGTAACACGTCGTCAAAATATTTGTTTGTATGTAAACTCATATTACTTTGATCATGCCTGTAAACTAGTATGCTCTCGTGTATACAATGATACTGGAGAATAAAAGCCATTTATTTATTTATTTATATGTACCCTCACCAGAAAATTAGCATCCGTTTCAAGGGTCGGAGGAGCAACAGCGTCGTGATTTTCCAAATGCTATCCTATGTATGTCTTAAATATTCTTAGGGACAGGCCTGGTATCAGCATGCCAAGTTGCCTACGAACTGGGTCCAAGGCAAAACATGCTTACGCCATTTTACTACACTCCGTTCACCTTAGTACAGAACCCCAGCTCTGGAAGGCGGTTCTCTAACCAGGATAGTAACGGATCTGTGAGGCCCATTGCCACTACCTTTTGGATCAGAAGGCCATAAGGTGCGGTGTTGAACGATTCTGTGGAATCCAGGAATATTGCGTGAAACTGAGTGTTGGTGTCCCAACAGTTCGCCTAGTCGTCCTAGGACGGAAGGATGTTTGTGTTACGGGGCCTGTCTCATCTGAAGCCTTGTTGTGCTTCGTGCAGTAGGTTGAGACTGTCGCCTAATTTCCGCACCTAAGCACCCACAATACTTTTCAAAACCATTGGTAGTACTGTAAGAATATCTCCTGGCCTACAGCAAATAGGATCGTTTTTATCCCATTCCATAGTGATTGGATGTACCACTACCTGCTTCCAACCCTCTGGCAACTTTTTGACTGTAACGAGTGTTGAAAGAGGTTCAAATATCCGATACCATTGTGACGAGCAGGTACAAACTCAATGGTTTATAAGTATTAACGCCTTTATTTTCAGGTTCGATCCCTGGTCCTTTGTAGTCCCGTGGTATTTATGAAGCCGCTCCACTATACTGTCTCAAGTGAAGTAAGCAGGAGAACAGTGCAAACCTTTTTAACCGTTTCTTGTTATGTGTCTATTTTGGGATTAATTGTTCTTATTCTATTTTTACATATACATTTTTCATCTCAACAGATCAAGAATTATTTGTCGTTATTGGTAGCAATAAATATTTATCGTATGGTAATGTAGCATTAAATACAAAAAGACTTGCAAATGGCTAAACTAGTGATTGAAGGTAACTAATTCGGAGTCAAACAATTTTACTCTTGCATGAGAGTACATCAGCCGAAACATTATGAATTATTAGAATGAACTTGTATCTTCCCGATAACTGTTGCTATATGTGCATCCAGAGCGGATTGTCTAGATGTAGCTGTTAATCACAAGTACTGTCCAAGTTTGATTGTGATTGGTATATGGAATCCAAGATGTGAGTTTCACCCTATTTGGGACTCGTCGGCTGCATGTACCCGCATTCTAATTTATTGTTCACATCCGGATTCGGACTCAGTACATTTCGACTCAAACGCTACTTTGTTCACCTCTGGACTACTGATTCTATACAGTTACACATGTGCGACGAACGCATACGTAATTGAGTTCACCTTTATTTCCCCACTGCTAACCGTTGACATTTCTACTGTTTCCCCTTAACGTTAGTTTGGGTAGCATTATGACAGCCATACTTTCCTGATTATGTAAGCAATCACAGAAGTAGAACTGTTTAAATTGGTGAAGATTTAGGTAGTGTAAATCATTTGAAAAGAGCTAAGTCCTCACATTTGATAGGGTGGCTTTCATGAAAGGTTGCAATAGTGGTGTACAATTGAGTTTCTTAGTAAGGTGTGGTTCGCTAGACAGTAGATTCTGAGAGGTTGCTAAGTGGACTAGACAGTCATTAGGTCACTCCACAGTAATGTAATATGTATCCCCACCATCTCAGCCGGTGTAGGTTCATCATTTTATCAACTGAATTACCTTATTTCCACAGAATCCAGCATCTAGTCAAAGCACTGTTTGCTCTACGGCCTCAATAGGTACTAAAAATGTTGCGAAGACATCTGTGATTAAATACTACTAAATAAAAAACTCTGTCTGTTGTTAATGACAACGTTCCATTTCCATGTAGTGAAACGGCCCACGCCTCAAGTGACTTCAGTATGCAGAAGTAAAAACAAGATTTTCGAATCAATTCTGTAATTTCGTCAGTAATCCACACATCCGCGCTAATCAGACATCCAGGTAATATGAAATAGTCGACGCGGTCAACTTATTCAATTCCTATCTTTAGTTCAGGAGTCAATACAGTACAGTTTTAAATGAGCAGGCTGCAGTTAAAAAGGAAGAAATGCATCGTAAATAGGGTTAGTCATTGAGGTCAAAACACTACGTTTTGTCATTGCCATCATCATGCTGAAACATATCGTCAGCGTATTTTAAGTTGGTAGGTGGAACAAACAGTAGAAAAGCAGACACTAAAAATTTCAGTATTGAGTTCAAAATCAGATTCGAAAAGAATGGAGAGAGCAGATAATCTTGACAGTCAAAACTTGTGGTTGCAAGTTCAAACAACAATATTCTATGACCTTAAATCTATGAAATGTTTAAGTATAAAATTATTAGAGGTCTTTTGTATGGTGCAAGTAAGTCCTTCATTAAGGACAATATCACAGAGACACACCACAAATGGAGTCAAGTGTTATTATTATGTCATGAAATAAAACAATTCCAAATGTATTCAATCATTATCTTCATTTAGATCTTAAGTACTATTATACTGTCATGCACACCTTTACTTTATTTCTGCGTATTGTACTCTGTCTTCATGTTATTCTTGTAAATTTGATCTCGTTATGCTAATATGGTATGGCGATTTGAACATTAGCATATATATGCCAATTTCAACGTTGTTAATGATTGGCCGACTGACGATAAACTTTCCATCAACATACCTGTAATAATGAATCGCTTTTTTAAGCTTGGTATTTTTAGGATTGATCATACAAGATATCTGTGGAGGTGGGATCTGATGAACTGTTCATTATACCATACTATCAATTTGACGGTATATTGTGCTGTAACACTTGGACTGACGGTTCTTTGTACCATTTATTTGTTATTACTACTAATTCAATAATAAAATCTCACAGACAGGCACCAAAATGTATGCGCAATGTAGCTAAAGATTATAATGTGCAGTAATAAAAGCGGGGAGTTATGATCAAAAACTTAAAATCTAACAAGATATTAGTAAAATCATATAGTAGGTGACACAGTTCCGCACAAAGTACAACCATGAAAAACTTTTTTAGTTGAGAAAATTCGTCAGGGTTTTACGAAGCTTTTAATTGGAAACGCCATCAGGATTGCCACTCACTTCTATTCTGAGCTCATTGAGTTTCATCATCTCTAGAAGCTCGATTGAAGAGTCAGGATGGATAAACAGAGGCCAACTCATGTACAGCCTTTTGTTCTAACACGGTAATGTACCACTAAATGATTAACCGACACAGTTAAGACACCATTTTAATTCCGAATAATATAAACTGTTCACTATATCATATTACACTATATATATATATATATGTAGAGAGAGAGAATCAGACAAACTCGAATGAATTCGTTTTATTCTGCTAAAATCGTTTTTCTTGCTCCTTATATGTATTTCTATCAATCAACAATTGTATACAATATTAGAAGAAAATTCAATGTCTGCGCTAAGATTTTAGTATTCTGCATGAAAGTATTACGTGTTCTTTCTGTTTTAAACGGTGGCATTCGAAACTGTATGAAGTAATATAGACATTTCTCACACAGTTGCTCTGTGCTATCACAGGTTACTTCATATTCATGTCATTGTATAAATCTGTCAAACGTTAAGATTAATTCACTTCTAGAATTATGTATCTGTATATCTTTTCCGATGTGAAACTAGGCTGGCGAACCGGATTTGAACACTACTGCTAAGCGTGTATTGAATGATTTTCAGCGTGGTCGCCTGCCTTATTTTGTCAAACCACCTATGGAATCCGAAGAACCTAAACAGGATGATGTTATTGACGAATATTCGGAAGAAATCACTGAGGTATTATAACAATTTGTCCTGAATCGTTCGTTCTTGGTATTACGATATTTAATACACTTCGAATTCATTTTATACAGTTGACGGGACGATTTTCCATTTTGGAGTTTATTATACATGACAACCAGCATGTGTTTTTTGTATTTATACTCCTGAATGTTACAATGTAAAAGGAATGAGTATCCGTATAAAACTGACGATAGGAGGCTTGGTGCTACGTTGCTTTAAACAGATTCTTTTTATGATGGTAACAATTATGTAACCGTTATATCCATCTAGATTGTTGTTAAAGGCACGTATTCTCAACCAAAACCTACCCCAAAGCACGATATCAGCTAACATAAGAATAGGATAAAATGGAAGTAGGGGCAACCAAGCTAAAATGCGACATGAGTCCATGAAGTCGTTGACGGTTGGCTTGAATTATATTGATAGATACAAAGTACCTAGCTAGAGACACTGGTTAATATGGCTTATGATCGGTTTCAGTAACGCCCATACATTCACTCTTTCTTTCCAGATCTAAAATCCAATCATTCTTTCATACACACCCTTTCTTCGTTCCTTTTTGTTAAACTATATCGTGACATTTACCTTAATTTGACCTCGTCGTGCTAATGTGATGTGGTAACTTGAGATAACTAGTATTCCAGGCTCTACGTTACTTATGACTGACTGACATGGGAAGTTGCCACTTGCTAGTTACAGACACCAGGAAGAAGTTTTAGAAATACCTGACAATAAGACTTGGCTAGGAGTGATCTTAGTTACTTGTGAGAGAAACCTCTGTTTATGGAGTCAAATGCTACTTTCATGTCATGAAACACTACTATTGTCGAACATCGATAAGCATGCCTATTCTAGGTATTCACAAATGATGAATAGTTGATCGACACTGCCACGATTCAGTGTGAGACCGGTAGCATTGATTTTGACACTGCCTTATAAATAAACAATTAGTTACACACAACGGAGACAGTATTAATGGGTGGGAAATACTTCTACTTTATACTTCACGCACTAAACTTAATTGTATGATACATTTACCTTGCTTAACTGTTTTTCTGGTGAACAGGATTTATCAATAGAAGCTCCAGATAAGAATCAATTCACTACTGATGTGGTTGCATCCACTGATACTGCTCTTACAGAAGATTTATCCAAAACAGACGATGTGAGTCTAATTTATCAGTTATCAATAGGTATTTTAGTGACTAGCATTATGCGAACTTTTTGAGGAAAACCCCGTAAAGTCTATTACCGTTATTTTTATAGGAATCACTATCCACTTGTTTCGTATTTAATGAATAATGAATGTTTCGGTCTAAAACAATATAACTTCAGTGAAACCATTTATCTCAGACATTCACATCCCGACTTACAAATTTCGTTTTTTATTATAAAGGAGTCGCTAATTTTTCCTACTTTATGGCTGTTATAATGCAAGCCAACTTAGAAATGTACTCTTTTAAACGACTTTAGACATCGCTACAGTAGATAGGAGCTAGTTATTCTTATTTTTCACAGACTATTTATTCATCGGCAAGGTAGTGAATGCTGGTTTTACTCTACTGATGCTCACAGTGTTGCTTTTGCCTGCTCTTTCCATTGTGAATGTTTCTTCATTTCTGCGCAAAACTTTAAATGGGCATTGTATGGAGGCTGTAGAGGACGACAGACGCTATCATTTTTGATGGACACATGAGTTGCATAGTTGAGATTGCGGGTTTTGAATATATTCAATTTCTGGACTCTCGATGCAACTGGACGTAATTCAGCCACCTGTTTTTTAGTTGTTAGACACAGGCAGCTAAATAAGTAAAACGTTGTTAGTAGTGCATATTTCCAATCTGTTTTAATCTACTTTATTATTATTGTTATTATTATAATTATTAATATAATTATTACTATTATTATTGTTATTATTATTACTATTATCTATCTTCTGTCATCACTTATAAACTAATTCACTATTTCGATGACAATTTGACCTTTTAATTATGTTGGGTTCATTAGTTGTCTAATATTCCTATTCACACTGAATCGATACTGTAATTATCCATTGGTTTTGAACACCATATACTTACTCATGTACACACACTTCTTTATTCAGAAATTTCACCCCTCTAGTATCGCTTGAGTGAAAATTCACAGTTTCATCACACTGTTAATTGCACTGATTGACCTCTCCATTACTATAACTCTCTATGTATTTTACATGGTTAGTAGCGCATACTTCCATTCTGTGCCAATCCATCTTATTGTTATCATTACTATTATTATTATTATCTATCTCCTGTCATCACTTATAAACCAATTCACAATTTTCACGACAACTTGAGCTTTTAATTATATTGGGTTTATTAGTTGGCTAACAAACCTATTCATACAAAATCTAAACTACAACTACTCATTGAACTCTTTAGAATTTCATTTATAATCTCTCCCTATGGTGCCATACATATATTTTTATTCACATGCTTTACATCACATTGGCGTTTTACTCATAATACTGCTTCGCCAATTTGATTTATTGAATTACAATGCTCATCTAATGAAACTCAAAATGGTTTCTTCATAACGCTTATTTTAAATGGGTAGTATGTGTTTAAAATAAAATAAAGTAAAATGAAACTGGTGGTGGCATTTGTTCAGGCAATAATGAATATTTGTATAATTAATTCCACATAGAACCGTTCGTCAGCTAACCATTTGTTCTGAATTACGACTGGGCAAGAGTACGCGTATCTAAACCAGCCTCGACAGTTATTCTTCGATCCAAACCGACTCAGTTTGGATCCTACAAAAGTTTCAAGCCCACCTGGCAAGAAAATTACAGAAGAACCTCCTAACTATTGAAAACCCCTAGAGGATACCCCCACCAAAGCCAAAGCAGCCGAAGTCCTCAAAGCCCACTCCGGCAAACAACTAAATTGCCATTCAGTAGTGGCCACCAACCCAGCGATCACATCTCCGAAAGCGGGAATCGGGGATATCAAAATAGAATCCGGGTTAGTCTTAAAAAACTAAGGGAGTTAAAGTCCAGCAAACCACCATGTTGCTATAACATGAGACTGCAGTATTAAAGTAGTTCACTGAAGCACTGAGCCACACAATCAGTAAACTCTTTCAACAGTCGTTAGAATCAAAAAGGTTACTAGAAGAACGGAAGAGGTCGATTGTATCCCCAATCCATGTGGGCGGAAACGAAAGGGTCACTAATTACCATAATTCGTTGACAGTGCTTCTAATAATATCAAAGGTTCTAGGAAGCATTGTGGATGTTTAAATGCAAAAGTTCGTCGACAATCTCAACCTACTGCACGAAGCACAACAAGGCTTCAGATGAGACAGGCCCCGTAACACAAACATCCTTCCGTCCTAGGACGACTAGGCGAACTGTTGGGACACCAACACTCAGTTTCACGCAATATTCCTGGATTCCACAAAATCGTTCAACACCGCACCTTATGGCCTTCTGATCCAAAAGGTAGTGGCAATGGGCCTCACAGATCCGTTACTATCCTGGTTAGAGAACCGCCTTCCAGAGCTGGGGTTCTGTACTAAGGTGAACGGAGTGTGCTAAAATGGAAGTCAGGCTACGTCTGGAGTATGACAGGGCCCGATCCTCGAGCTGCTAATGTTGGTAATTTTCGTCAACTCAATCAATCAATCAATCAATGCCTGTTACTCCAAGTGGAGCATAGACCGCCCACCAGCATTCTCCAGCCAACTCTGTCCTGGGCTTTCCGTTCTAGCTCTTCCCAAGTGCTGTTCATTCTCTTCATGTCTGTTTCCAATTCCCGACGCAATGTGTTCCTGGGTCTTCCTCTGTTTCTGTGGCCTTTAGGATTCCAAGTCAGTGCTTGTCTTGTGACACAGTTTGATGGTTTCCTCAGTGTGTGTCCAATCTATCTCCAGCGTCTTTTCCTAATTTCTTCCTCAACTGGAAGTTGATTAGTTCTCTGCCACAACAGGTTGTTGTTGATGGTATCTGGCCAACAGATCCGAAGAATCCTACGCAGGCAGTTGTTTATAAATACTTGTAACTTCTGTAGGGTACTTTTTGTAGTTCTCCAAGTTTCAGCTCCATACAACAGGACTGTCTTCACATTTGTGTTGAAAATTTTGACTTTTATATTGACTGACAGTTGGTTTGAGTTCCAGATGTTTTTCAGCTGTAAAAATGCTGCCCGTGCCTTACCAATCCGTGCCTTCACATCCGAATCAGACCCTCCGTGTTTGTCGATGATGCTGCCCAAATATGTAAAGGTTTCAACGTCTTCCAGAATTTCTCCGTCAAGTGTAATTGGGTTAGAGTTTGTTGTTTTGTATCGGAGGATCTTGCTTTTCCCTTTGTGTATGTTGAGGCCTACTGCTGCTGAGGCTGCTGCTATATTGTTGGTCTTTTTCTGCATTTGATGATGTGTGTGAGAAAGAAGAGCTAGGTCATCTGCAAAGTCCAAGTCATCTAGTTTCGTCGATGTTGTCCATTGTATTCCGAGAGTGCCTTCAGATGTTGCAGTCTTCATGATCCAGTCGATGACCAGTAGGAAGAGGAAGGGCGAGAGTAAGCAGCCTTGTCTAACACCGGTCTTCACTTCGAATGAATCTGTGAGCTGACCTCCATGCACGATTTTACAATGTAGTCCTTCGTAAGAATTCCGTATGATGTTGACTATCTTCTCGGGTACGCCGTAATGTCGTAGAAGGCTCCATAATATTCTCCTATCCACGCTGTCGAATGCTTTTTCATAGTCGATGAAGTTGATGTAAAGTGGTGAATTCCATTCAATTGATTGTTCAACAATGAACCGTAGAGTGGCGATTTGATCGGTACATGATCGATCTTTACGGAATCCGGCCTGTTGATCTCGGAGTTGGCCGTCGACTGGGTCCTTTAATCTGTTCAATAACATTCTGTTGAAGACCTTTCCTGGTACTGAAAGTAGAGTAATGCCTCTGTAGTTCTCACAATTGCTGAGATCGCCTTCCTTTGGTATCTTGATGAGGTACCCTTCTTTCCAGTCTGCTGGAACTTGTTCTTCCTCCCAAATCTTCCTGAAGAGAATGTGGAGTATCTTGGAAGTTGCTTCTATATCTGTCTTCAGTGCCTCTGCGGGTATGTTGTCTAGTCCTGCTGACTTGCCACTCTTGAGCTGTCTGATGGCCATTTTGATTTCTTCGACTGTTGGTGGGTCTGTGCTTATAGGGAGATCCGTGGCTGCTGCTTCGATGACTGGTGGGTTCAGTGGGGCTGGTCTATTCAAGAGTTCTTGGAAGTGCTCTACCCACCTGTTCCGTTGTTCATGCACTTCAGTGATTGGTTTGCCAGCCTTGTTCTTGATTGGCCGTTCTGGCTTGTTGAATTTCTCAGCTAACTTCTTCGTTGTATCGTATAGGAGCCTCATATTTCCTTCTCTTGCAGCTTTTTCCGCTGTCATTGCTAGGTCCTCAACAAACTTCCGTTTATCCAACCTGATGCTCCTCTTCACTTGCTTGTTGACTTCGGTGTATTCGGCCTGTGCCTTGGCTTTCTCTGCTCTTGTCCGACTGTTATTGATCGCTGTCTTTCTGTTCCTCCTTTCTTGGATCTTGTCCAGGGTTCTAACAGAAATCCACTCTTTTTGGTGTTGTTTCTTGAGACCCAAAACCTCCTGACATGTTGAGGTTATTGTTCCCTTAATCTCTTTCCAGTTGTCTTCCATATTAGTTCCACCTTTTTCTAGTAGATTATGAAATGCCTGAAACTTGTTGCTGAGAATTAATTTGAATTCGTTGCGTTTGTTAGTATCACGGAGAAGGGCTGTATTAAACTTGTGTAATACTGCTGCTCCAGTTGTCCAGTGCTTCCTCAGCTTCAGTTTCATTTTAGTTACCACCAAATGGTGATCTGAAGCTATGTCGGCTCCTCTCCTTGCTCTTACATCTTCCATGGTCCTTCTAAACTTCTTATTGGTGCAGATGTGGTCGATTTGGTTCTCCGTAATGTGGTCCGGTGAAACCCATGTAGTTTAATTTTTTTTACGTTTGTGGGAGAAAATGGTGCCACCTATAATCATTTTGTTGAAGGCACATAAGTTCACAAACCTCTTACCGTTATCATTCCTTTCTCCTAGTCCATGTTGTCCCATGATGTCTTCATACCCGGTGTTATCCACTCCGACCTTGGCGTTGAAGTCGCCCATCAGAATGGTCAGGTCCTTGGCTGGACATTTCTCGATGATTGACTGCATCCTCGCATAGAACTGGTCTTTGTCGTTTTCGTGGTTGTCATTGGTGGGTGCGTAGCACTGAATGGCATTCATTGTAATCCCTTCCTTCTTCATCTTGAAGGATGCTGTGATGATTCTAGGTCCGTGAGGCTCCCATCCTACAAGAGCCTTCCATGCATCTTGGGACAACACTAATGCTACTCCTTGTGTGTGGGGGGCGTTTTCTTCTTCGTGGCCGGAGTATAAAAGCACATTTCCCGAGGATAACCGTTGCTGTCCAGCTTGCACCCAATGCGTTTCGCTTATTCCAAGTATCTTCAGGTTGTATCTTCTAATTTCTTCAGCTATTTGCATGGTCCTCCCTGTTTCCCACAGCGTGCGGACATTCCACGTACCTATACTAATGGTTGCTCTGGTTGTCAGAAGAGACATCGGCCTCGTGGCTTCCGAAGAAACTCGGCTTTCACCATGAGGCGTCATAACATACCTTCCAACTCCCAGGGCAGAGTGAAAATGGTTATAAAGGTTTTTACTGGTTAGCGTTTTTTTAGCACATTTGCTGTTTTACGGGATGGGGTTGCTAGCCCCATGCCCAACCCTCCTCCTTTATCCGGGCTTGGGACCGGCAGCAACCCTAGGGGCTACAGGCGGAGTTAATTTTCGTCAACTACCTTCCGCTAAATATTTGTCCTTAACATACAGAAATGCCATGTGACACACTAGCTCATTCCAGACAGTACTAAACCAGACGGTTACGTAAATGACAAATGAATGACAGGTACTCCTAAGAAACGGGAAGTAGGTTACACTTTCACCAGAAGATTGGGAACTAGAGAAAACCATCAAGTGGATTTCGCGTGGGTATGTTTTGCCTTGGATTGAGTTCGTAGGCAACTTAGCATGCTGATACCAGGTCTGTCCCTAACAATATTTAAGACATACATAGGATAGCATTTGGAAAATCACGACGTTGTTGCTCCTCCCACTCTCTAAACGGACGCTAATTTTCTACAGAGGGTACAAATACAGAGAATGTCCGACAGGAATAAACAATTTATCGACAGTATACACTGACTGGGGATGTTCACTCTAAGCTACAAACGGATGATTGAAAATGTCAAATTAGCTACGCTAATTTGTTGTGACAGCCGATTTTAGGGCCTCTGAACACTACGTAAGTCCTGTTCTGAACCGAGGGTGAATTTCAGACCTTAAATCGCAGTAACAGTGTTGTTTTTAACTAATCAGTTGGAAAAAAGGACACGCCGTTACGATACAATTTACAATTTTACCACAGACAACAGGAACATACAAAGTCTAAAGTAGTAAAGTAAGTTAATTAAGCAATCTACAAAGTCATACTTCTAAACGATACTGACTCCCAGCAGGAGCATAAACGCCTCGTTTAATCAGTCCAATAGCTAATGTTGACCAGTAATGGAATTCACTCTGACTAAAACACACTTATGATACCAACATCTCATCTTCGTTGATTGGAGATCTAATAGCCACATACAAAGTAGTGAACACCCACGAACACCCAAATAAAAAAATGCTGGTCGCTCCATATGCTCACATATTAAAGAAAGTCCCACCGATCGTTGCCAATTAGCGAGCACGAACGCAGGTGAAGGCGAATTCCCTGCCATTAAGAGTTTTCCACCATCTGAAACTCACTGCCTGAGGAAGTAACCACAGACTCTACCTTGACGCATTTTAAAAGTCAGCTAGACGAGTATGTGTGTCATTATGGTATACATACAGCCTCTTGAATAAAAAGCTGAAAACATGATAATAGTTCTTAACTCTGAATTTTAGCGATCTCAACCCTTATACGGAATTCTTCTACACTCACGAACAAAGCCATCCAGGACACAACAAATGAATGGAGACTAGTGCATTGCAGATGCTACAAAATTATGCGAATAAAATAAAAATGAAAAATAAAGGGAAATAGTGATAAAATTATAAAAAGTGGTTCAAGACAAAAGCAAATGAAAAGAAAAAACAAAAAGGAACCAGATAAAACTTATGGGACGAAAGAGACAGTGTAGCTAGCCGACTAATCAAAGAAACCGAAGATCCGAAACTGTGACACTCAAGATTCCAGCAGAAAGAAATCGGTTGGCATAATTAGGCTCGACACAGAAATGGAATATTGGAAACCGAGCAGGTAACATCAAGGTATCAGCACTGACGAGCCGCCATGTTCATATCACGTCGCAACAACGATATTTGTGTTGCGTGCTATTTTCAAATCTCAGCTAACAGACTGTGCAACGCATTGGAGCACCAATTTAGATTTGGCACGTGAGTGTTTCTAGATAATCTTCCTGGACTTATGTTCATGGTTGCCTTGATCCCATTTTTACTTTGTAGACTGTTTACCTCTGGTCCCAAGTTCGCTTCTTTCAGTTGCTGACCGAATTCATACAGAAAACACTCAATCCAGACTAAAAATATGGCAAGCCTCCAAAAATCCCTGTTACGAGATTAATCGTTTTCTTGTAAATCAACTCCATTATCTCCCAGAGCTTCTCCCCACACGACAGGCGTAATATGTAACTTGCTTATGACAATGCTCTGAGACTCTTCAGACCTATGCTCTGTGATTTTCCCTGCTATTACTAATACGACATAACCCACCACACATTCGGTCACACGGAGAACAGTGTTCTTTCGCTAGAGGATGCGGTCTAAAACTTGCATGGCCCGTTCAGGCTCCAATTTAGATTCTGTACGTAATTGTTTATAGACTATCTTTCTGGATTTATGCTTATGGTTGTTCTGTCCCCTTTTTTACAGCGTAAACTTCACCCTTGGTCCCAAGATCGCTTCTTTTAGTTACTGGCCGAATACATACAAAAACACCGATTTAATCTAGTAGTAGTGCATCTTTTCGAACTGAGATGTCCGGCCGACAAGGTGGGAGGAAAAAGCCCCTGAAACAACCAAAGAAGGAGTTAAAGGAGCTAGATGAAGATGAGATAGCATTAAAGCAGAAAGCAAAGGAGGAAGCGAAAAATTTGAAGGCAGCTAAAGAGTTAGCTGCAAAACCTGGTCCAATCGGTCAAGGTAACAAGAAGATTACGAAAAAATGAAGATTTGTGTAGATTTCACTTGTATTTGTATACAATATACACACCTATAATCACTGTTTAAATGGCCTCTTACTAAGGCGAGTGATGGAACTAACATGAGAGTGTGGAGGCTTCCCGGGTTTATTTTTAATTCAGTCCTTCGAACCTCCAGCTGACTCAAATATGCTATTGGCATCCAAATATAAACGGACGAATAGGCAATTATAAATTCACTGGGGTCATGTGGTTAGGTGCCGTGTGCACTGTGCAGACAATGCTAATTATTGATTTATTCAGTGCAAATAGTGACGTGACTTATTGCACCTTGTCAGACACTGGAAACTGTTGTCGTCAACTCGTACATAAGGATTGCGGTGTCGTTAGTGAGACAACAGCCACGCTCAATTTACAAACCCAGTAATTCGCAAACAAATTCACGAACTTGATACCTATGACGAGTTATCAGAGTCACTCGGGGGATCTCCAAAGTTGATCTGGTGTATCGTCGATTTTCTCTAAATACGCGATAACAGCATACTAACTAGCTACAAATTTAGATGTCATCTAGTTGGCGCAATTTCACAGTGGTAACATCAAGAGCGAAGTACATTTTATTGTAGTTGAGGGGTTAGTTCTTTTACTATACGTGTCTTGCCGCAGGTTGTATTTTCTCAATCGGCACATACGTGGAGACGCTAGAGTTAGTTGTCCGGAAATTCCCCATGCATGACTGCAAGTATACCCAGTTTTCAAATAGTCCTATCGTAGAAATTGTTCCTTTAGGTGAGGGTACCGACCTGTTTTATTGGTTACTTATGCATCTAGAGAGCATCTAAATTCTCGTATATTCTCTGATTTCGCACACATGCGATAAAAATAGACACATAGTGATGAGTAATGATTTAGATAGGGATGTATTTGGAACTGATGAGAATGCACAAACGATCGGAAACCAAGCAAGCCGCCAAACTTTCTAATTATGATCAATCATACGCTAAACATACCAACATAAAAATGTTGTTAACCACAGGGGTAATTACGGTCTCTATTCTCCATCATAAAATCATTTATATGTGTAAGCGAAAGATGGTAATTTCGAATTCGGATTTCGTGATCAGAGTTTTGTTATTGGCCTATATTCTTAGTGAATGGCAACATAGTGTGATACAATCAAATACAGTAGGAGGTCAGTACTTTCTCTTCCACCTTGACCTACAGTACATTTGACATCGACTGAGATATACAAATACGGTGCATACATTCTGTTAGAAATATGACACAAACATATTAAGTTGATAAAAACTAGTTGGATGTGTGCCACTGCTCAGGTGTTTCGGGTATGCTACCAGTGAAGATGGCTATCGTGCTCTGAAATACATGAAAATCATTTGACTCCATGGTTCAGCTGGACATTACAACAAGTATCAATATTTAGTAGTAATTAGCAGTAATAACAAAAACTCCTCGATCGTTGAATCTACTGATGAGGTGATCAGCCTCATCAACAGCTTGGGATTGTTTCTAGTCATAAGAAAATTGTACGGCTAATTGATGTTCCAAAAATAATCAAGAAGACATATTCCCGTGTAAAGTGTAATTTACTACAAAATGATATGTACAAAGTCGTCTGCTCAGTAGAATTAAAGTTCATTTCACTAACACCTTTTATTATTCTTGGACCGAAAGTTTAATTTCTTTATATCGAGGTTACCATTACCAAAATTTTTACCAGGTCGTTGATCACGAATTTCCTTGTAGAACTGACGACCTGCACGATTCTTCTGACGTCGCATAGCTCTGTCCATACTTCTCTTTTGTTTTGACGTCAATACATGTACCGGTTCTTTAGGTGTTATGGTTTCAGCATTATGATCATCATCATTAGAATTCAGATTGAAGCTAAACATTTTACCTGATTCACACTCTGTATCACTCTAAAATAATACAGCAAACACAAACTGTTTTACAAGATTAAATAGCAGATAGGTAAGAATAAACTGATTAGTGTAAGCAGGTGAGCTCAACAGCATATAAAATAAGACGACTACATATTCACTAATTCTCAGTCAGTTATAAACAGTATGCAATTTATAAGAAGTAAATCGATCCAAGCTGCCGCACAACAAGATCAATACCATAGTAGTAATGTCGGTGGTCGTAAAACTGACTGGACAGCGAATATGATCCAAACGGATATTCATGGAAGGGTATAAGATAATTTTAGAGCTCATGATATGAGGAATGATGGCAATAAGGTGCATGTGCGATTGCGGCTGGGTGTGAGCTATATCACTCAACATCCAGCGATTGACTACGGACAATCGTGAATATCCCAACCAGGTAGTTTATGTCTACTAACATGGCTCAGGTCGACAGTCAACTATTATTATTATTATCTTATTAATTAGTGCTGCTTCAATTTAGTTGCAATGATTGGAAATGCACAATGTACATAAAAAATTACATTTGTAAGTCAAGATGTGAATGTTTGAGATAAATGGTTTCACTGAAGTTATATTGTTTTAGACCGAAACATTCATTATTCATTAAATACGAAACAAGTGGATAGTGATTCCTATAAAAATAACGGTAATAGACTTTACGGGGTTTTCCTCAAAAAGTTCGCATAATGCTAGTCACTAAAATACCTATTGATAACTGATAAATTAGACTCACATCGTCTGTTTTGGATAAATCTTCTGTAAGAGCAGTATCAGTGGATGCAACCACATCAGTAGTGAATTGATTCTTATCTGGAGCTTCTATTGATAAATCCTGTTCACCAGAAAAACAGTTAAGCAAGGTAAATGTATCATACAATTAAGTTTAGTGCGTGAAGTATAAAGTAGAAGTATTTCCCACCCATTAATACTGTCTCCGTTGTGTGTAACTAATTGTTTATTTATAAGGCAGTGTCAAAATCAATGCTACCGGTCTCACATTGAATCGTGGCAGTGTCGATCAACTATTCATCATTTGTGAATACCTAGAATAGGCATGCTTATCGATGTTCGGCAATAGTAGTGTTTCATGACATGAAAGTAGCATTTGATTCCATAAACAGAGGTCATCATCATCATCAGCAGCAACGTAGAACCGGGCACAAACGCCTGTAGGTTCAAGTTGCCATACCACATTAGCACTACGAGATTACAGAGGTAACGTATAAACAGAATACAAGAGAGAAGAGTAAGTAAAGATGTCCAGAAAATAACAATAGAATTTAAGATCTAGATGAGGTTAAAGAGTGAATACACTTGCGCCACTGTGACCGGTTCTGAGCCATATCACCTAGTGTCTCCAGCCATTTGTTGCGATCATCACGCGGACTCCAACCAGGTAGTCTACATCTACCAACATGGCTTAGGCCAGTAGTCAAGGACTTCATGGACTGATGCCATGTTTTGGTTTGGCCGCCCCTAACCTTCTTCCATCCTACTTCAGCCATAGCTAACATCGCACGACGGGGTAGACAGTAGTCGGGCATGCGCAATACATGTCCTAGCCATCTCAGTCGATGAAGGTTAATGACCTCTTCGACTGATTTACCGTGTTTCCCAAGAACCTTTTGTCTAACCTCACTATTACTAGTCCGGATATTCCATGGTATGCGAGCGATGTTCCGAAGATTCCTATGGTCAAATATCTGGAGACGACGCATATCTTGAGTTTTCATGGCCCATGTCTCGCAGCCATATGTTAAGATGGCGCGGATTGCTGCGCAGTACACCCGGCCTTTCGTTGAGACACGGATATCTCGTCTGCGCCACAAGTGCCGTAGATTGGCAAATGCCAATCGAGCTTTCTGGATCTGCGCTGAGATTTCATCAGACACCGACCCACCAGGGGTAATGAGACTTCCGAGATAAGTGAAGCGATCAACGCATTCAATTACTTCACTCCCTATAAATAATTTGGGGGAAGAAGCAGACCAGTCCTGGAGTAACATTTTGCATTTGGGAGGGGAGAAGTGCATCCCAAATATGCCTGCATTGTTACTCAACGTGTTCAAGAGACCTTGAATGCTGTGTGCATCTTCACCAAATATGACTATATCATCTGCATATTCTAAGTCGATAAGAGAGCCTCCTGGAAGGAGACTAATCCCAGAGGACTTAAAAGAAGTGAGAGAGATATCTAACAGTACGTCTATGATGAAATTAAATAAAAATGGGGATAAGGGGCAACCCTGACGGACTCCACTTGAGGATGAAGTTTCTCGTGACAATTCGCCATATGCTCTGACTCGACCAGTGGTGACCGAGTAGAGAGCCTTTATAAGGTTAATGTACTTTTGAGGTACGCCTTTTAATGACAAACATTGCCACAAGACTTCACGGTCAACAGAGTCGAACGCTGCTTTTAAGTCAAGAAATACAACTATAGTTGGGCGTTGGTACATATGTCTGTGTTCGAGGACCTGGCGCAGGGTGAATATGTGATCAATGCAACCTCGGCCAGGTCTGAAACCAGCCTGGTTTTCTCGAGTCTGTTGTTCCCTACTGTTAGTTAAACGTCGGATGATTATAGTGGCTAATATTTTAGATACTATATTAGTCAAACTGATTCCTCTGTGGTTATCACAAGAGGATTTCTGTCCCTTTTTGTAGACTGGAACAATCAGCGATCGAGACCAGTCAGATGGGATGGAGTCTAGTTCCCAGACTTTGGCTAATATATCAGTCAACCTGCACGTTAAAACTATACCACCATCCTTGAAGATATCGGTAGACAACATATCAGGCCCTGCTGCTTTCCCTCGTTTCAATTTACTTATGACGTTTTCAACTTCACTGAGAGTTGGGGGACCTGTGTCAATTTTCCATTCGGGTAGCTTGGAGATTGTGGGTAAGCTAAGCGTGGCTGGGGGCCAGTTGAACTGTTCCTGAAAGTGTTCTGCCCATCGTTCTAATCTTCTAGATTGAGAGTAGATCAACGACCCATCTTTTTCAGAGATGATTTCACTAACTGCTGATTTTTTGATACCGGTGTCCTTAATAAGTCGGAACAGCTGTCTACTATTGCCTGCCGCTGCTGATGCTTCTATCGCTTTTGCTTTTGTTGCCCACCACTGTTCACGATCCTTACGCAGACTCTTTGTCAGTCTACGTTTCAGTTGTCGTCGCTCTTCATCATACTCCGAGCCTGCTGGAATGAGTTTTCGAGCCTCCATCAGTTCCCAAGAAGTACTAGAGATCCAATGGTCTTTCATAACTATTGGATTGGGGTTAGATACTGATAGCGCTGCTGCGTATACACCTGCTTTAAAATCATTCCAAGCTACTTCGGGGGAAACCTGTTGGTCATGGGCGAGTAAATGCTTAGCCAAACCATTCCTAAATGCAATCTTAGCGTTCTCACTCTCAAAGTGATATCTAAAGGGTTTGCCCGATGTAACCTTTCTGCGACCAGTATAACGCATAGAGATACGTGCTCTCACTAGGGCATGGTCAGAGTCTAGGCAAGTGCCCCAGAAAGAGCGGCAGTCCTCTATACAACCTCTCCATCGATAGCTGATGCCGATGTGATCAATTTGTGTCCATCGTTGCGTAGATGTTGGAGGTCGCCAGGTTAAACAGTGTCTCGCCTTATGCTTAAAGTTTGTGCTAGCTAAGAATAAACAGTAGTCTGAACATAACTGCAACAGACGATCTCCGTTGTCTGTTCTCTGGGCTGGGATGCCGAGTAACCCACCTAAGTGCTTTTCAGCTTGATTTAGTCTACCTACTTGGGCGTTAAAATCTCCTGCTATAATTACTATATCTGAGTGCTTAGCTTTCTGAAGGAGGCTAGAGAACTTCATATAGAAGTCGTCTTTCACTTCATCTGTGCTGCAATCAGTGGGGGCATAAGCTGAGACGACAAAAAGGCATCGGCGTGTGTCCCTATCTTTCCGAGTTCGTACTGTGCCATTTAGACGGACAGCACATAGACGACTGTCTACAGGAATCCACTCGAGAAGAGCCTGTTCTGCCCGTAAGCTTAGTGCTATGCCTACACCAGCAAGGCCACGTGAGCTAGCTGTAGGGTCTCCAGATAAACGAAGAGTGAATTGTGCTGTTCCATTGCATTGACTAGGTGACGTCAAACGGAAGACCATGCTGGGATCCTGTATGCGTGTTTCGGAGACACAGCATACATCAATTGCAAGAGATTCTAATGTTTTAGCTAAGGCAGCCTGTTGACCGATTTGACACAGCGTACGCACATTAAAAGCTCCAACATGAAGTTTAGAGCGTGGCTTCAGGAGACCTGGTATGACATTTCGGGAACTCGGGTAACCAGTACAAGTGGCACGCATACAAAATGTGGTAGAAGTGTTACAAGTGGGGACCAGAGAGGGAGAACGTGTTTGATCATGAACAAGGTGAACTCGAGTGCTATTGGGGGTATGAGGGCGGTTATCACTTCCCGGTTGCCCACACCGTGGAAGGGTCATTAGTGAGGAACCTGAAAGAGAAAGAGGATTAGAAGAGGTCGTGATGACCTGAGAGTGTGACCGCAGTGTCCAGGGGACAGCTGTTTGAGGTCGGTCGAGTACATCGATTGTTGCTCCGGTTGTCGGAAGGGGGGGGCATCGGCCTCATGGCTTCCGAAGGAACTCGGCTTTCACCATGAAGCGTCATATTAGTCCTTCCAACTTCCAGGGCAGAGTTAGAATGGTTATAAAGATTTTTATTCGTAAGCTGTTTTTTAGCATGGTAGTTGTTTTACGGGATGGGGTTGCTAACCCCATGCCCAACCCTCCTCCTTTATCCGGGCTTGGGACCGGCAGAAACCCTGTGGGGCTCCAGGCGGAGTAACTAAGATCACTCCTAGCCAAGTCTTATTGTCAGGTATTTCTAAAACTTCTTCCTGGTGTCTGTAACTAGCAAGTGGCAACTTCCCATGTCAGTCAGTCATAAGTAACGTAGAGCCTGGAATACTAGTTATCTCAAGTTACCACATCACATTAGCACACACAGCATACATCAATTGCAAGAGATTCTAATGTTTTAGCTAAGGCAGCCTGTTGACCGATTTGACACAGCGTACGCACATTAAAAGCTCCAACATGAAGTTTAGAGCGTGGCTTCAGGAGACCTGGTATGACATTTCGGGAACTCGGGTAACCAGTACAAGTGGCACGCATACAAAATGTGGTAGAAGTGTTACAAGTGGGGACCAGAGAGGGAGAACGTGTTTGATCATGAACAAGGTGAACTCGAGTGCTATTGGGGGTATGAGGGCGGTTATCACTTCCCGGTTGCCCACACCGTGGAAGGGTCATTAGTGAGGAACCTGAAAGAGAAAGAGGATTAGAAGAGGTCGTGATGACCTGAGAGTGTGACCGCAGTGTCCAGGGGACAGCTGTTTGAGGTCGGTCGAGTACATCGATTGTTGCTCCGGTTGTCGGAAGGGGGGGGCATCGGCCTCATGGCTTCCGAAGGAACTCGGCTTTCACCATGAAGCGTCATATTAGTCCTTCCAACTTCCAGGGCAGAGTTAGAATGGTTATAAAGATTTTTATTCGTAAGCTGTTTTTTAGCATGGTAGTTGTTTTACGGGATGGGGTTGCTAACCCCATGCCCAACCCTCCTCCTTTATCCGGGCTTGGGACCGGCAGAAACCCTGTGGGGCTCCAGGCGGAGTAACTAAGATCACTCCTAGCCAAGTCTTATTGTCAGGTATTTCTAAAACTTCTTCCTGGTGTCTGTAACTAGCAAGTGGCAACTTCCCATGTCAGTCAGTCATAAGTAACGTAGAGCCTGGAATACTAGTTATCTCAAGTTACCACATCACATTAGCACGACGAGGTCAAATTAAGGTAAATGTCACGATATAGTTTAACAAAAAGGAACGAAGAAAGGGTGTGTATGAAAGAATGATTGGATTTTAGATCTGGAAAGAAAGAGTGAATGTATGGGCGTTACTGAAACCGATCATAAGCCATATTAACCAGTGTCTCTAGCTAGGTACTTTGTATCTATCAATATAATTCAAGCCAACCGTCAACGACTTCATGGACTCATGTCGCATTTTAGCTTGGTTGCCCCTACTTCCATTTTATCCTATTCTTATGTTAGCTGATATCGTGCTTTGGGGTAGGTTTTGGTTGAGAATACGTGCCTTTAACAACAATCTAGATGGATATAACGGTTACATAATTGTTACCATCATAAAAAGAATCTGTTTAAAGCAACGTAGCACCAAGCCTCCTATCGTCAGTTTTATACGGATACTCATTCCTTTTACATTGTAACATTCAGGAGTATAAATACAAAAAACACATGCTGGTTGTCATGTATAATAAACTCCAAAATGGAAAATCGTCCCGTCAACTGTATAAAATGAATTCGAAGTGTATTAAATATCGTAATACCAAGAACGAACGATTCAGGACAAATTGTTATAATACCTCAGTGATTTCTTCCGAATATTCGTCAATAACATCATCCTGTTTAGGTTCTTCGGATTCCATAGGTGGTTTGACAAAATAAGGCAGGCGACCACGCTGAAAATCATTCAATACACGCTTAGCAGTAGTGTTCAAATCCGGTTCGCCAGCCTAGTTTCACATCGGAAAAGATATACAGATACATAATTCTAGAAGTGAATTAATCTTAACGTTTGACAGATTTATACAATGACATGAATATGAAGTAACCTGTGATAGCACAGAGCAACTGTGTGAGAAATGTCTATATTACTTCATACAGTTTCGAATGCCACCGTTTAAAACAGAAAGAACACGTAATACTTTCATGCAGAATACTAAAATCTTAGCGCAGACATTGAATTTTCTTCTAATATTGTATACAATTGTTGATTGATAGAAATACATATAAGGAGCAAGAAAAACGATTTTAGCAGAATAAAACGAATTCATTCGAGTTTGTCTGATTCTCTCTCTCTACATATATATATATATATATATAGTGTAATATGATATAGTGAACAGTTTATATTATTCGGAATTAAAATGGTGTCTTAACTGTGTCGGTTAATCATTTAGTGGTACATTACCGTGTTAGAACAAAAGGCTGTACATGAGTTGGCCTCTGTTTATCCATCCTGACTCTTCAATCGAGCTTCTAGAGATGATGAAACTCAATGAGCTCAGAATAGAAGTGAGTGGCAATCCTGATGGCGTTTCCAATTAAAAGCTTCGTAAAACCCTGACGAATTTTCTCAACTAAAAAAGTTTTTCATGGTTGTACTTTGTGCGGAACTGTGTCACCTACTATATGATTTTACTAATATCTTGTTAGATTTTAAGTTTTTGATCATAACTCCCCGCTTTTATTACTGCACATTATAATCTTTAGCTACATTGCGCATACATTTTGGTGCCTGTCTGTGAGATTTTATTATTGAATTAGTAGTAATAACAAATAAATGGTACAAAGAACCGTCAGTCCAAGTGTTACAGCACAATATACCGTCAAATTGATAGTATGGTATAATGAACAGTTCATCAGATCCCACCTCCACAGATATCTTGTATGATCAATCCTAAAAATACCAAGCTTAAAAAAGCGATTCATTATTACAGGTATGTTGATGGAAAGTTTATCGTCAGTCGGCCAATCATTAACAACGTTGAAATTGGCATATATATGCTAATGTTCAAATCGCCATACCATATTAGCATAACGAGATCAAATTTACAAGAATAACATGAAGACAGAGTACAATACGCAGAAATAAAGTAAAGGTGTGCATGACAGTATAATAGTACTTAAGATCTAAATGAAGATAATGATTGAATACATTTGGAATTGTTTTATTTTATGACATAATAATAACACTTGACTCCATTTGTGGTGTGTCTCTGTGATATTGTCCTTAATGAAGGACTTACTTGCGCCATACAAAAGACCTCTAATAATTTTATACTTAAACATTTCATAGATTTAAGGTCATAGAATATTGTTGTTTGAACTTGCAACCACAAGTTTTGACTGTCAAGATTATCTGCTCTCTCCATTCTTTTCGAATCTGATTTTGAACTCAATACTGAAATTTTTAGTGTCTGCTTTTCTACTGTTTGTTCCACCTACCAACTTAAAATACGCTGACGATATGTTTCAGCATGATGATGGCAATGACAAAACGTAGTGTTTTGACCTCAATGACTAACCCTATTTACGATGCATTTCTTCCTTTTTAACTGCAGCCTGCTCATTTAAAACTGTACTGTATTGACTCCTGAACTAAAGATAGGAATTGAATAAGTTGACCGCGTCGACTATTTCATATTACCTGGATGTCTGATTAGCGCGGATGTGTGGATTACTGACGAAATTACAGAATTGATTCGAAAATCTTGTTTTTACTTCTGCATACTGAAGTCACTTGAGGCGTGGGCCGTTTCACTACATGGAAATGGAACGTTGTCATTAACAACAGACAGAGTTTTTTATTTAGTAGTATTTAATCACAGATGTCTTCGCAACATTTTTAGTACCTATTGAGGCCGTAGAGCAAACAGTGCTTTGACTAGATGCTGGATTCTGTGGAAATATGGCAATTCAGTTGATGAAGACAGTGAATGAATATACTTGAGCAATTATGACTGATGCCGAGTCGTGCAACCTAGTATTTCTAGCCATTGATTGCGATTATCATGCGGACCTCCAAATCAGGTAGTCGGCATCTGCAAACATTGTTTAGACCAGCAGTCAAACAAGTTTATCGTGTGTAATAATCACAGAAATATCCAGTTTGGCATGGAATTTGAAGCTGATTAAAAATTCACTGTCTTGACATTTCTGGGTAGTGGAGAGAAGACGGATAAACACAACACACAATTCATAGAAAGAGTACGTATTGTAATTGAATCCTAACAGCCTTCGTCCGACTCATTACAAGAAAGTAGTGATGAAAATGCTATTCTATAGAGTAGAAAGAATTTGTACTTCAGATGCACTAGATGAAGAATTATTAAGTATTAAAGAATGCTCATGGAGTAAGGGCAATCCAAGAAAATTCAATGAAGCATACAAAAAAAGTGAGAATGAAAGATCTGCAGAAATTAGTTTGTAAAATGCCGAATTTTGCTTGTTTTGATTTCGAAGCCGATAACGCTGCAGCACCTATCAGAAGAATAAACATAGAATTATCAATAACGTGTTCTAAAGCAAAGCTGGTTATTCTGTCATTAACCATTCTCTATTTTCGCAACTTAACCGTCAATTCATCCCGTGATACTTTTCTTGACACTTTTTCAGTAAATAAAAAAGGTAATGATGTATATAGAAGAATTATATATATACAAACTTATTAAATAAGTGTAGATACATGTATTTGACTTGGAACAATGCTATGAGCCTAAGGACTAGCGGAACTATCCAGTTACCCAAACGTAAGAGCGTAAAGAGGCGTTCAAATCTGAAATTTGGTAGCAAAGTTGAATGCCTTAACCACGAGCCATTACTCTATTGCTAGAATGCTTATTTTTCATTTGTACTAACAGAGTGACAGCAAATTCTACAGATTCTTTAGCAATCACATTGTTTCGGAAACTAACACTAGAAAAATAAAGGTAAGCAAAAACCAAGCATCTTCATTCGCTGGCTATTTTGATTCGTCATTGAATAAATCATGGCATATCTCACAGAGGCCAAGGTTTTAAAAAATAGACCAAGCAATCAACTAGTTGAATAAGCGTGTATATAATACGACGTGTTAACTACTTTTCAATTACTCACCTTCAATAATTTCCCACTTTGTCGAGCCAACGTTTCCAAAAACAATTCTGGGTAATCACTCCATGATAAAGGCGTAGTGGACTGTGATAAATTTGATATATTGGTATCCTCATTACATTCACTATTGTTTGTTACATCATTATTTATAAATTTTTTTTGTAAGTAGCTTTCAACATCAGCAGGTGATAAAGGAGGTAGATTATATCTAGCTTGTAAAAATTCTGGCTTAACACGTTCCAATACATCACGGATATATAAATCAGGCTGTTGTAAATATTCCACTCTTACCTACAAAAGGAAAAAAACATTATAGTCGGTAGCTCGAGTACTGTTAGAAATATGTGGATGGTTGCCACTTTTCAGTTCTATACATAATGGACAGATATTTCTTCTCCAGATGCCTAAGATGAAACTGAACAGGTAGCAGCTTATCGACATGAGACTGGGGTTGCGAAGCACAAAAGACAAAACGCTAGGAACTGGTGACACGGTCTTAGGGCCGGCAACAGAAATCCACAAGCAAGATTAAATCTAATATTTCTAAGGTTGACCACTTCTAACTGCTGTTGTGGGAAGGCAAAATCACTGAAGTCGATGGTTACTTAGAGAAAACACCATATTTCCATCTCACCTGGCTGGTTTATCACTAAACAAGTCCGACTACTACCAATTCAGGAGTGAAGCTACAGTTGCAAGAGCTGACTACACTAAGAGCGTTTGTGACTAGTTTTAAGTGTTGTGGCGCCGAATTTTACAGACTTTACCACCGGTGACGGAAAGGGGGTGTGTGCTAGTACAATATAGTAAACATTACTGAATGTATACAGAATAAAGCGTCTAATCGACTTTTATGAGTGCAACTATATATTTCTGTGTACTACCTAATTCATCAGATATAATTATGTGGACTCGGTGTTAGAACCCACACAACAGCATGGCTCTGACGTGAATGAGCAACAAACGAATCCCATATATATATATATATATATATATATATATATATATATATATATATAGAGAGAGAGAGAGAGAGAGAGAGTGGAGACAAGTATCTAAACAGCGTACTATCCCTGGTACAGATGAAAGTAATTTAAGGGTATAATACAGTAATCATGGCATTGACAAAATATTAGTACTGTCTGAGGAAAAGTAAATCAGGTCAATAGAGCAGTAGGAAAGATAAAAAATGTGGTTCAAGAAAAAGTATGACGAAAAATGCTAAACTCTCATGTCGCAAAATGAGAAGTATGCAAGTAATAGTTCTAGATTAAAAAACTAGTACTCTTGCAAATATAAAAGTTCCGTTTTTATATAATTGATAAAAAAATGCATCTTTTACAGCAGCAATACTTGGTTAGAATAATGCAATATAAGTGAACAGTTATTAAGCTTGTTTTAAGTCAACTCCATTTTTGTAATTTACATCACGGACTAATGCTAGCTAGACAACCACTAGAAACTACCAATCACTACCGGACACTTGTTTTGTCATAGTAAGGAGCTCCACAGTAGTGAATTTCCACAACCCTATTAAGAATCAAACCAAAGACCATTTTGAGGGCCACTTAAATCATTGAATCGACACCAGATGGTTTACATTAGTAATCTAAACCAATTCCCAATGTTGTGTAACCATCCTCGAATGTCACTGGTGGATAATTACTTCAACTGGATATGGTTTAGCAATGCCGGTCATTGCTCAACTCATCATATAAAGTAGAATCGTTCAAGCAACAACTTCCAAGTAAATTTTCATAAGGAAAAAAAAATGAAAATTTCAGTTTGTTAACTGATCGCACAAATTTTAAATCGAAGGAATGACGTTTACTTACTACTCCTTTCATAACTAATTCCGCTTCAGTATTACCATCAGGATAAACAACCCCAGGACAATCGATTAGGAATATAGATTTCATTAAAGTGACATACTGCCAAACTTTTGTTTCACCAGGTAATGGGGCGACATTGCATACTTTTTTATTTCTAAAATTAAAGAACATGCAGTACAATACAAGCTGTTACAAGCCTTGTATTGATATTTTTAGCATCAAAAGTATACTTGAAGAATTAAGTAGTCAATGTAATTCGCAAGGTTCGGACTCTAGTTAAGTCAGCCGACCATAATCCATGTAGAGATTGACACAAAGGTGTGTTAGTCTAAGCTGCCATAGCACACCAGCACTAGATAAACAAGGCGAACAGCAGAGTCGAAATAGTGTAGTAGAAATGATAATGAGATATTATTAAACAATGTGAATATGGTTCAAGAAGACGGAATAAAAAGGTATGGAAAAAGGAATATTGGAACTTGAGAACTAAAAAAAGACAACGAGTAAGTATATGTGATACTGTTACAGATTCTTAGTAATCGCTTGATACTCTCAGAGACTGTTCATGGCTATTACACCGACCATAACCACGTAGTCTATTCCGAAAAATGACTATATACTGGATTGTTAAAACTGTCAAATTGGAATATTAAGATTCTAATTTTTTCTATGATTTATATAAAATTTAAATTAATCACTGACCAAAGAAATATACTCTAGTCCATTCTTAATAATAAACGTATTTACTGAAAGTCATATCAATTCGTCCTAATGTCATGTAAATCAATAACTGGTTAGCAAAATTACAAATGAACTAACTATCACGACTAATTGCAATGCATTGCATACATTACTTTGTACTAGTATAACTTAGCGAAATACTTATTAAGAACCAAATTCTAGAGAACTGATGCATATATATATCCGCTAAAATTTAGTTTAACTTGTTGAAAAACGCCAAAATAGCTACGACAGAAGGCAATAAATATCTTCTTGAGTCAATATACAACTTACCGAAGAGCATTAATAATGCTACTTTTTCCAACGTTAGGATAACCAATAATACCAACTGATATTTGTGGCCGTTCTTTACAATGAAGTGATACCATTTGTCTTAAAAGACCTATGAGGGCGACTTTACCTAAAGGCTTATTCATATTAGCGTGGAATACCAATGTGGGATATTCTTCAGATAAGATGGCTTTCCATCGTTTCTACAGAAAAAGAATACAACGGGAAGCGTTTATATGAGAAATATGTTGTGTATTGCGGAATAATACAGAGTGACCTTAATAATTGCCAATCAGAATACGGACACGTCTGCCCCGCCACTACCAGCCCCAAAAGCCGGAATAGAGAAGACAACGACTCACGAGCCAAGCAGACACAATCCAATCCAACCCAATTCAGTCGTATTATATTTCAACCATGCCTTTATATATACACAAATTCAGACCACACAGCAAACCAATTAGGGATTTTACATTAGTACGAAACAGAAGAGACTGTGGCAGAGAATGGGGGTAACTTGTACACAACTAATTAACTGTAGTCCATAAGAAGAAGCAATATAATAAGTAGTAAGCTGAAAAGAGCAAGAACTAGTTGTTCAGAATAAGATGTATTCGTCTGAATTCCTTCGGTTCTGACAAGCCGCATACGATTAATTTTACCAACCCCCTTCTAATGATCAATGCAACATTATCACTATCAAAGTCAAAATAAATAACTACTTATTGTTAACTTTAGTTTCTTTTCATTTCTGGTTTCCACTTTTCGGGATATCCTTTCTCTTTCTCAGGTAATCTTTGACGTTAATAAGTTCTTTATCCAGTTTGTCGTTAGTACATATATTTTCTACTCTGTAAAATAATGTTTTCACCAGTGCTTTTTATAGTGGATTGGACAAAAGCTAATAAAGTTCAGGTATAATACATTCTATATGCTCTGTTGACAAATAGTGCGTAGAGTCGAACCGTTCTCTCTCTGTTGCATAGCAATATTAAAACGAAGCTAATACAGTGCAAGTATAGTGTACTTGTATATACCGAATTTGGTGACTAGGCACAAATTAAACCATACTATCATTTACGGTAACAACAAGAAAGCAAGACTAATCAAATTTAAAATTCCGTCGTAAAATGTATGCTTTTATGAGCATTATTGATTATTAAATACGACAAAAATTTCTTCGTCATCTCATTGATCACACCTTTAAGCTCCACCTACAAACATCGTTTTATTATTGATATGCAACAGAGAGAGAACGGTTCGACTCTACGCACTATTTGTCAACAGAGCATATAGAATGTATTATACCTGAACTTTATTAGCTTTTGTCCAATCCACTATAAAAAGCACTGGTGAAAACATTATTTTACAGAGTAGAAAATATATGTACTAACGACAAACTGGATAAAGAACTTATTAACGTCAAAGATTACCTAAGGAAGAGAAAGGATATCCCGAAAAGTGGAAACCAGAAATGAAAAGAAACTAAAGTTAACAATAAGTAGTTATTTATTTTGACTTTGATAGTGATAATGCTGCACTGTCCGTCAGAAGAAGGCTGAACACAGCATCAAGAGCATATCATGATCATCGTTTAAAGGAGATATAAGGTAAGTATAAGGTAGATATTCTTGAATCTTTCAAATTTTTTAGTACACAAACAAACTGGCCAAAGCTATTGCTATTAGACGCTTAAAACATGAATTGTGTCCAAAAGAAACCAGTTGCTAATCTTTCCGCACCCTGTTAACTCCCATTTCATTGTATTGTTCCACTTATTTTAAAATCGAATTCAACTTTATTACATCACTATATCGTGTCTTAGTCTTATTTAAAGTAACAGATCTTGACTCGCATAAGATTCAATTGTCAACTTGCGTCAAATTTCTTCAGTCTGTGGCTTGGATGATACTAAACTTTGGTGTGAGTAGAGATCAAATCCAACGGGGAAAATTGGTTTCCTTAAAAATGCAGGTAGAAACAGCGCAAAAACCCAGGCTCATGGTTTTCTGCAGACTGCTCTTAAATCATTTTTCGCTAAACATAATACTCAGTAAATTTTGAAGCTCTGTCATATTAGTAGCTACAAAACTAACAGAAATAACTTTGTTTCATTACTAAGTCGTACAGTGACTACTTATCTCAATCGTTCAATGTAATCGGTAAATTTAAAAGATTTCTAATATATAACTACCGGAACCCAGTGTTAACATGCACAAAGTACGATAATCAAATCCTATAACGAGTAGAGGAAGGGGTTACGAAACAAAAGTAATAGAAAGAGCACTACATAATACGTAAACAGCAGTCAGATGTGTATGGTATTGCAGCAACAATCAATAGAATATTCCCCTCTTGTTTTTCACAATACGAAAGTTGACCTTATGAAAACTAGGTGTTCAATGAATGGCTCAACTTACAAGATCATGTCTAAGTTTATATATTAGTTCACAAGTAGACAGTGCAAAACCAATATTATTTTCATACGGATAACCGTTTGTTAATTAGTTGTGTTTTTCGAATAGTTGATCTAGTGTCTTAAAATATAAGTATGTGTCGTACAATTTAAAACCAAAGCATACATGTAAAAGCGACCTGATAAACAAGAAAAGTAAATAGGAGAAAAATAATTGTTGAACGGAAATAGAATAAATACAACTTACTGTTATCCATACGGGGACCAGATCCACTTTATTGATGATAAAAATGAAGTGTTTGTGAGGTTTTTCCGTCTTTAAATATTTTTCAATATAAGGGGATCGCGTCCCCATGGGATCACGTGCGTCTAAGATGTAGAGGACAACATCTGAAGAGTCTAAAACCTAGAAAAGTTTGCATACAATATCAGGTTTAAAATACACAGCGATACTTTTTAAGAAAATCAAGACCAACTTAAAACGTCGCACTGAAAATATACGAACAACCAACAGATTAACATAGTCTATACATCCAGCAATGTTAAGGAAAGTCCAGCGCTGACTGAAATCACACTATGATACGCAGTATTTTATTACAGTAATACGTAGAAACACACTGGATCAACTCAGCTTTAACATATTTGTCTGACTTTAATACTAATCGATCTGGTCCTGATTTCCAGACCGAGTACAAAAATACACTAATAAACTGGTAGTAACATGGGTAGGCGCAGCGCATTTTTACCAGGCTCTACATTGATTGACTAATTTATTTCAACACATTTACCGGGCACAGATTCATCTACTTGGTTTCGAGTTACACTCCACATTTAAAGGCTAGTGATACTATCCCGTTAACAAAACGGAAGTAGGATTTTAACCGCTGATTTAGTCACTGAAAGTTGAACAGCTTGACAAAAACAGCTACTACCATTGACTAACTCCATAACCAGTACAGAGTTCGAAAACTTCAAAGCTGAATCACGAGTAAGCAATTGCTAATAAATTGCTCATAAATAGAAAATATTGAAAGGCATTAATTTGTTGAGTCATAAGATAATATGTTAGATATATATTACACGACTTTGATATTGGAGAAATACTCAGAAAACACATATGTGAATCTGAAAGTATCAAAGCTATTCGACTTTTTGTTAAGCTGGCTATGTATCCTAGGTAAGTTAGATCAATCTGCCAACTAAATAAAGAGCATTAGTGTCGGTGATAATGCCAATCCTTCACTAAATCTCTTCAATGTAAGTCAAGAATAGAGGATCAAATAATTCAATGCATCTCTACTGTATGCTTTTATGCAGTGATCCGATTGATGATTCGCAACCATAAAATTAACTAAATCAACAAACAGCCACAAAGTACAGAATCCAAGATATCCTGAGACTTGCCTTAAATAACTCATTCCATAGCCTCTTCGAACGTCCAGCCTTGAAGTGAGGATCCTGTGTTAATTCTCGGACACCATCATCATATCGAACCATATATTTGTCATCTGCTGAGTTATATGCATATTGATTTGATTTAGCATGTTGTACAAGTGTCTAAAATAGACGGAAATAACAAATGTTCGTAATTTAAAGTGCATTCATGTATGAAAACAACATTTCATAGTCCGACCCATCTACTCCCGACCGCAGCTGATACCTTGACGTGGTGGTCGGGCTTGCCTACCATGATCTAACCGAACTATGTTGGCTGAAATGCATGTTCCTCTACTATGCTAAGCAGGTCTGTTGGGGAGAGGTAAGATTAAAGGCAGTAACCTAAGATATGAGGGTGGTTCGTACTGCTGATTGAAGTAGGGTGTGAGGTGCTTCCCCAAAATAACCAGCATTCGCAGCGATGCTGCCTTCTAAACAGAAGGAATGGATTAGAAAAGGTCAACCCCACAAATATCACACCTCACCTTACTCCACGAATTTCCATCTTCGGCGATAAGGTCGTGCGTGATCGGTCTCAAGCACCTGTCCCTCGGATTCCGTGATCGCACTTCCAAGCCACCAAAACCAACAACAATCGAGTTACCTTTTTAGATACCCTCCATGATGTGCGCAGCCAGGAAGTAACGACCGTCCTCATACCTCTAACAGCGTACGAGATTACTTTGTTTGAGGTCAAATTCCACCTTCAACTTTTGATAACTCTCTTATTCCCACGATTAACCCTCCTCGCATAACTTTATTACCTCACACCTCTGATGCTAATGAATCAAGTTCACGAAATGTTATTCTTCGTCTCCTGGAACCTTGTGCATAACTACGTTGGAGCTTTTAGTGTTCCAACCCTATGCCAAATAGGACAACAAGCCTCCTTAGCTATGACTCTAGAATCCTGCTCCGTCGATATCTGCTGCGTCTCCGAAACGCGTATACAAGATCCAAGTAAAATCATTCGCTTGACCTCGCCTTGTCAAAATAAAGAACCGGCCCAACCCACCCTTCGTGTTTCCGGAGAACCTACTGCTACCACTCAGGGCCTTGCTAGTGTAGGTATAGCACTTAACTCAATAGCTGAACAGGCTCTCGTTGACTGGGTCCAAATAAACAGTCACCTGTCCGCTGTCCGTCTAAATGAAACAGTAATAACTTGGAAAGATACGAACACATGCCGTTGCCTCCTTGTTGTCTCTACCTACGCTCCTACTGATTGCAGCTTAGATATAGTAAAAGATAAATTTTATAGAAAGCTTTTTGACCTCCTTCGAAAAGCCAAGCTCACTGATGTAGTATTAGTGGCTGGTGATTTTAATGCCCAAGTGGTTAGACTAAACGAAACAGAAAGGCACAGGTGAATCATTTGGTGTTGCGGCTCAACGAACATATAATGGTAATCGTCTAGTACAACTACGTTCGGATTACCCTCTATTTCTTGCAAGCACCAACTTTAGGCAAAAGGGAAGTTACCACTTAACATGGCGATCTCCACAATCAAATTAATGGTGGACTCAAATAGACCACATTACTATGGGTCATCGTTGGAGAGGCTCGACAAAAGAATGAGGCTTATTCTAGAATACATGTTTAGACTAAGATCAGGCTTTAGTACGAGCAAGTATTTGTCTGCCTCTCACTGGACGTAAAAGAGTAACAGCTTGAATCCTCCAGGGTTTAACTTATTGATGAGTAAGTCAAGAATACATTCCAGGAACAAGTGGAAAACCAGTTATTAGCTATCCGAACGATACCCACCCCGAGGCAGTCTGGAATATCTGTAAAAGCTGTTGAAACAACAGTAATATCTACTAGTAGGTCAAACTAAAAATCTAATAAAATCGGTGGATTTCAGCAGTATCTACTGAACTGATAGATGCTCCGCAACTCATTACGTCTGGTTCGGAACACGATGAGGAGCGAAGGCAACTTAAAAACAGGCTGGTAAAAAGCCTACGCAGTGATCGTGAACAGTGGTTGGTAGCGAAAGCTAAAGAGATGGAAAAGGCATCGGCCATAGGCAACTGTTCAGACTTATCAATTAAATGGGTATCAGAAATCCGACTGTAAGTGAAACTACCTCTAGAAAAGATAGGACTATTATTCACTCAGTCCAGAAGATTAGACCAATGGGCAGAATACTTTATGGAACAGTTCAACTGGCCCTCGGAATCACCTCAGTTGCCTCTCATCCCCAAGTAATCTGAAAGGCAAATTGACATCGATCTTAGTGAGGTCGGAAAGACTATATGGGATCTAAGGCGAGGGAGAGCAGCATAACCTAATGGATTAACCACTAAAGTAATTAAGGATGATGATCCAGTTTTAGCAGTGAGATTAACTGAGATCTTGGCTAAAATCTGAGAACTTGACGTAATTCCATCTGACTAATCTCGATCACTAATCCTCCCAGTCTATAAGAAAGGACAAAGGTTCTGGTGTGATAATTACAGAGGGACCAGTTTAAAGAATATGGCGTCTACCACGTTAGGTTTAATAATGCTTCAACGACTAACTAAAGTTCGTGAAGTGCAAACTCGAGAAAATCAAGGTGGTTTAGGATCTGGACGCGGTTGTATAGACTAAATACACACACTTTGGCAGGTTCTGGAACATAGGCACACTCTTACACATCCAACATTAGCTGTATTCCTTGACCTTACGGCGACTCTGTCAATTGTGAGGTTATGTCGCAGTGTCTAACATTCAACGGCGTGCCAGTTAAGTACATTAACCTTATGCAGGCTTTCTACTCGAAAAATAAATGTATCAGATCTTATGGCGAACTGTCTTCGGAATTGATTACTTCATGTGATGTTTGCAAGGTTGCCCCCTTACCTCACTTTCATTTGATTTTATCATCGACATGCTTTTTGAGTTAACATTTCCATCATCTGACCTTTCAGGGGTTAAGCACCTTCCAGAAGATAAACTTAATGACTTAGAATATGCAGACAACGTAGTTCTATGGGGTGAAAATGCTGATAAGATGCAGGATCTGCTGACTACCTTAAGAATCAATGTATGTTTGGGATGCGACTCTCCCCAATGCAAAATGTTGCTTCAGGATCGGCTTGATTCGACACCGAAGTTAGTGATAGGGAGTGAAGTAGTTGAATGTGTTGACCGCCTCACTTATCTTAGGAGTCTCATCAGTCCTGATGGTCTTGTGTCAGATGAAATCTCGGCTCGTATACAGAAGGCTAGATTTGCTTTTGCCAATCTGGAAAGATTGTTGCTAAGATAGGTAAAGTAGTATGTTAAGTAAGGGTGGGTGATGGACCACCCTCGCAAAGTAGAATTGCCATGGGAATTGTGTATGAGACCTTTGATATACCACTACCAGCATCACCATATGAAAAGAAATGAAGGTCAGAATGAAGTGAGGTGCACCGCGAAGGCTGTGTAGACAGAGAAGACTATTGCAAATTGATCCAAAAGCCAACCCTACACAAAGGAAGGGAGTGACATGTCTGGAAGAAGACATGTGATTAATCAATATCGTGTGACAGACATATGAGATAAAAGCTAGATCTTGTACATATATCTAGTATATCATTGGTTTATATTGTTGTAATAATACATGCGTGTAAGTGATTAATCGACTTCTTGATAAATCAGTCGGATCGTTGTGCCTGAGTAACAGATTAAAGCAAGGCTAGGTGCAAGGTACAGCGTTGCGGATAATCAGGATCGACAATATCGGCCATCCCTATGTCAAATATAACAATGTTCATCAAATGAGGTGGTT
Source organism: Schistosoma mekongi (assembly GCA_034768735.1). Classification (NCBI taxonomy): domain Eukaryota; kingdom Metazoa; phylum Platyhelminthes; class Trematoda; order Strigeidida; family Schistosomatidae; genus Schistosoma; species Schistosoma mekongi. The sequence continues at coordinate 14,398,612 of CM068310.1, forward strand.
AGGATGTGTTACGTATACCTGACCACCACGTACCTCGACGAGGAATGCTTTCTGATGTAGGAGTCGGTTGGAAGAAAGTTAGGGGCTGCCAAACCGAAACATGGCACCAGTCCACGAAGCCATTGACAATCGGGTTGAGTCATGTTAATGGGCGCAGACTACCTGGCTGGAGTTCGCGTGACGATCGTAACCTATGGGTAGATACTTTGAGTGACATGGCTCAAAATCGTTCGCGATGGCGCAAGTGCATCCATCCCTTGTCTTCCACCAAATTCTAAGCCTTTAAATTCATCTTAACTCTCTGTTTACTGAATTGGAAATGTACATATATATATATATATATATATATATATATATATATATAATCAGGCTCTATTCCTTTTCATTAATGCTGTGTTACTACCTCTCCTACTCTGGGATTTGATTCGACAGTTTTATCTTTTTCTGCTAACTGAAGCGTGGCAACTTGAACTGATGTATGCATGTACCAAATTCTAGGTTGTAACTGACTGATTGACCCATCTACCGAAAGGTCACGAACACTAAATAACACAAGGTGTGATATGCGCTGTTTTTATGGAGCAGTTTTATAAGCCTGATGTAATTATTAAAGTATCTTGACGATGAGGGAAAATCGAATAACTAATGTGTATGAGCTAAATGAAGTTCGTTCTGTTTGCAACAGGTCAATTCACTATGCTCTTTTTGTAACCACCACGTAACAATATAGAAGTCACTAGCAGCACAATGACACCTTGACCAAATAAGATGTTTTGACCGCGTCAGTAATGAGAAACTATAGGTGCATCGAATCTTTCTAAAGGCAATCCAATCAATCATTCGATAGAAGTGTCACGAACCAGAAGATAAATAAAATAATGCAGTTTCACAGAGACAAATCGATCTAACTCGAATGAAAAGGAAGGGCAAGTTTTCGTGTGACTAAACCCCATTAGGCGCAAACTTCAACTAGTACAAGATTGGAACACGATTATGAAGGAACCAATTCAAGAAAACAAGGGTATATCAACTAAAGTAGCCACAACTAAATCACTCCAGTTCACTAAGTATGAGTAGTCGGCTTCTGTGCATTGGTAATACTGTTAGAGCGCTAGGACGACGTAAACTGAACATCACTGAGAATAGTGATTTAATTATTGTAAATACTGTTTTGGCAAACAGTTCATCGCTCAAGAGCTAGGTTTCCCATCACCACAAAGATACATAAAAATCAAAGAAACCAGAAAAATACAAATCTGCGTACAAAATAATCTGCGAAGAGTGAACGAAACCAATAAAAGCACGGAATATCGTTAAAGTTGAAGATTACACAGGATAATCAACGACCCAACAACAGGTTACACTGCTTCATTTACTAGGGGTATGGAAGGCCGGACATTTATGGCCTTCACAAAAGTAGCGTAAGTATGGCAATCTATCCCTTGCAATAGGTTATGTGCTACTTAGGGTCTTCTTTCTGATGAGCACACAATCCGCACATAGGGATTTTATGCCTGATAGTTTAGATCGAACGTCAAGAACTGGTGTTGCATTTCAGTTTGCCTACCTTCTATCCTATTAAAACATGTGTTGTAGTAACCTTGAAAGCGTACTAAATGTATAAACAAGCTGTCTGGTTATATGGGCATGTCCTGAAAGGTGACTAGATCCAAATTAAACACGTGGATCAAATAGCGTAGGAAATCAATTAGCACAATTTGATGTGGTGGCTTCATGTATGTTAATTCAAATAACCCCTGCAAAGCGTGAAACATTTGCAAGCACAGGTGAGCAACATATCCTATTTTTTACCAAACATATCACCAAAACTAACAGACGGGGCCCCACTCCAAAATAAATTAATCGCATAACGAGCATTTACTGAAAGATCGTCAAATTCCAAAGAAGGCCGTTTACGCTGTGCCTTGTCGCCAAATACATAGGAGAAGCTTTGTGACGTTAAGAGAGCACTCTTGGTTTTCTATATGCAGATAATAAAGATTCTAGTAAATTACTACCGTCTTCTTTTCATCCAAAAGTGATATAGGCAAGCGAGTTTGACGCAAAATGACCTCATAAGGATTCCGAATCTTCATTGCCTCTTTGAAACTCTGTAATGTGTCTTGACTTATAACACGTGTATTGCCTAAATGTACACTAACTAAGAAAGGTAACTAACCAAACCACCGTCTATTAGGTTCAACTCGTGCAACTGTGCCAGACGGCAAAGTTGACTGAAAAGGAGCAGGTCGGATTATTTTTCCATTCTTGTCTCTATATCATTGTCGTAAAATTAAGAGAAACGAACCTTTTGGCCTTGAAATTACGATACATATTAAGTCGTTTGACAGTAGCCTTAGTACGCATTGTGCTTCCCTTGGGTTGTTTTTCCCTATCTACAAAAGTAAGATACTTATTACAAATCATTACCTGGATTCAGTGAATGCTTAGCATGGTTAATGGAGTTCTTAAATCTGCACCTGACCATCTTATCGTAAAATCAACGTAACGCGTACACTTGAAAACCCTCCTTGTTTGGTGAATACTATTCGAGGAAGAAAGATACAGAACAGATTATGAAATATATTTGTCATATTTCACTTCGCCTTGCTCATACACGAATCGCTTTCGAAGCAATTGTAATTAATCACATGCTACTATGCACCTTCATCGTTATTACCATTCTTGATTGTTTGTAATACTTTCTCTTTGTTTATTCCTTGATCTTTAACCTTACCTTCTCTGAGCTCGCGTAGCATTTGGGTCATAACACAACAGGGCAGAACACACCCAATGCAGCAGTCCGAACATATAAATCCACGTATATTTCGTCTGTGCCGAAAAGATCTCCTGAAGCATCCTAATATTGGGCCCCAGCAACAACACGAAAATATGGACATGACATAAGCGCATAGGTATGAAAAAGGTCGCCGAATACTAATAACATCACTAATTATTTCTTCAAATGCACACGCTGGCATGAGACATATGAAACAAAGGGTAGCGTACCCATCAGAAGTACAACACGTCCCAACTAGACTATATTTAAATCTTCGAGGTTTATAAACAGAATCACTAATCACATTTGAGTGGCCACTAGCCAAAATGTTTTGATCCATTAGAATTTTAAACGTTTATTTTTCAGTCCATACACACTCAGCAAGCGTCAACAGAATTGTGTGTTGGTTTAAAAAACGGATCGATAATTTCGATCGATAATCCCGTAGTCCAAATGATTGTAAATGCTGATTTCAAATTGAGCCCAAATTGACATTATATAAAATACATAAGAATAATTTTGTGAATTACATTCATGCAATAATGCGGGTTTCTTTAAAGCCTTATTGGTTACCTTAGTACATATGACAGAATGGCACCTGTTATAAATATATAAAATATATATAATTAGTATTATACGTTTATATATATGTGCATTTACATTCATATCAAACGACAGTCGAAAGGTAAGGCTTTGGAGTGCAAAATACACAAAAAAATGGTGGAAGAATTTACGATTCTCAGTAAGCATTGTAGTGATACATAGGTCTGCGCCTAATTGGTAGTATCTTTAGCCACAGCACCAACAGAATTGGTCGATAGAAAGTCGATGGAATCAAGATTCCAGTTTTTTCTATGACGAGTTATTGTAAACTGACTGATTTCTTTGTGCTCGCATATTGAGTGTTGCGATTTTGAATCCGGGTTTTCGGTTTCATCCGATAGTTGACTGGATAAAATTGTGAACTGGTATGAATTCTGTGCAGTTTCAGAACATATTTATTTTGCTTGATTATGTCACAGATTAATGTTGGCAGGGTAACACTGAAAGCCAGGAAGCAGTGAACAGTCGTTTCGTCATGGTGTGGAACTATTTAGCCGTGAGCACTCCAAATTCAACACTAAGTGCTCCAGGTTGACGGCAAATATCTTGCCTTCTGCACCTTTGGATCGGCATCCGATCGTAGGATTCCCACTTCCACCACTCTGTGATATTTATTTATTACGCGGCCGCTTTAGCCCTGGTAGTTTTGACTGGTTTCCTTTCCTTTTTCACTTTTCTTATCTCTTCCCTTTTTTACAATTCCCTATTAGTTTTCTTTCCTCATCTTTTCTGTTTTTTTAAATATATAATTGTCTTTATACTCTTTTCGCATTTTATCATAGTAGTCTCCATCTTAGTCTTCATCCCTTCATTCCGCTTTAGGTAGTCAGGTGAGTAAGGCTTAGAATGGAGAATGGTTTAAAGTGCTAAGGTCTAAGGTCTAGAACTAATTTCAGGTCTTAAAGCCCAGTCCTAAGGGGGTGACTGCATGTGTGCCATAGTAGTACACAGTCGTCTAGCCTACTTTTAAAATGCGTCAAAGTGGAGTCTGAGTTACTGCCTCAAGCATTGTGTTTTAGGTGGATGGTTGTATCGACTGTTTTCTTTCAGTTCAAGAACGTTTTTGATAAAGTCTCACATCGTAAACTTCGCCATAAAATAAAGCCGTTCGGAATTAAAGACCTATTACACTCTTGGCCCAACTCATTTATCACAGTAAGGAGCCAGATAGTTAAAGATAATGACCAAATCTCGTTACGCAAACTTATTACCAGTGGAGTTGTTCAGGGTAGTGTCCTAGGTTCTCTTGTCATTCTCATATATATAAATGATATATTTAAAGTCTAACATTTCTGCAGGCCATATCTGTATTCGGATGACCTGAAAACAGTGTGCAGCTTTAAGCCTAGTACATCTAATGAAGGCACACCAGACATCCAGAAAGACCTAGATAACCTATTGATCTGTAGCCAGAAGTGACAACTACCATTCAACCCCAACAAGTGTGGGATTGCACAATTCGGGGAATATGATTTTCAGCAGGAACTCTATTTGAGCGAATATAAAATCGAAACACTGAGCTTCTTATGTAACTTGGGTATATGCTACAGTAAGAGCCTTAACTTTACTGAGCATGTATTGTCAATCATATACAAATGAAGACGACGAATTGGCTTTATCCGTCGAAATTTTTACACCAGGGAATCCAAGTTTGCAATATGCAGGAAATGTGTACGCCATACCCTAGAATACTGCTCAGGTTTCTTCTCTAGTATGAACTAAACAGATACCATACAAATTGAAAATATTCAGAGAGCTTCCGTCTGACGATTACTGTTGTATAACGGTAAAATAACTTATATGGAAAGATGTAGGTTGCTTTCTCCAGAACCACTATGGTGACGCCGTCTAAAAACGAACATAAATTTTTGGAATAAAATAATTTACGGTCTCACTTTCTCAACCTCTTCTCCCTTCTGGAAGACCACACCTCAATATAACCTAAGGAATCTGGCTCAAACACAGTATACCAAAAAATGCAAACACATCACGAAATAACTTCTTATAACAATATAGATTTCACTATGGAATAAGTTATGACTTTCTATCCGTTCCTGTTATGATTTATCAAAATTCGAATCCATGATGAACTTGTTTTTTGATACTAATTAGACCCAGCAACTCTTTCGTGAACTCTCTGAAAATCCAGACATGATATATCACAGACCACCTCACATCTAGCATACAAAATCACGGCTTCTATCACAAGCCTGTATATCATTAACCTTACCAGACCTTGCCTTTCACAGAAACCTGGTCTGGACACAACTACTGTACTCTTACGTAATAGCCGACTTATCAAGGATAACAAAGTAACTCTTAACAATCGAACTGTAAAATCTAAGTCTTCACCAGTTCAAACAGTTATACTATTCTGATTGCTTAGATAATCAGATAAGTATAGCTGACATTATGCTGTTTCTCCGTTCTACCGTTTGATTTCCTTCTTTCTCTATAGCACTTCCAGAATGTCTTATATTACATAAATGGTTGAAAATCTAGATTTTGCGTCAAAATGTAACCCTTCAGATGGAGGCATAAATCCTTCATGCCAAAATCATTCCTGAACCAAAAAAATTCGTCTCGAGGCCATGTTTGTAATACACAACATTTAAAATATCGCTTATTATTCCACTACCTATGTGAATCACAGTATAATAAGGTTGCACAAAAATTGAACACTTTTAAATGACTGAAATGTAATTGTTAGTCTTGAATGAAAGAATAGCTTGCTCCTGATATCAGAAAATCATAATTATATGAATAAATAAAGTTTATATCCCCAAGAATCATGGTGTACATGAGAGCATCACAGTTTAAAGGTATGGTCTGAATGATATAAGTTTACATACATACAAGTATTTCGACCAAGTGTTACTGTCAGGACTTTTATAAAATATAAAGATATGCATTGAGAACCAAACCAATTGCAACAAATTTCACAGTATTAGGACACCAATTATGTGTTGTAACATGGTGCATATATGACAAAGTATCGCGCGCTCCCTGACCTATGAGTTACAGTTCCAAAAAACGGCTGAGGGTTAGCAGATTGGGTCACTGTGCATGCTCAGACGCGAGATAAGACCAAGGGTGCTTGGAACTTGGGTGTTGAGAAGAAGGCAATAGTTTTGTGTCAGTAAGTTCCATACGTGTCTTGCACATAATCTTCTACAACTAAACGAAAGATAAAAGAAGGGAGAACACAAAACAACAGCACTGGTACTCCGGGATTAACAAAGATAATGGGCGGGATTAGTAATTATACTTCCGACACACTTATGCCTATAGGCTGATTATAATGGAAGAACGCTATCATATGACGAAGACAGGTGAGTGGTGCTCACACGTTCAGAGTCCCTATTATTTCGCTAGTGGAGTAAGAAACAATAGTTGGTGTGAACATTTTTAACGAGATTTCAGAAGAGATGAAAATATTAACATGCCATACAAATAAAGGAAGTGAATCTGTTTCCCGAATGGCTTGAGGCAAATGGTTCCAGATTCTCGAGAATTTATTTGTAAAATAATTCATATAAAGAGCAGATTTTGGATCCGATATTTTTATTTTCGAGGCTGAATTGCGTAAGTTATAGCAAGAGGGTTCCTCGAGCTGAACTGTATTAGGCGATGAGAACGCTAATTTGTTTAATATTTTATAAAAGAAGATTTTAGCCGTCGCCTCCATAAGGTATCTAGTCCTAACTTAGTGCATCTGGTTATATAGTCTAGAGTATGATCAGCCTCAAGAATACGAAAAGTAAAGCGACGTTGTACAGACTCCAGTCTGAGTTTATCCTTAATGGAAACATTACTGAGAATAAAGGTGCAGTATTCTAGCAAAGGTCTAACACAAACTTTATATAGCAGAATACGAGGATTGTCGCTATAAAAGTTACGTAGTATACAACCTAGTAGTCGATGTGACTTAGATGTCTGCATATTGACCTGTTCTGTAATAGACAGGTTATAAGAGTACCTTAGTCCTAAGTCAACTACTGACTGAAGCCTAGATAACTTACTGCCGTTTATGGAGAGATCATAATTGAGGCGCTTATCCCCAAAACACATCCAACCACACTTAGAAGCATTAAGATCTAACTTCCATTTTGAGCACCATACTGCGACCTTATTGAGCTCGGCAGTGACGCCACTGAATGTATGTGCAAATTCGTGAGGGAGGAATGAGTACACTATTTTGAGATCATCTGCGTATAGAAAGGGCCTACCTATGCTGAAGCATTTGCATATATCGTTTATGTAAGCTATAAAGAGCAATGGGCCTAAGACACTTCCTTGTATAACACCACTTGTAACCGGTTCGGCCTTCGAAAGAGTGGAATTAATTTTAACTATTTGATGTCTATTACTGACGAAAGAGTTTAAGCACGCAAGTAATGGATTCCTAATCCCATAAGAGGAGAGTTTGCCTACAAGAAGCTTGTGGTTAACCATATCAAAGGCTCTAGATATGTCTAAGTACAATGCTAATACCAAGTGTCCATGGCTTCGTTTAGTAAAGAGTAAATGAAAGAATTCAAAGTGACAAGTCATACAGGACCTAGATTTGAGGAAACCATGTTGGGAATTAAAGATGAATTTTTCGGAGAGTAAATAATCAGACATTTGATCGCATACTATTTTTCCCATTATTCTAGAGACAACCGGGGTGATATTTATTGGCCTATAGTTATGCAGGTTTGTCCTGTCACCTGATTTAAATCGAGGGCATATGTATGAGATTTTTCATCGATTAGGGTAAGATCCTGTTGTTAATGAAAGGTCAAACAGTTTTGATAGAATTGATATTCATAAATTACAAAAAACTAGACAATATCGAAATTATAAAAATGTGGACTGGAATCTTCTGCACAACCTTCTAAGTTGCTGTGACTGGGACAATTTTTTCTTATCCAGTAGTCGTACAGATGCACTAGGTATTTTTTATCAAATGAATAACTGATGTTTAGATACGATTGCACCTATGAAACTAAGCAATATAATTAAGTCAAATGATTTGTATATACCACTTCATTATCGTAAGAAGCTAAGACGTTTACAGAAGAGTTATCTTAAGTCAAATGACTTCTCAGCATTTATGGAAATTACCATGACCTTCAATCAAGTAAAAAAGTTCACAGGTTAAAGGCGATTAACGAAGAATCAACAGCAATGCGCAGTAGCTTGAAGGTACAAAATTTGGTACAGCTATTCAATAAACGCCTCAAGCCTTCCCAGAATAGTGATATTCCCTGCATTTTACGAGATGGATTAATGATTACCGACCATAATATCATAACCAACCTGTTCAGCGATTACTTCGCTAACAGGGGTAGACCCCTGAAAGACAATGAGGTAGACATTATCAACTCAGCTACAAACCGTATGGAATCCATTACCTTCACTTATGACAATATTTGTAATTCCATAAACTCACATATGACGTCAAGTGGCTATGGAGTAGACGGCATGGTGTCCATTTACTTCAAACTCGGAGGACGTAATTTACCATAAATCCTATTAAAACTGTTTGACCTTTCATTAACAACAGGATCTTACCCTAATCGATGAAAAATCTCATACATATGCCCTCGATTTAAATCAGGTGACAGGACAAACCTGCATAACTATAGGCCAATAAATATCACCCCGGTTGTCTCTAGAATAATGGGAAAAATAGTATGCGATCAAATGTCTGATTATTTACTCTCCGAAAAATTCATCTTTAATTCCCAACATGGTTTCCTCAAATCTAGGTCCTGTATGACTTGTCACTTTGAATTCTTTCATTTACTCTTTACTAAACGAAGCCATGGACACTTGGTATTAGCATTGTACTTAGACATATCTAGAGCCTTTGATATGGTTAACCACAAGCTTCTTGTAGGCAAACTCTCCTCTTATGGGATTAGGAATCCATTACTTGCGTGCTTAAACTCTTTCGTCAGTAATAGACATCAAATAGTTAAAATTAATTCCACTCTTTCGAAGGCCGAACCGGTTACAAGTGGTGTTATACAAGGAAGTGTCTTAGGCCCATTGCTCTTTATAGCTTACATAAACGATATATGCAAATGCTTCAGCATAGGTAGGCCCTTTCTATACGCAGATGATCTCAAAATAGTGTACTCATTCCTCCCTCACGAATTTGCACATACATTCAGTGGCGTCACTGCCGAGCTCAATAAGGTCGCAGTATGGTGCTCAAAATGGAAGTTAGATCTTAATGCTTCTAAGTGTGGTTGGATGTGTTTTGGGGATAAGCGCCTCAATTTTGATCTCTCCATAAACGGCAGTAAGTTATCTAGGCTTCAGTCAGTAGTTGACTTAGGACTAAGGTACTCTTATAACCTGTCTATTACAGAACAGGTCAATATGCAGACATCTAAGTCACATCGACTACTAGGTTGTATACTACGTAACTTTTATAGCGACAATCCTCGTATTCTGCTATATAAAGTTTGTGTTAGACCTTTGCTAGAATACTGCACCTTTATTCTCAGTAATGTTTCCATTAAGGATAAACTCAGACTGGAGTCTGTACAACGTCGCTTTACTTTTCGTATTCTTGAGGCTGATCATACTCTAGACTATATAACCAGATGCACTAAGTTAGGACTAGATACCTTATGGAGGCGACGGCTAAAATCTTCTTTTATAAAATATTAAACAAATTAGCGTTCTCATCGCCTAATACAGTTCAGCTCGAGGAACCCTCTTGCTATAACTTACGCAATTCAGCCTCGAAAATAAAAATATCGGATCCAAAATCTGCTCTTTATATGAATTATTTTACAAATAAATTCTCGAGAATCTGGAACCATTTGCCTCAAGCCATTCGGGAAACAGATTCACTTCCTTTATTTGTATGGCATGTTAATATTTTCATCTCTTCTGAAATCTCGTTAAAAATGTTCACACCAACTATTGTTTCTTACTCCACTAGCGAAATAATAGGGACTCTGAACGTGTGAGCACCACTCACCTGTCTTCGTCATATGATAGCGTTCTTCCATTATAATTAGCCTATAAGCATCATCTCGGCGCGAACCCCGAATACAGTAACTTTCTTTCACGTGGTTTGTCTATTTTGTAAATTTTGATATATCTTACACGCTTTACATTATATTACACCCTTTGTAGTACTCCCGATGTATTGCCTATCTACACTCACAACCCTATAGTATCCTAGAAAAACGGAATGTCACGCATTAAGGCGAAACGCTCTAAACATAATACTAGTCCTCCTAGACCGAGCGATATCCCCTCCACTAGTTTTACTCCTCTTAACTAATTAGGAACACAATCACATTGTGGCAATTCACAGCGACCAGTATTTAGCGGCCCCACCCATGCACATTCTGAAATATCCACCAACAATGCATTTATCACCAATCAGCAACTAGCTGACGTTCGCACAGCACTTGTTAAGGTCGTAAACATTGCCGATCAGAACAGTGATATTGCCTCCTACAAAATGGAAGTTGACATCATTAAATTGACACTCGCCAATATGTAGTGTGCCCTACAAGAAATAGCCCAGATATCATACCTTTTTGGTAAGCATAATGACATCGACGTAGAAAGTAAGACAGGCTGAAGTCTTCTTCGATTTTATTTCTACTGAAGTTGTTAAGCGCATTAAATCGCTTCATAAAGCCATAGTTTACAACATTCCTGACGATTCCCCTATTAATAAGGTAAAAATAACTCTCTTATAGGCTTCCGGCATGCCCCAAGTGCCTTGTGAATGCAAGAGACTGAGGAAAAAAGACCGGCAAACTAGCTGCCCAGTCCTATTTTATTTTAAGTCTACACAGGATTCCATGGAATTTATCAACTCAGTGAATCGTGTAAGAACCAGCAGTGAGGACAAGAATGTACTAATAGTTGCTGACAAAACACCACTACAACGCAAAGCTCGTAACAGGCACTACGCCACAGCTCCTAACCTAAAGGAACCCAAACATGAACTAATAAACCAGAACAGCCTCAGCAAAGCCAGTCCCACAGTAGACTGTGGTGAAGGCGACATGTCGTTGGAACAACCAACCTCACCGACTAAACAAACATGGGGGACCACAGTTTGAATGGACCGATTACTTCACTCAACATGAGCTCACAGACTACGTCACTAGCAACAGAAATCGCCACCGACCCTGTAGATTTAGACATCACCCCCCTATCGGGCACGAATGTCTCTCAAACTATTGTGACGCACGAGAAAATGTCATGTACTGCAAGATATTTCCGCACTGTAAAAACTGAAAAGGAACTCAAACATCGGTTTGACGATAGCTATAAATACCTACACATTAGGAATAGATTCTTCCCCTTAACATCAGACAACGCACCCCAAACTATCAGTACAAACAAGCCTAAGAACAGTCGGAACCTTAACAGGTTAGACAATAAAATCAACAGCAAACCGTGTAAACCTAGGCAGACTAAATCTCTACCACCTAAACTAAACGTTAATACTCAGTGTGGTAGTAAACGATTTCTCTCCTATCCTCACGTTAATTCTCATGATTACTCTAAATGGTATAAGGCGACACACCCGACTGCAACAGAGTACCAAATACTAATGTCCCAGAAAGACAATCTTGTACGCAGAAGTCACCCTTTGCCACTTACACCACCATTACCCCAACCAAATAGTGGTACGAATCACTACAACCATGGAGATTATCTCTATCACCAATATAGATGGCCATATAGGCTTGAAAATTTGATACCGACACAGCTCCCTATAGCAAACGTTTCTGCTCATGACTATATGTCTAGAACTCATGACATACTGTCCAACTATTGTGAACCAAAAGTCACACATGCTCACTTATATCCTTTTTTAGCGCATCCTCATTCAACACTTTACAATCCATTTCACTTTCACCCACTACCTCTACCACCCATCTTGAACCAACAATTCGTGCCAATCGTGAATGCTCCAAATCACGACCCATATCATCACTAAGGAAAAACGTTGCTACCATCTCATATCCGGTTAACAAAAGTGTCTTAAGTAATTACCACAGAGATAATAATAATGTTCAGGACACGGACCTCACGGAACAACCACTGAGTACATCCTCAATAACATCTCAGCTAAGTAAATGCTATAGTCCTCTAATATCTAGTCCAAGTTATGTTTATAGTTATATTCATAATTATAATCTCAATTCATTTACTGCCCCCTTAGCCCTAACTAAACCAATGCTCATGAGTAGTGCTGGATCCCGTCCATCAACACTACTAGAATCAAACGGCAGTACTCTTCTCCCGTCTCACAGTATAAATGTCCAAGCCAAAAGCAAATGTTACGATAACTGTTACAATAAATATAATAGATTAACCCACAGTACGAACGCTGTTAAATATGCAGTTACCAATAGCTTATATTAGGTCATTAATTCGCCTCATCTGACATTGATGCTAATTAATTCCCGATCTATAATAAATAAAATGACATCTCTGAGAACCCTGGTCCTTCTATACAACCCTACACTTGCCCTAATAACAGAAAGTTGGCTGACATCTGATGTCCCAAATTCATGCCTTGTCATAGATAACTACGCTGTATTTCGATGCGATAGAACCACCAAAAGAGGTGGAGGTTGTTTGGCATACGTACCAAAGACTATAAAGGTGGAAAATATCGATGACGAAGTCCTCAACGCAGTTCCTGACTCGATATGGTTAAAAGTACATGTAAATAACTACCAATTACTACTAGGTTGCATATATAGGGCTCCAAACACTCCCAAATTAGTAGATGCTTCAATAATTGCATCATTTGGGCATGGTGCTACCCTCAGCCTTTACCATAAAATGATCTGTGGAGACTACAATCTCCCAGGTGTCGATTGGCACACATTCTCTGGCCCGACATTTTATGAGAGTATAATTAAATATATCAATATACACGGCTGGAAACAACATGTGCATTTACCCTTAAGAAACAACAACACCCTCAACTTGATATTCTGTCATAATATAACACCGATATCTTTAGAATATGGCTTAAAACTCCACAACAGTGACCACAACACAGTCCTATGCACTCTACCATTTCTTGTGATAGGTAGCAAGCATAGGACGACCTGTAAGCGTTTTCAGTATCAGGACTTTGTCCATGCTGACTGGGGCATCTTTCAAAATCAAGTTAGATGCTCTGAATGGGCCAATTTCTTTGCTAGTGGCAGCATTGCTGAAACACTAGGAATATTCTACCGTACGATAAAGCCTCTAATTGACACTATAGTGCCAAAAAAGATGGGCTACAAAGCATTAACCCCTTACATCAACACTCAAGCTAAGGCCAAACTGCGTAAACTAAGGAAAAGTTACTTCATCTCAAATGACTTCACCGCTCTGAATCAAATACACTATTTGCTAGAACAAGTAAGATGTAAACACGAAACTCGTCTGGAAGATGAGGAATGTATAGCACTCAATGGCGCATCTAAGTCCCTAAACCTGTGCCATCTATTAGAAAAACGCTTAAATAAAACTGAAGATTATAGAATTCACTCAATAGTTCAAAATGAGGTAACCTACGATGACCCACGAGTTATATGCGAACTTCTCAGCGAAAGGTCTGCGAATAACGTAAACACAATTCAAACGCCGGACATCAGTGTAGACAGGATATGCAACACAACGCTAAGTACTATACTGTTTAGCTTAAAAAATATCAAAGCTATTAAGACGCTGAAGCTTAATAATAACTCAGGGACCGATAATATCCCATCAATCTTCTATAAGCATGCTGGACCAGACATGTTCACACTCTCACTAAAAGTTGAAATATCCTGAAATCTGGAAATCTACCTACGTACTCCCTAAACATAAGACAGGAGCAAGGAACCTGGTCCAAAACTATCGACCAATTAATATCACGCCAGTGATCTCACGAGTAATGGAGAAGGTAATCAAAGATCAAACATCTGACTACCTACTAAATGGAGGCTTAATTAGTGCCTCCCAGCATGGCTTTCTCAAAAGGAGGTCATGCGCCACATGCTTCATTGATTTCTTTGACGAGATTACTCGAAACCGTGATCAGAAAAAGTTAGTGATAATACTATACTTTGACATAAAATGAGCCTTTGATAGGGTACCACACAATCTACTCATCTGCAAACTGCAGTCCATAGGAATATCTAATCCACTCCTAGGGTGGTTCAAATCATTCCTCACAAACCGATATCGGATAACGAAGATAGGCACTGTAACGTCAACACCACGACTTATAACCAGCGGGGTTGTGCAAGGCAGTGTTCTAGGGCCCTTACTCTTCATTATATATATCAATAACATATGCAGGTGCTTTATAACAGGAAAGCCATATCTCTATGCCGACGACTTGAAAGTAGTCTATAAGACTGACAAAAATGATGTGGCACATTGCATCGAAAATATACAGGACGTGCTAAACAACCTAGGTAAATGGTGCTCCGACTGGTGTCTGGAATTCAATACTGAGAAATGTGGGTGGATGTATGTGGGGGACCTAAAACTTGAAGTGCAACTTGTACTTAACAACCACAAACTCCCTAAACTTAGTACGGTAACCGACCTAGGCATACAATATTACCACAACATTAACTTCTCTGTTCACATTTCTGCCAAACTGTCTAAATCACGACGGCTCCTAGGCTTCATTCTAAGAAACTTTCATCAAAATGAGTCGAGACTGTCTCTACAAAATATGTGTAAGACCTGCACTTGAGTACTGTACCTTCCTACTTAGCGATCTACGAACAAGTGACAGAATCAGAGTAGAGAGTGTGCAACGCTACTTAACACGGCAGATGATTAAAGGTAATTCTAAAATAGACTACAAAACTAGATGTCACATGCTCAAACTTGAACCTCTATGGAAAAGAAGACTAAGAACAAAATCCCTTTTTATAAACTGCTGCATAATATGACCTACACCTCAATCAATATTGCATACCGTACCTACACTCGGGACTATTATCTGAGAAATAAGCCCTTCGAAGTTAAAATTGAAAATTACAAAACAAAAGCTCGCGCAAACTTTTATTTGATTAGGTATGGTCAAATATGGAACAAACTGCCAGCAGCAGTATGTATGGCAGACAATCTCCCAGTATTTTGCAGGCTATTTAATACAGCTCTCAGAGATATTAGCTTCCTGGTTGATGAAGCCACGTATTCAGACACACTAGAAATAATAGGCCCCCTTAATATCTGAAAAAGATTGTACATCAAAGACGCAACGTGACTACCTGTCTGAGTAAAATGTATCAATAAACCATTAAATGTTCATCAACAATTCACTTGCCAGAAACAATAACTTACAATCAATCATGCTCTGGGTCATTCTTATACTTGTGCACTACACAAAAAAAAATCTTTTTCCTCTTTTTTTCCTTTTCTTTTGAGAGTTTACCCAAATATCAACCTTGCAGACTCCTATACCTCACGATGAATGTTCGCCGAAAACGGTATCTTGCTACTGAAGTGCGTCAGTAACCAGAACCTATAGACGATTATGTACAGGACAAACATGGCACGATACTACTAGCTTTTCTTCAACACCCGAACTCCAAATACTCTTGGTTTTTTCCCACATGTGATCCATCCTGCTAAGTCAGCCGGTTTTTGAAATCGTAACGCAACGGTCAAGGAGCGCGCGTTTCTCTGTGGTATATGCTCCATGCCACAATATATAAATTTAATGTCTTAGCACTTAAAACATTGTTGCAGTTGGTTTGGTTTCCAATTCACCTGTTTGTGTGTTATGAATGTCCTTACAGTGACGCTCGAAATATCTGTACGAACTTAAACTCATGCCTGGTATGCTCTTATGTACACAATGAGAATAAATGCTATTTATTTATAAGTGGTGTGTCGGAAGTATAATTACTAATCCCGCCCATTATCTTTGTTAACCCCGGAGTACCAGTGCTGTTGTTTTGTGTTCTCCCTTCTTTTATCTTTCGTTTAGTTGTAGAAGATTATGTGCAAGACACGTATGGAACTTACTGACACAAAACTATTGCCTTCTTCTCAACACCCAAGTTCCAAGCACCCTTGGTCTTATCTCGCGTCTGAGCATGCGCAGTGACCCAATCTGCTAACCCTCAGCCGTTTTTTGGAACTGTAACGCATAGGTCAAGGAGCGCGCGATACTTTGTCATATATGCACCATGTTACAACACATAATTGGTGTCCTAATACTGTGAAATTTGTTGCAATTGGTTTGGTTTTCAATGCATATCTTTATATTTTATAAAAGTCCTGACAGTAACACTTGGTCGAAATACTTGTATGTATGTAAACTTATATCATTCAGACCATACCTGTAGACTGGCATGTTTTCATGTACACAATGATAGTTGAGAATAAAAACTTTATTATTTATTATCTCGTAAAACGCAGGGAGTATCACTATTCCGGGAATATTTGAGACGTTTATTGAATAGCTGTACCAAGTTTTGTACTTTGGAGCTACTATGCATTGCTGTTGATTCTTCGTTAATCGCCTTTAACCTGTGAACTTTTTTTACTTGATTGAAGGTCATGGTAATTTCCATAAATGCTGAGAAGTCATTTGACTTAAGATAACTCTTCTGTAAACGTCTTAGCTTCTTACGGTAATGAAGTGGTATATACAAATCATTTGACTTAATTATATTGCTTAGTTTCATAGGTGCAATCGTATCTAAACATCAGTTATTCATTTGATAAAAAATACCTAGTGCATCTGTACGACTACTGGATAAGAAAAAATTGTCCCAGTCACAGCAACTTAGAAGGTTGTGCAGAAGATTCCAGTCCACATTTTTATAATTTCGATTGTCTAGTCTTTTTTAATTTATGAATTGTGGAGTGACTAAAATCAGAAGGAAGAGCACATAGAACCATTTTGTGGTCACTGTTTTCGAGCTCTCTGCTAACTTGAAGTGACAGAGGAGTGACATCACGACAGAAAACTAGGTCAAGAATGTTATGATGTCTAGTGTGGGTGCGCACACACTGTGTCCAGCAGTACATGTCTAATGTAGTAAGAAGGTTTTCTTTATCGTATGACAGTCCTCTGCCAACATTCCAGTCTATCCTAGGAAGGTTAAAGTCTCCTGCAATGACTTTCGTATTATAAGTTAGGGCAGAGGTATGTACAAAAGCATTAATAATATTGTTATCTACAGTAGTTGAGGTGTTAGGAGTTCTGTATATTCATCCATAGAGTAAACTATGGTTTGGGGTGTTGACTGATATCCAGACCGACTCTGGTACCTTGCCGAGTATTTAGTCATAGATTTTATTAGACGACAAACCAACACTTACGTAAATTAGACAACCACTACTCGTTTATATTCTCGATTGCCGCGATATAACATATAGTCTTGAATGGCTAATTCTGAGTCAGTAACTGAGGAGGAACACTATATTTCTGTGACAAATATTAAAGAAGGTTTAGCTAATAAAGCTATAGTTATAGCTATAGCTATATACATAATCGTCTAGCTTTCTCTTAAAACGCGTCAAGGTGGAGGCTGAGTGACTGCCATAAGCAGTTCGTTTTAGGTGGAGAAAACTCTTAATGACAAGAAATTCGCCCTCACCTACATTTGTGCTCTATGATGATCAACAGTTCGTAGGATTTTTCCTAATATGTGCGCTATTGGAGCGGCTAGTATGCTTTTGTTTGGAATTTCAAGCGGGCTCAGTATGATGTATATGGTAATTAGGTCCCCTCATTAATCGCCTGTAGTTCAGGGTGAACAGGCCCGGCTGGAATATCCTGTTTATGTGTTGCTTGTTCCTATCATGCATATTGTTGCTTGTCTTTGTACCTTCTCCAGAAGGTCAGAGTTCGATTTGAGGGTGAGTGTACTCGACAATATCGTGATTTTATAGATTCCGTTATATGTGTCTTAAATATTGTCAGGAACAAGTTTGGCGTCCTCATTCAAAGTTGCCTACGAACTCGGTCCAGCGAAACCCACTTGATGGTTTTCCCTTGTTCCAACTCTTATGGTGAAAATGTAATCTATGTCCCGTTTCTTAGAAGTACCGGTTATTCGTTTATCATCTAGGTAACAGTCCGGTTATGCACTTTTTGGAATGAGATAGCGTATCATATAGCATTTCTGTATGTTGATGGCGCTGCCGTTGAGGCTCTTATACTACATTATTTTATCCAGGCCCTGTCGTTAAGCTCTTGTGTTCCTGTCAACTACACAGCTCTCTTCAGCCCTACATCGTCCGCACATGTAATAAAAAACAAGTGAATATTTAGTAAGAGGTCGTTGATAAAAATCAGGAATGGCAATACCTTGAGGATCTAGCCCTGTGATACTCCAGACGTAGCCTGCCTGTAGTTTGAGTCCGAAATCCAGGAATACTGTTTGAACCTGAGTATTGGTGTCCCAACAGATCGTCTAGTCAAGCCAGGATGTTCGGGTTGATGATGCATCTGATGATGAACAGGTGTGGTCTATATATAGACTCTTCCAGTTTTCAAGCCATATACCTGTCAAAGACTGTATCAAAATCCTTGTATGTAGATAAATCTATATCGTCCTGACCATACCTGTAAATTGGTATGCTTTCATGCACAAAGCGCTACTTGAAAATAAATCTATTATTATTATATAGTCTGAGTAAGGTGTTTATTTAGAGTCTGATAATCTGTTCGGGGATGATGACAACATGGTGCATATTCGTTCCATTGCAAAGTTTCCCTAGTGACCATTTAGGACGTTATCATGGAACGATAGCTCTTTCCTATGAGAACATTAATTTCATTATTTTCCGATGGGGATCTATCGTTGGGAAGTAGTCAGTCCGATTTCGAGGACTTTTAAGACCTTTTTACATTCCGTTCTATTAATGGAAGAACTCTGATTATTGGGGAATAAGTATTTTTGTTATCGTGGGACAGAAGACAGTGGAGCGCGATACTAATCATTTAAGCACACAAAACTTCTCAACATTCCATATACGATAACAGGAAATATAATCCTTATGCAGAATCAGGAAGTAAATGAATCCTTGGGCTTTATTGTTTTGGCGTATGTTTTAGGTTTGATGTTGACTCTTAACTAGTCAACCGAAGTTTATTTGAATGCTTGGTTGACTCATAAATACACGATAGTGTCTAAATGCAGCAACCTTATTACTTGGATTATGTTAAACGTCTTTTAAGGCAACTGATATGATTGCTAAATTCAGAAGAACAAATACGCCCAGCAGTAACTACTAAGAAGGGTTTAGTGTCAAATTCAAGGTCGGGTCAAAAAATTATTAAATTCTAATAGCACGGAGACAATACAACGTGTGTGTTGGTTAGTTCGCCGTGTAAGTTCATATGGAGTATGAAAAAAATGGAAAATCTAACAACAGAATTGAAAACCATAGACGTGACTAATGCCACTACAGTTGGAACGATGCTAGAGATAGTATAGACGTTTAATAAGTTATTGTTGTTAGCTTAGTGCTATTTATGTATTGTGGCAAAGTAATAAGAACTAAGGAAAGTCGAATCAATATGGAATCAAATATGTTTCGCCTGAAAACAACACACTTTTTCAAAGTAGTATGTTGTCGTATAAAGTTATTCTAAATATATATCTAAAGCTGAAAACGGTTTCAATAATGGTTTATGAGAAATATATGTGATTAGTCTAATTAAAGTATATACATGTTAAGTACTAGTGTGGTGTATGTAGTAAGTCAACTAGCAAAACAGCAAAACTCTCTTGGGCTCTTTTCGGAATTCGTCGTTATTGCTAGGGTTCATTGTGTGATTCATGGTAATTATCTATAAGGTTTTCGTTCCATGCTTCCATCCAACTTTCTCACTATCTACTGATAGTGAAAAATCTACAAAAATGATTAGTTCCACAGGCGAAGCTTGCTCACAATAATCACCTTAATCGAAGATTCTTTGTTCCTTAGTGACTTACCTTAGCTGATAGGTTTGCGAAATATTACTCGGCGGATTGTCTAAGAATGAAATATTTAAGTACACCGTTTATGCATCGAAAGATATGATCAAAGGAGAGGTGGGCGAAACAATACTAAAAACTACCACTATTTTAATAACAGTTTGCCGACATAGGACAAATAGAAAAATATCGCATTTTATTTTCGTTTATTTTTTTAATAATTACTAGTCTGAAACTTTAGGACTTACGTGATTACATTTTAGGCTGGAGCTAAAACTGTGCACATCCCTGTCTTAATAGCCGGTTGTGCCCATCTAACGCTTTAGCCACTTTTGCAGTCTTCACGTTTTTACTTGTTGATTCCGTGGTTGTTTGGTCTGGCAAACGACCTAGCCACACGTATGGTGGTTCATTATCTAGATTAGCCGGTTTTGGCCTATCAATGCTTACTGAGTCGATGTTCCCTTGTTTCTGTATCACAAAATATATAGGTTTTCCTGAAATAGCTTTGAATGGACCTTCGAACGGAGGGCTAGGTGGTGCTTTTATTTTGTCACATCTTATCCAGACATGCGAGCAATTGCTTAGATCCTTAGGTAAAAACGTCGCCCGTGATTGTTCATGAGCGTTAATTGACATAAGCTTAGACATTTGATCCCGTAGTTGGTCTACGTAAGTTCCTAAATCGGGCTTCTTACTGTCGGTATGAGGGTTAGTAAACTCACCTGGTAGTCTCAGAGTGGTCCCAAAGACTATTTCTGCTGCTGAACATCGCGAGTCAGTTTTGACAGCTATTCGTATTCCAAACATAACTAATGGAAAGAATTCTGTCAACTGACTGGGGTTTGAATAAAATATAAGAGCGGCCTCTAGTTGACGATAAAACCATTCTACCATCCCATTCGCCTATTTTATTTTATTTTAATCACATACTACTCATTTACAATAAACGTTGTGAAGAAACCGTTTTGGGTTTCATCAGATGGGGATAAAAATTCAGTAAATCAAATTGGTGAAGTAGTATTAAGAGTAATACGCCGACGTGATGTAGCACATGTAAAAAAATGATAATCATCATTAAATAAAATATATATGGCACTATGGGAAGAGATTATAAATGAAATTCTAAAGATTTCATCGAGTAGTTGTAGTTTAGATTTTGTATGAATAGGTTTGTTAGCCAACTAACAACCCAATATAATTAAAAGGTTAAATTGTCGTAAAAATTGTGAATTGGTTTATAAGTGATGACAGGAGATAGATAATAATAATAGAAATAGTAGTAGCAGTAATTATAGTAATAACGATAATAATGATAATAATAAAATGGATTGGAACAGAATGAAAATATGCACTATTGACAATGTAAAATACTTAAAGATTTATGGTAATGGAGAGGTCAAACAGTGCAATTAACAGTGTGATGAAATTGTGAATTTGCACTGAAATGATACTAGAGGGGTGTGTGTGCAAACGTGAATAAGTATATGGTGTTGAAAATCAATGGATAAAATGTGTGGACTCAGTGTGAATAGAATTATTAGACAACTAATGAACTCAACGAAATTAAAAGGTCAAATTGTCATCGAAGTAGTGAATCGGTCTATAGTTGATGACAGAAGATGGATAAAAAAAAGTTATTAGTGCAATGAAATTGTGACTTTTCGCATAAATGAGCTAAAAATGCGTGTGTATTTTTGGGTTTGAACAATATAAGGATACTCATTATTAACTATGAATCGTTAGGCATATGGTGTATTATGAATGCATTTGATATATTTTAAAACTGTTTATACGGAGCTAGAACCTTGTTTATATGTATGATCAGTTATTTCAGGGTAGTTGAGGAGGTTACATAGACCTTCACCCGAAAGGTATTCTTGATGTAATGTTTTGAACGCGGCTAACGACTTGCTGCAGCGAATGTGCTTGGGAAGTTTATTCAATAGAGTCGCATATCTCACTGTTATAAAGCTCTGGCGTAGCTGTGTGCGACATCGCTGGATAGTAATAGTGTTTTCCGTATTACGTAGGTTATGTGTGGAGGTGTAGAGGATGGGCTGTGATGCCACTAATAAGGCGGTACATGAGAGTAAGGTTTAGTTTCAAGCGTCGGAACCAAAGGGGTTCTAGCTTTAGTTTATCGCATCGTTGTTGATAAGTTGGTGTGCTGTAATCACTTAATATGCTCTTAGTAAATGCTCGTTGAATTCGCTCGATTTTCATCAAATCTATGCGTCTACAGTTGTTGTAGAGTAGATAGCCATATTCTAATATTGGACGAACACACTTTGTGTATAGTAATATCTTTGAGTTTAAATTGGGAAAAATTTTTCTTATAAATCCAGTTAGCTTCCTCGCTATGGAAGCTTGAAATGCAACATGCTCGGAGAAGTTAATGCCATCAGCATATCGGATCCCTAAATCTCGAGCGACGCTTAGAGGTTTTATTTGCATTTTGTATAGGTAGAGACTGAGGTTCCATCTGCGACCAGTAGAAATGTATCCACTTTGGTGCACGTTTAGGGGAAAATGCCATATTTTAATCCATTCTAATATAGTTGTGGAGGGACACAATCAAATGCTTTACTGAAGTCAAAATAAAGTATAATAATTGAGAAACCTTTGTCTCTTCCAAGTGTTATATAATCAAAAAATTCTAAGTGTGATGTAGCACAAGAGTGTTTTTCAATGAACCCATGTTGAGATGGATTGATCAGGTTTTCCGAAAGTAAGAATGATGACAATTGTTTATGAATGACTTTCTCCATGATTCTGGACAGCACAGATGTCGTATTAACTGGCCTGTAGTTTTCTATATCGTTGCGTAATCCAGATGGCATGCGTACAAACTCTAATGGTGCAGGGGTTGTGGTAGCCGTCTTCGGAATATCTTCCTCAGCTACTGGAATATTGGGATATGCCCTGAGTAAGTCAATTTTAGTA
Source organism: Schistosoma mekongi (assembly GCA_034768735.1). Taxonomy (NCBI): domain Eukaryota; kingdom Metazoa; phylum Platyhelminthes; class Trematoda; order Strigeidida; family Schistosomatidae; genus Schistosoma; species Schistosoma mekongi. The sequence continues at coordinate 14,421,868 of CM068310.1, forward strand.
AATATCTTCATATCTTGTAAGCCAATCATAGAGTCTTGGATAGGCAGTATCGCGTACCTGACTGGTCCATTGCCACTGTTACTGGCAAGGGTCATTTTAAATTTAGAGAAGCGATATTGCTTTCCTTACTCTTTGTTTATTTCGACGTTTCTTTTAGTGTTAAACGTCATTTTTTAGTATCAACCATAAATTCATATCTCTCTACGAAGTCTATTCCTAATGTTGCCAAATCTAGATCGGCTGCATTAAAAAAACACAGGAAACTTGCCTTCTAAACTCCAAATCTAGCGTCATAGTCCTCTGCCCAAACGTCGCGATTTTGGTTTTATTGGTAGCTTGAAGTGTAAGAGAGGACGTTTTTTGAGCCAGCTCGGTTTGGTTCTGAGGAATAATACTAAACACAGCACCAGTGTCTGCCGAAAAGTTCAAGCATGAATTTTTTTCCCTAACGTAAAACAAGCTACATGTATAGGCACCCCTCCTCAATCATCGCTACCTGGGAAGGGGTCACTCGCTTTTCTATATTCGTCGGGATCTGTTTGAGCCAGGAACATAGTTGACTGCATTTGGCCGATTAAACACCAAATTTCCAGTAATACCAATAGAATTGTCCAGATTGTCTGGATCCTTGTGACCTGTCCCGTTACTTAGGTCTCGGTCGTTGTTGAGACCTGCTACTATCTCTATGACCAATTTGTATTTTGCTGACAGCCTGTGTGAGACCTTTAACACTCGCGATGAGGTGTGCTATGACCAGGTCATTTGCTGATTCTTTTTATAGAGTACGGTGGATCGTGCGTTGTGCAGTCGGGGGACCTCTCTCATTATTCTATCTGTAATACGTGCCACGTGAGATTAAAAGGTGTCAGGATCTTCTGTATTCAAATAGTGTTGGACGTAGCATGGGAAAGCTTGTATTCATCCTTGTTTTAGGGCTGCTTTACCCACTGTGTTGTCACCCACTAAAATTTAAATATGACGCAAAAACTGTAACGGCGACCTATCACCTGACGTTCCTACTTTGAAAAGCCTTTGGATTCTTTGCCCATCTGATAATGATTGGTGGCTCATCATTTCTCGTCTTAGGATGGTCTATGGTTGTGATGTTGGTGGACTCATAATCAAGTCACGGACTTCATTGGCTACTGAGGGAAGTGTCTCGTGAAATAATCCTCTAGGTGAGCGAACCACAACTTGAGGTCACTAATTCGGTGGTACGCGCGCGCTACGAATCTGATGCTGCTTAATCCCAAGATCCTTAGGATTTCCTTATTACATACACTAAACAACACTCGAAAGTATACATGGCCAACGAACCTTTACGGACTATCTGGTAGATTACTTGAAGTACAAATTACCTCTCAGATTTATTAAATACAATCTCAAATATGCTGCATACACCCGCTTACCACATAATCATTGTCGCATATATAGTGACAGATACCATTTACTGAAATTACAAAACGAAACATTATCTGTCACTCCAATAAATCACACACATTATCTTTTTCTTGGATTTATTGACTCAATTCGGTGAGTTACTGTACTTAGCTCGTACATTTGCTTATTATTTGTTTTCTGTTCCACATTTGCCATAAAACAAAAGTATATCCACTCATATTATTACCTAATCGCATCCCTTGTAAAACCTGACTGATTATAATGTCTACGGAAATTTTACCAACATTTAGCTCCAAGCGTCAGGCAAAACGTAGAAAAAGGCTCCGGTCCTATACACCCCACCGATCCACCACTAAAAAAATCCAGCGTCCCATGCGATATAAGTCAAACTGAACCTAACAAACATGTTCCCATCGTCATCGTTAAAGACGTGACGAAGTCTTCCTTGACTAGACAAGATGCAGGTTATTGCAAGCACAGTGACGACTTGAAAGGCCTTCATGATAACCTTAAGATTCTCAGCCCTCTCGAATGCCACATCAATCCTGATAATACCGAAACATCATATCATTTAAATGTAATGGACAATCTAATCGACTATGTAGCCTCCGAAGTTTTTGAACGCATTAAACGCTCTAACAATGTTATAGTCTTAAATGTTTCCGATGCCTGTCCTCTACAAACTATGAAAAGTAATCTCCTTAAAGCTAGCAATATGACTGACGTCCCATGCTCATGTACAAGACTAAATAAAGACCCCCATGGCCTAAATACACCGGTACTATTCAGATTCAACACACCAACGGAGGCACAAGACTTTCTAAATTCAACCAGTATGATTAGACTAGACCCTGTGTACAAAAATATGAAGTTAGTACCAGATAGGACTCCCTGTCAACGTATGTCGGGCAAGTCTAGCAAGAAACCTCTATTATTTAAACGTCACGCTAAATCTAACATCGACAGCCCAAACATTTTATTTGACAAGAAGATTATAAAACCATTTCTCTCAAAAACGTCGGTTGTACCCATTAAAAGTCGAAATACTGTAAAAGCTATTGAGGAAGATAGCAACAATACTCCTAGTACCCACGTTACTGACTTGGATTCACCGGATCCAAAAAGCAGCACTCTGCGTAATAATGTTGGCAGGAAACTCATGAGGAGCTCAGTAACACCAGTTTTACGCTCATCAGATAAAACTACTAATAGCTAGGATGCTGAAAGAAACATTAAAAATAATAATAGTAGCTACACACTGAACACACAAGCAATTGACTTGGATTCATTAGAAACAATAAACAGTGAGTTGCCCCCTGACATTGGCTACAACACTTATACTAAGTCACAAACCCAGACATCTGACGACGATTTCAGTATCGAATATTTTATTCAGCCTGAAGGGCAAACAATGAATGGAAAGCCACAGGCTTCCCAAATATCATCACAACACCCACGGAAAAGTAAAGGAAACGCACCCTCCAGAAAAACCTCTATAACACAAAATATACATAAATTCGACTATAAAGCATTCACAAACTGTCCTCGCAGGTGTGAGGGCATTCTTGGTCCTGCCCCACACATACCTGAAATCTGTTCAGCCGGCCAAAGAAATCGTATAAAACAGAACCATTCTTTTGCAATCACGCCGGTTCCCCAACCGGCAACCTCATCCACACTACGATTCACTACAAATATTATAAAACTGCTTCCACTGCTTGCAGCCACCTTACTACTCCAGACGCAACTTTGACAGATGAGACAACCCAAGACACTTTATCAAAGATCCACTCGGAGACACAAACATCAGCCAACCTATCAATGAACCGGCTGGCCGTATCGATTAAAACATCAGTTACCCAACCTGACGACAGTTCAAGGTCATTCACCTCAATTAATGCTTTGACATCCAACTCGTTCAAAACACATGTTCTGTTGCAGGACCTTACACATCACGAAAGGTCACAGTTGCTCGTGGTCTCAATTAACGCTAGGTCACTTATAAACAAAATCAACTATCTCATATCTATTATGATCATTACTGAACCCAGTGTGGTATTGATTACGGAAACTTGGTGTAAACCAACTATATCAGACGACAAATAAATATCGATAATTGTACTCTCTTCCGAACTGATAGGCAAAACACTAGTGGAGGTGGCACCATAATCTACACGCGTTCCGATCTGAAGGCCTGTAGGTTCAATAATGAACAACTAGGTGAGACAGGGGATTCAACATGGGTAAGTATAGCCATTGGCCATCAAAAGTATCTACTTGTAGGATGTATATACAGACCACCCAACGCAGACAGCATCTATGACAAAAATCTAAGCACTCTGTTCTTCTTGGACTCACAGCAACCCCACGTATCCAACCTAATCGGTGGGGACTTTAATTTGCCGAACATTGACTGGAAGTCGCCACACACTTCACAACGACTTTGAAAATTGATAGAGATGATAGAATTTAGTGGTTGGACACAACAGGTTCAAATTCCAACTAGGGGCAACAATACCCTTGACCTCCTTTTTACTATTAACCTTAACCCGACCTCAGTTAACGTCAGCTCTGAATTTCACAACAGAGACCACAAAGTAGTATTAAGCACATTTAATTGCCAACCCACAAGTACTCTCAACCCGAATGGACCTAAAAAATACAAATATCGAAGGTACACCAATGAAACGTGAATGCATTTAGAGGCACTCATTCAATGCATAAGATGGGACTCTAATCTCACAACTGGAAATATTGACACAGCCATCTCAGTCCTCTACAGCAATCTGATCAGTTGCTTAGACTGCATAGCCTTATACGTAGAACGAGTGTCTGATTTTAACAATGCACGCCCATATATCCCTAAATGTCTTAGGAGAAAATTGAGGCACCTGAGGCTTCGGTACTACAAGCATCATGACATAACCGCATTATATAATGTATTCAAAATAGTCGAAAATATTGACAGTGCCCTGCACAAACACTTACTCAATATGGAAACCAGAGCATTGAACAGTATCAACCCAATTTCCTCAACGATCAAGCTATTCAAATCTCGCCTTGATTCAAACTAATAAACTAATAAACTTCCCACACTATTCATCACAAAGGACGGTATTGAAGACGACCCAGCTTCTATTAGCGTACAATTTAGTAACTACTTCTCTGCATGCAGTTCCACAGAACCTGAAGCCATTGCAAACCCCATATCCATTGAAGACATCTGAGCGTCTCTCCACAATAGAATTTACAGGCACAAATATAAAGAGAGCCATAGCTACGCTAAAAAAATCTGATGAAAATGGGCCTGATGGCATTCCAGAATACCTCATGAAATATGGTGGAAAAGATTTACGACTTCTCTGCCTGAAACTATTTGCTTTATCTATGGACAATGGAAATTATCCAGCCATATGGAAAACATCGTTCATAACTCCGCGATTCAAAACTGGATTACGCAACGTTATAGAAAACTACAGGCCAATTAATACGACATCTGTGCTGTCCAGAATCATGGAGAAAGTTATTCATAAACAATTGTCATCATTCTTACTTTCGGAAAACCTGATCAATCCATCTCAACATGGGTTCATTGAAAAACACTCTTGTGCTACATCACACTTAGAATTTTTTGATTATATAACACTTGGAAGAGACAAAGGTTTCTCAATTATTATACTTTATTTTGACTTCAGTAAAGCATTTGATTGTGTCCCTCCACAACTATATTAGAATGGATTAAAATATGGCATTTTCCCCTAAACGTGCACCAAAGTGGATACATTTCTACTGGTCGCAGATGGAACCTCAGTCTCTACCTATACAAAATGCAAATAAAACCTCTAAGCGTCGCTCGAGATTTAGGGATCCGATATGCTGATGGCATTAACTTCTCCGAGCATGTTGCATTTCAAGCTTCCATAGCGAGGAAGCTAACTGGATTTATAAGAAAAATTTTTCCCAATTTAAACTCAAAGATATTACTATACACAAAGTGTGTTCGTCCAATATTAGAATATGGCTATCTACTCTACAACAACTGTAGACGCATAGATTTGATGAAAATCGAGCGAATTCAACGAGCATTTACTAAGAGCATATTAAGTGATTACAGCACACCAACTTATCAACAACGATGCGATAAACTAAAGCTAGAACCCCTTTGGTTCCGACGCTTGAAACTAAACCTTACTCTCATGTACCGCCTTATTAGTGGCATCACAGCCCATCCTCTACACCTCCACACATAACCTACGTAATACGGAAAACACTATTACTATCCAGCGATGTCGCACACAGCTACGCCAGAGCTTTATAACAGTGAGATATGCGACTCTATTGAATAAACTTCCCAAGCACATTCGCTGCAGCAAGTCGTTAGCCGCGTTCAAAACATTACATCAAGAATACCTTTCGGGTGAAGGTCTATGTAACCTCCTCAACTACCCTGAAATAACTGATCATACATATAAACAAGGTTCTAGCTCCGTATAAACAGTTTTAAAATATATCAAATGCATTCATAATACACCATATGCCTAACGATTCATAGTTAATAATGAGTATCCTTATATTGTTCAAACCCAAAAATACACACGCATTTTTAGCTCATTTATGCGAAAAGTCACAATTTCATTGCACTAATAACTTTTTTTATCCATCTTCTGTCATCAACTATAGACCGATTCACTACTTCGATGACAATTTGACCTCTTAATTATGTTGGGTTCATTAGTTGTTTAATAATTTAAAAATTTAAAATTTGCCAAATAATCTTTAATATCCAAGTATTTGCCAATTCAAATAGTCATACTTTTCTGATTGCTTAAATAATCAGAAAAGTATAGCTGTCATAATACTGTTGCTCCGTTCCGCTGTTTGTCCTCCTTCTTTCCTTTCAGAACTTGGAGATTGGTTTATATTACGTAAAAGGTTGGACGTCTACATTTTCTGTCAAAATGTAACTCCTCGTATTGATGACAAGAACCCATCCTGTTATTCTCCTGCATCACAAGGTCGTCCCGAGGCCATGTTTGTAATGGACGCTAGATAAATGCCAGTTTAAAACAAAGTTTATCATTCCAATATATCTGTACATTGTATTGTACATTGTATGATAAGTCTGCATAACAGTTAAACCATTTTAACTATCTGATATGATATTGTTGATCTTGCCTGTAAAAATGGTTTTCTCCTGATATTCAGGAAATAAATTATTATTATTATTAATCCTATTCCCACTGAATCCATACTGTAATTATCCATTGATTTTCAACACCATATACTTATTCATGTACAAGCACACTTCTTTACTCAGAAATTTCACCCCTTCAATATTACTGGAGTGAAATTTCACAATTTCATCACACTGTTAATTGCGCTGTTTGATCTCTCCATTACTATAATTCTGTGTGTATTTTATGTGGTTAATAGTGCATACTTCCACTCTGTTCCAACCTACTTTATTATGAATATTATAATTATTATCTGTCTACTTTATTATTATTATTGTTAATAACGTTATTATTACCACCTGTCTACTTTATTATTATTATTATTATTATTATTATTTTTCACCCTTCTAATATCACTTGAGTGAAAATTCACAATTTCATCACACTGTTAACTGCACTGTTTGATCTCTCCATTACTATTATTCTCCATATATTTTACATGGTTATTAGTGCATATTTTCACTCTGTTCCGATCTACTTAACTATTATTATTATTAATATTATCTGTCTTCTGTCATAACTTATAAACCAATTCAAAATTCTGATTACAACTAGACCTTTTAATTATATCGGGTTTATTAGTTGGCTAACATACCTGTTTATGCACAGTCTAATCTACGACTACACATTGAACTCTTTAGGATTTTTCTTTTTTCCTTTTTCTTTTTTGTCTCTTTTTTTATTTACACGTGTTTTATCACATTAACGTTTATACTCTTAATACTACTTCGCTAATTTGATTTATTGAATTATTATACTCAACTGATGAAGCCTAAAATGGTTTCTTTACAACGCTTATTGTAAATGAGTAGTATGTGATTAAAATAAATAAATAAATAAGTATGATCGAGTTCTAGAGTCGAATTTTCGTAGTCATAACAGTGTCTATGTCTGTCGACGAAACATCCCCTAGGCTTTTGGTTTGGACTTAGTCTGGCATGTTATATGAAAAATATAATAATGTAATAAGGAGTCAATTAGCAGTGCCTAGAGATAAAAATGAAATACAATGTAGAATATATATAATCTTAATTACTGAGAAACAGAAGGCTTATCTCTGCAGCTGAATACAAAAAGAAATAGGGACACACACAACAGAAACTAAATATTGTGTAGAATACATGGCCCACCGGTTTAAAGCTTTAATACGTCTCGTTCTATTAATGGAAGAACTCTGATTATTGGGGAATAAGTATTTTTGTTATCGTGGGACAGAAGACAGTGGAGCGCGATACTAATCATTTAAGCACACAAAACTTCTCAACATTCCATATACGATAACAGGAAATATAATCCTTATGCAGAATCAGGAAGTAAATGAATCCTTGGGCTTTATTGTTTTGGCGTATGTTTTAGGTTCAAAGTCAGCTTTTAACTAGTCAGTCTAAGTTGCAACAGACTTACCGTCTGTTCACCATCTAGTATTTCAGTCTACATGTTCTGTGAAATCTACTTCTTTTATCGTAGCCAGGATCAAAGTACTGTTATTGCAAGACACCCTCATTAGCTAGGTTTAGTGATGGAGTGTGAAAATCCCCCACAACCATCACATGTTTGACCCTATCTCCTGCGAGTGACAAAATCACCCTTTAGATGGGTAGGGTGGGGCAACCCACAGACTCTCAGTGTCATGACTCTGTATGTTGACACTGCATGAGTCTATGTTGGGTTGTCTTGAAAGCCACTTTCATTAATGCATGCTATGCAGATAATACTAGTTTATGTAGCATTTGGGCACTTCAGGAGCTGTATAAACTGCCAATGAGATATTCCGATTAGACAATGACATCCGTTTTCTTTTTAACGCTTGTTCATCCTAGGCTTTGTTCAGTTCGGCCATAATCTTTGTATTTCTCATAATGGGTAAATAATGTCGCCACCTACACTTCGGGTGTGTTATTCGATTCCCGTAGGGGAGGAGAGCCATTCGGTATGGCACTGCCTTCTTTGTAAAGCATGCAGAATCTCACAGGAGCAGTTTCCATCCCAAGAAGTTTACAGTAGTAGTGTCATTACTGCCTATCATGATGATCACAGCTTTTCACCAGGCTACTGATGGCCAGTGAAGTGCATTCTCAGACGTCGTTATATTAAACACAGCTGACACCCTGATGGAAAGTCCTACTATTCCTCGGCTTCTATCTGCTACCATTAATTGGCCAACGATCGAAGTCCTCGCTGGGTGGCTGCTTAGATGAAGGGCATTGCTGTTAACAGAAGGGTTTTGCAGCAGAAGTTATTGTATCCGTCGGGTTACCATTCTGTAGTATTAGAAGGAACTGTTCTTCCTCTTCTTCACAAGCCATGTGATTAGACGGACTACTTTACTTGTGGCCTGTAGAGTTGCTTTGCGTATAGGCGAAGTACATTTTCCCTGGCTCTGTGAATCGCCTCCTTTCTATGATATGTGACTTATTACCACTAAGGTGCTCGTGACCTCGGATGTTAGGCCAGTGTACCCAGACCTTGTCAGTTCATGAGAATTACCGGCCAGCACTACCACTTTGGCCCCTGTTTCCTGAAGAATGCTGTGAATCATGGAACTGTCTTCGTTTTAAGATAGTGAATCTATGAAGTATGAGTCAACAGAGTCAATGAAGGAAAAACAAAAAAAGATGAGAACAAGTGGGCGGGAGAAAATGGTATGTCCAGTAGATTTTACCCTGACAGTACCAAGACCCGACAAAGCTGGATTCTTAGTAATAATTATTTGGGCAGTCTTACTGTTTGGGTTATGGCCAGCTGAATCTGTCAGGCTTCCGATGGACACCGTGACATTGGAAAAGGTCAGCGGAGTGCCTCGGTAGACACCGTTATCTCTGAGCCCAGTTGGTGCCCTGGTGAGAAGTTCTACTTCTGCTCGGCTTACGTCAGGTACCAATATTTGGCTATGGGCTGAAGTTCCCTTCGGAGAACAGTTACCAACTAGTTCACTAACGGAAGTCACTGTGTCTCTCCAGCTTCCTTCAGTCACTATTGGGCGACTATTCTCTCTATGTTCCCCATGCTGTGAGGTTAAGCATACGGTGTTCTTTGTGTCTTACCTAGGTGTTTTGCGCTAAACTGAATCTTTTTACCCTGGTTATATGAGTCATCAACTGGTAAGGTATCACCCGCTGATACTGAGGTGCTTATGTCTTTGGTTGACAATCTAGTGTTCCTTCACTCAGCAGTTCGTCAGGATTAAGCCCGAATATCAGGCATACGTACCAGAACCGCTGGTGGAGGTTGTTCAGTATGAAATGAAGGCTAACAAAAGATTTGGGGAGCTAACCCACTCGATCTGATATTGCAAATCCTACCCAATGATCACTTGAATGAACGTAGAGTATGTTCACTTAGGAGGGGGTTGGAAATCGTAACCTACTGTTAGTAGATATTTTAAGCTTATACTTTACCTTGACTGTACTAAGACTCAACGATGCAGCGATCATAGTAAGAAGCACCTAGGTAATAGCAATTTGTATTTTGTGGCCAGCTGTAACTGCCAAGATCAGGCGGTGTGCAGCAATTAACCAGGTTGGATAGATACTCAGCAATCTGGATTGGATATATTTTGACGGTCGCAAATGGGAAACTGGATCGTAGATATATTGTGGACGCAACTGCGTGTCAAATATTCCTGGTGGCTGGTAAGAACTGACAGTTCCAATAATAATGGAGAAAAAGACACGGTGGCACGGTAAGGCGGAAGAACCTTTCATCTACACATGTCCGTTCCACATAGGTCCATACAGAGCAGAATTGGTGATCTATTGTAGTTAGATATGGAAGCCCGTGAAACTAAGGCTCCTTTTATTACGACCCTAAATGTCTGAAACTTTATTTGTTTTAATTATCACTAAAATCACACGTTTGTATAGCATACCGTGTTATCGCACGATAAAATGGCGACAGCTATAGGAATTAAACAGAATATTGGGAATGTAAGATGATGCCTAATTTTTATCAGTTTAACAGTGGTCGAAAATGTTCCCTAATGAGTTAGGGGTTGAACTCCAGTCTCTGGTTTTTATCAAGAAGTTGTTCGCAGTCGCAGTATCATACGTTCTATATTTTAGAGATATTTTTCCTGAGTCAGCATTTCATGACAAGCAACTAGAAGGTATAGTACAACGGCGGCCTTAATTTTCTGCAGGCATCGAGCTGAAAATTTTGAGAGAAAGTTCTACATTACCTGCCTCTTCTAAAATTGTTTATTGGCTTAAGGGCTGCTTTGATGCCATTGATCGCCAGTTTGTAAGTCGATATATTATTGTAAAGACTTTTCTTTAGCTTAAATCAGCGACTATTGCGCTTTATTCAACAAACAAAGAATTGCATCCCAACAATACTTGTGAATATAACGTCTTTGAATCATATTGCTTTCGACTTTCTTATTGTCAGAAGAAGCTTTCATTAGACTTGACATCTGAAAACGGAACGGAGCCTAGTAGCGTGTGTGAAATATCAAACTGTTCTGAAGCTGAAATCCGGAAGGCTACTTTAAACCTCCTGAGAAATATTCAAATTGCTGGTGAAAGGCTCTCTAAATTGCCACCAGAGCTAATGATAACAATGAAGCTGCAATATTATGATGAAGGTAATAAACCATCTAAACGCGTTTTGTCAGATGTCTAAGTCCTATAGTCATTGCTTACTTTTCTATCTATTTTTTCAAGTCATTCCTGTATTAGTCTTTTCGAAATACTTGATGAATATTTGATTGTTTAGCATGGTGATTGGTTTAGAAAGTTGCACCTTAGACAACACCTGGCTTTTAGGAGGGTTGAAAGTACTATTTATGGTCTTGAAAACTAACTAGACAAACGTATATTGTAACAGTATTAAGAGTGTCTTAGTCTCGATCTAATTAAATATATCGGCAATATACATTACATCACAGTTCTTAATAACTTAACATTCCTGATTTAATCTTTAGGAAGCATTAAACCAAAACTTAACTAAGAATCTTCGTTGAAATACATATTACATGCAACTAGAAAAAGCAACCAAACGATTGGAGATTAGCGAGAGGTTGCAGAACAATATAATGTCGAATTAGTGGAACGTCTAGTTGTAGTCCCTAACGACCCTGATTGTTAGGTGGCGCTTGGCATCTATCTAACCCCTTAAATGAAGTACACTCATATAGCCCAGTAACTATTTCCGACCAGTGTTTGGGTACTCTATGAGGTTCCACGCATTATATAAAAAACGAAAGATTAGTTAATACGAAATAATTAATCTCAACAAGCCGAACCATGCAAACTGAAACGAGAAAGCCAGGGTTAGGTAAGGTCCTCTGTCCAATCATACTTCAACATACACACCAAGATAGAAACGTACAATAAACAAAATATTATGTTCAGGGTACTTCGTTGTATAGTCGCAGAACAAACTCAAATTTACAAAGAGTTTATTTAAATTATCAAGGGCGTATGTGACAAAAGTACTACAAACATAAAAATAGAGATGACTTGAAGTTTAGAAGTTTTTTCTAAGTCAACTACACATGTTAATGTCAATGATTTCATTCATAGAGAATATCATATCGATTACTAATTTAATACCAGAACTAACTTTAAAAATTAAATAAACTATGAAAATAAGTGAGTGTTATGTAGATGCAGAGTTGTTCCTTCCAACTGTAATTACTTCTCAGTTTATGGGAAGCAGTTTATGTTACCGAATAAAATTTAAAACTTGTCTGGTATATGCGCTTGTAGTAATCTGTTAAAACAAGTGGAATTCTAGACACTTCAAACACGAAATGTTTGGTAGTCACATACTATTTTTATACCACACAATGTTATTGAATGTTTCATCAAACACCTAAAAATATTTTGCAACTGGTAACCATTCTTCGTGAATCAGAATAAATTGCATCACTCTATAACTGCTAATATATCACCTTGCATTACTCGTGCTTAGCATTTGTAATATCTAGTTGCAAATACAGCAATGTTTAAAGTAGATAATATTTGAAATGTGTTGACAAATGTATTCACTAGCTAACTCAACTAAAACTGTGCCAGTAACAAGAAGTACCAGTAATTTCTCAAGTTGATAATAGGATATACTTATTTGGTTTGCTTTCAATGATTATGTTTATGATTATTTGTGAAATACTCAACATATATTTTCACACACCTGTTTTGGATTCGATATTTTTTGTATTAGTTGTGCAGGGATACTATATGAAATCTACTTAGGTGAGTTTTCCAAACTCACTGTTTGTGTTTAAGATACCTGTAATAATCATATGAGTGAGCTTCTGTGATCTAGATATTTAAGAGAGGCATATTATGATATTAGTAAAAAAATATTAGTATTTGTTTTATGTTTGATTTCAGAAAGAAAGATAGTTTGCGTTCGTTACCTCCTAAAAGTAAAAGTAATTACAAATGGGAGTTGTAACTTGCAGGCTGATATAGTCATCTAAACAAAACACGTTGACTATTATTAATATTACTTTGGGAAAAGTAATTTGAAAGTATAGATTGACAAGGACGGTTAATAAAAAATAGTTTATGGATGTGTTTGAGTGCAAATTATAAGTTATTTATGTTCCTACAGTTCACTTATCCTTGTTTATTTTTCATTACTGCTGTATTATCTTCTGGATTCGCAACCTCGTTAGGTCCAATCACTATATATATCTTGTCAGTAAATTCACATTCGTTAATAACAATAACCCACGCACACACGACAATCTCAAATCGCGCGTATGATCAAGAAGTCCGAAACGAAGATGCGTTAGGTATATATATTTGAACCCAAAGAAATCTTACGTCACAAATTGCACAACGAGCCAAGTCCAGTAGTAGTACAGTATAGTATAATTTTCGGCACAAATATCCATTAAGAAATATACGGTACAAAGATCATTATGTTACCGCGTAACAGTGGACTCTGGATATTCATAGTCATGATCATCAATGGTCTATCATAACGTACAAAATTAATTAGTTAAGTAGAAGGGTGTGTAAATACATTTCAAATAGTAGATATGATTATTGCACTGGATGGCGAATTAAAAAATCTATTCAAAATATCAACAATAAAAAGTACTACATTGTTTGTAGTAACTATCTAAAACACTTATTAAGTTGTAAGCGGTTGTCTTACCCAACGTTTATGTAGTCGCAGTTGCGAGTTTTCCTTTAAACTTGTATTAATACATTTTTATCGAACAGGAATACCAATCAATTAGTGACTATTTCCAAGCTAAATGCTCCTGTCGGTATAACCCTACCAGAAGTAGGAGATAATCATATTAGTTGCAAAAATTGTATCACTTTGGTGGATTAATTGTAATAGTGGGTTCTAGTTTATTCATTATTTATTCCAAACATGTGTTGGCTAAAGGAATCAAAGGCCACTATTGTCTTTAACTACATTCCGTGTGTTGGGATAAATCTGCTGCTTATATAATCATGTCTTCGTAAAAAAGCAGTATGAGAAAATAAATAAGGTGTTTATGATGTCTCTACACAAAATTGCAAACGGTGTGTATATTCACTTCTTATAACTTTTCTCTTCGCTTTTACTGCTTGTTTCAAGGATATAGGCTAACCTAAGTACCGCGTTTAATTAATAGTATTACCAAGAATAATCAGCAACAAAATAACTCAGTATAAGTAGTCAATATTTCTTCTGGAAACAAATAAAATGAAATTAGTCAACAGATTGATTTATACGTCGATTGCATTTTACACCACTCAGTCATGAACAAAGTAGAACCCGACGCATATTTGCATAGGTCAAAGTTACCATACCATATTAGCATGATAAGTTTACATTCACATGATTAACACGACAATGAAATTCAACAAGAAAGTATGAAACAAATATGTGTGCGAAATCATAAAGGAACTTAGAACCTAGAAAAACACAGTGAATACATTTGCATAATCGTGACCGATTTTTAGCCATGTCACCAACTGTTTCCAGACACTAGTCACGTTTTTTACGCGGACTCTAACCAAATCGTCTAAACCTACCAACATAGCTCAGGTCAACAGTCAGGGACTTTGTCAGCTGATGCCATGTTTTGGTTTGGCCACCCCCAACCCAACTATTGGTCCATCCTACTCCTACCTGAGCCAACTCCGCCTGGGGCCCCCACAGGGTTGCTGCCGGTCCCAAGCCCGGATAAAGGGGGAGAGTTAGGCATGGGGTTAGCAACCCCATCCCGTAAAACAACAACCTTGCTAAAAACAGCTTGCGAGTAAAAACTTCTATAACCATTTTAACTCTGGCCTGGGAGTTGGAAGGCCTGATATGACGCTTCATGGTGAAAGCCGAGTTCCTTCGGAAGCCACGAGACCGATGATCCCTCTTATGACAACCGGAGCAACAATTAATATAAGTGATCGACCTCAAACAGCTATCCTCTGGTCACTTCGGTCACACTCTAAGGTCATCACGACCTCCCCTAATCCTCTTTCTCTTTCAGGTTCCTCAAGAATGACCCTTCCACGGTGTGGGCAACGTGGAAGTGATAACCGCCCTCATACTTCTAATAGCACTCGAGCTCACCTTGTTCATGATCAAACGTTGAGCAGAGAGGCGGGCGGTAATCAGGCATACGCAAAACTTCCCAATCATCTCAGTCGATGAAGGATTAAGACCTCTTTGATTGGTTTGTCATGTTTTCTTTATACTCTGTACCGAATGTCAATATTATTTATTCATTCGTTTCACGACATACTGGAAGTATTACGAAGATTTCTATGATCAAAGAACTGAGCACCACTCATATATTTCTGTTTTTATGGACCATGTTTCGTACCCATAGGTTAAAACGGAGCGGAATGCTGCTCAGTACACTCGATCCTTTGTTGAGAGACGAATATTCGTCTATGACATAAGTGACGCAAGTTGCCAGAAGCCAGTCGAGCTTTCTGAATCTGTACTTAGATTTTGTCAGATACGAACCGGCAACGGCTGAACAACTAAATAAGTTGAAAATATTATTTATGCTATTGTTGTAACAAAACTGTTGATTAATAGAACAGTGAACAGTTTATGAACAATGGGTAATAAGTGGAAGTGGTAAAAGCGAGCATGAAATCTCAAATTAATCTACAAAAAGCCGGACCAATCGTCAAAAAATACGTAATAGTAAATAATTTCCTAAAGTGAATAGTTATGCACACATTCTTCATTGATTTCGACCATAATTTTTAGTAGATACTTATTTGAAGGCGATTATTCACACTTCATCACTAGATCATGACGCAACACGGCGTGGGAAGTAATTCATTCTTTAGATAACTAACATAGACTCTCCTAATCAGTTTATATCCTCAATCAATCAATGCCTGTTACCTCCCACGTGGAGCATAAGCCGCCAACTACCATTCTGCAGCCGAATCCGTCCTGGGCTTTCTTTTCCTGTTCTTCCTAAGTGCTGTTTATTCCTAGCGCAATGCATTCTTTGATATTCCTCTTTTCCTTTGGTGTTTAGATCCTATCTGTGATTAAATATATTTACCTCATTTACGACTGCCTTCTCCCTTATTGCTTGTAGATTTAATCGTGTTCTGGAAAGACAACATGTATAACTTCCTTATATACAGTGTATCCTTCAGAATTAATAGTCACAAACTTATGGGAACCGTCACCTTCATGTTAAATGCCACTGTAAGCGGTTTACTTGATTGCAGACAACTAATGAACGATAAGAGCAAAGGTTATTAAGTAGTTATGTAAGACTTCAATATGTAAAGTCAGATTGGATTGAATTACTAGTTTAAAAATCCATGTTTAGCCAAATATATTTAATTTTGTTACTGTTAAAAGCGTAATTTACTTTTCCAAAAAATTTAGTTACACCGGAAAATTATGTCCCTCCTGGATTCAAGCGGGCAGATGATGTCAATTTTACGTTTGAAGAAGACAACATTAATGTTCGACTCGGTAATGTGCGAACAGTATGTTAACATGTTCCAATAAACTAATATTATTATACTAGGTTCACCATAGGTATGTGGCCTTTTGTAAAGAAAGACTTTTGTAGCATCAAAATGCATATACAGACTAGTCGACGATTATTATCTGGCTCTGTAAAATCTACTCAATCAACACAAGAAGGTGAAAGCATTCATGAACTTTCGGTTAGCTTTACAATTTTATTTAATATTTATATTGTAATTTAAGCATCACAATGGGTGTGTTCTTTCTTTGTTATTCCCTTTTATACAATTTAAGATGCTTTTAGCTTAACACAGAAGAAACACGAACATGAGATGGACGCTTTATTCCGAGTAAGATAGAGAGCGAGCTATGCACAAAATATTCGTATATTTATAGTTTTCTAAAACACTAAAATCATCATTATGATCCATCCAATCAGAGCTAAGAAGTTTCAGCTATTACCCAATCAAAACACGCCAAGCCGAGATTCTGGAGGGTTCTGTTGATCAGTGATTGGATGAAATGTCTCTAGCTCTTTCAAGAGTTCTGCAGGTTTCGTTGAGGTTCCTGGGAGCCCTCCCAACAACTGCAAAATTTACCCCATGATAATCATACAATGTCGAAACTAATGAATGCTCTCTACAAAGTCAAGGCAGCTGAGAAAATACGTGGAACTTCTAGCGGTTAATAGCTGAATAAACGCATATAGGATAACAACATGAGAACCTATATGTATATTCAGAATTTAAATTTATTGACTAGCGGGTCACAAAACAAGCTGTCTATCTTTCCTGGGAGGTTTTACATAAGCTAAGGGAATAGATAAAAGAGTTTTCATTATAGGGATCTTAACTAACAAAATGTTCCCATTTAATATATGGTATGATGGATAAGATGTACAAAGATTTGTAGTTTCTGGAAAAACTAGGATTACTTCAAGGCTCAGGCACAAGAAAGGAAAGGAAATCTGAAAGTTATTTTTTGATACTGTCTATAAATGGGTATTCGGTGAATTTCGTCATGCATAGATATGCTCACTGTTTCTCAATCTGATGAATTTTACAGTGTCTGCGAAATGTCAAAATTAATAATTTATATGGTAATATATCAGATTCGTAATTTCTCGGTCCACTTATGACTACTTATAACATGATACATTTTAAGTGCACATTAGAAATATTTTAGTTTTTATTTCCCTAAACACTTGTTTATTGGGGACCGTATCATCTATTACTGAAACATGAGTCACTAATTGCAGAACAGAGTGGTGTAAACCTGATTTTCCGTAGCTTACTGAAAATAGTAGATATTCTTTGATAATGTGTTCCATCAACCAAGAAACGTAGTTCATAGGAGCCTTCAGATTCTCTCTAACTGTTGGATATCATATATAATGCACCGTAATGTTATTTCACCATGTTTAATCACCATATTGTAAATTCATGTGATAGGACTCGGCAGTTATTTAGGGGTAGACAACATGATACGAACTGCTGATTGATAACGGCATTTTTATGACCACGATATAAAATTCAATCTTATTCTGCAACGATTATTGAAATACTGTCCTTTTTCAACTATTAGTAGGATGATGAGAAGTTAAAAAGAGAATCGAAAATTTCATTTATAAGCTAGTAATATTTAATCACTGATAAATCACATCTATTTATATGGCAATATACAAGTAAGCTGTAAAGTCAGGGTTGAATTGTGCTAGTATGTAGCCCTACTCGAGCAACTCATTAATTTTCCCTTGTATTTATTGAAACAGTTACCAATTTGAAGTAATAAATTAGTATAGATAAAGTTCGTTATTCAAGAACTATGCAGATAAAACTATCATAGTTTCGATGAGGTTTTGTTGCATTATTAATAACTCTCTAAGTTAGCAAAGCTTTTAATAGTTTCTAAATTTATTTCTGCTAAATTATCAATACAAAATTAATTTAGACTTTGGTTTTATATTAAAGACAAAATTAACTTGAAACGTTCTAGAAAACAACTGACTAACGTTTGTAGGGATAATATGCAATGAAAATAAACAGTATTTCTGTATTTCCCTCGTTTTAACAGTTATGTTCATTAAGTGCAAGTAAAACCAATGAAAAAGATGATCTTAGCCTATCTTTCCAACAACAGACACTTAGATCTGATGAAAACGAATCACAAAATTACGAAGCTCGTTGCCCATGTGGTGTAAATAAGGTAACTAAATATTAATAATGGGTTTCCAGTCAAATTAATGCATTATATTTCGTTTTTATGCGATTTCGTTGTGAACATAGTTAAAGGTCTACCTCGCTACTTCTGCCTTTGATTCAGAAATTTCGTAAGTGATTACTTGTACCGAAGTTTTCTGTTTGGAATAGTACGTCGTTCATACCTTCTAAAAGACTGCTATTAAAATTTGGTCACTCGTTCGCATACAGTTACGGTATCAGCAATCAAAAGTCGCCAGTCATACACAGACACTTCCGAAAAACCGTAGTTTTACTCTCAACATGCCCCTCCATCGACTCATAGTACCTTATCACTTACAATACCAACCCTTCTATAGTCTTGTCACTTTCTCTAAGTATCACCAGCACCAACAATCTAAGTTCTCAAAAATCTTATTCGTGTTTATTTTTGAAAAATACTCCAAACTGCATGTTAGACCTTTCATTGTCGATACACTATATCGAGTTAAGGCTTGATTATTCCATTCCAATGCTATATAACGTGACTCGTATTCACACTAAGGTATGCCGATTTAACGGACCACACCTATATGTCAGCGTGATTCAATCAATGGTATCTAGAAAGTCGGCGAAAGACATTAGTAGTCCTGCTGGTGTAGGTTATTCATTACAAAAGCCTCCACACATAAAATCGGCTAACCACAGAACGATATGTAAGCAAGCTAAATGAACTTATTAAAGTACCATCACTTAAACTAGTTTTAGACTCAATATTGAAAAAAACAGTTCAATTTTTAAATAAGCTTATTCAAAAACGTTCAGTTAGATTTTATTAGAATAAGTGAAATCAATGTGACACAGACAAACAGGAGGCAAAATAAAAGCATTCTTGATAAACAAATTATGCGCTGTAACTATTGTGGAATAAGCTCGAAGAGTTACACTTAACCAGCCTTTTCTGGAAGTTTGTTTACAAACAGCAATAACCTGCACTTATTTCTTAACTTCTTCATGACCTGAATATTCATGTCAAGTAATACATAGTCGCTTTAAAGTTGATTAGTACATCTGAGACGGAAGAATTACAAGAAGTGAAAAAAATTCTTGCTGGTGAAAATGATTAGAAAACATTGGAAATAATTTTATTCATAAAATATTTAAAGTTGTCTAAATATTTTGCATTAACTAACTAACATAGAACAATAGGTAATTAACTATGATGCTCCTTCATGTATTTTACAGATTATGAGTTTGACTGATATGTTTATACGGATAGCGTAGAAGAACTCTGATGGTCGAGATATGTTTATTTTATAACTTCATGCTTATAACGATTCTGCTACTCCTATTGCTTAGTATTCTTAGACACCGAACACTCGACAAGACTCCAAATCAGAACACGTTTGAACAAGAACGAAATTGTATTCCAAATAACAAGAGTAGATAGAAGTAGGAATCCCCAGTAAGAGAAAAGTTAATATATTCATAGTATTTACACAACAAGCTTCTAGAGTCCTCTCCAATAATCTCCTAGAGCTGATTGGTTTAGAAACATCTAATCAGCGTGCGCCATCACGATCTTGTACGGAACATGCTTTAATCCGGTCTATATCCCACTAGCAGTTTATATGACATTTATTGTAATTGTGTTTTGTCGTACATGATGTAGCATATTATTTTATTACTTTAGGATGATGGTGTGATGATTTTGTGTGACGGGTGTGATAAGTGGCAACATGCTGTGTGTTTCCGAATTCTGGAGGAAGGTGACGTTCCAACTTCGCATGTGTGTGAGATCTGCGCCAAACTGAAGGTATTACCAGTTACATGCCTTAAGCAAAAGCATTTTTACTAATTTAACAACGATTTCTAAATGTTATTCAACTTCTATGAATTTTCGTAAAGTTTGCATTCTTTAAAGAGAGCTACGACCTACTTCAAGGATGATGGGGATTTGTTCTTCACAAGATGGGTTTTTGGAAGCGTTACATTCTCTGTTCTGAATGGTTTGGTTATAAAGTTCCCATTGCGTTCCTAGACGTCATCAGTGAGCGCCTTGGAAAGTAGTAAACTATTACAATTTCTGACAGCTTATCTTGTTGACCTATAGTGTTATCGATTATTGTATATTATTGTGTTGTCGGTATTCGATTTTACATTGAAAATCAAGAAGGGATTTTTGTATGTATTCATAGTTAATTAATTATGTAACTAAAATTAGTTAGAGTATAAAATTTATTTCATGAAAATAACAATATTGTTGCAATCGCCATGTACCCAACATTGAACCACATGTTGATTCGTTCATAATCAGAGACTTATCCCAACTATCCTATTTTCACATTTTTAAAGACATTCAAACGGTAATTACAATCTAACATACGGCCTTAAACGTGAATGACTGACCTTTAAATAAGATTGAGAGTCGTAAAATGTTTGAAAAATTATTGAATATTTAATAAGTATGATAAAAAGTGTTATGAAAAGCATCAGCTTAAAAATGAAAGCTGTAAAAATTGATGATATTTCCATTATGAAATAAATAATTTGTTACATAAATCAATAAATGTTTCCATAATTCATATGGTTGGAGTTCTTCAATTTTTTCAGAAATGGCTAGCCAGTGTACACTGGTTTCCAACCTAACCGAAATCAATTTATGACGATAAAAGCCTACGAATTAAGCTAATCTCGATTAAACCTCAAACTATACAGTGAGATGGTTAATATTTTAGTGAACTGCTCAGTAAATCTAAGCCACTCATTGTATGATTTTATCAAAGTAACATTTCTGATAAAAGAAATAACCCAGTATAAGCTAACTTTGATTCAAATGGAGAAGTCAGGGACACTTTGATTTGATACTGCTATTTATTTTAAGCGTCGTAAATATAAGTTAACTACTATTTAACTTCTTTGCATTTAACAGTATACTTCTAAACAAAAATGCATTAAAATATGTTACATATGTTATTATAAATGAGAGTTGTGGAGAACTTTGAGCTTGATATAATAATTTGTTATGGTGCATCATACGTAAATTGCTCTTCGGGATAATTTCAAAAACTTAAGCATTTATATTTAAAAATTCCATACTCTATGTTCATGTGGTAAGAAAGGTATTAGATATTATTTAACAATTAACAGCAGAAGTATTCATTTCCGAATCATTTTAGCCTGAACTTCTTCAAACTGGAGGAATTACGGACGAAACTATTCAAAATTTGAATGTTGAAGCCAGAAAGGTACGTTGTTTAACTAATAAATATACTTAAAGTTGGCCATTCTGAAACTACGAATACTTGATTTAATAGCCAATTAGAAAAAAACTAAACATAATAATTGCCAGAAACCGAGAAATACAATAATAACTTAACTGTCAGAAGCGTGGGACCTAGAGAATTTCATCATCATCAGCAACAACTTAGAACCGGGCACACGCTCGTAGGTTCAAGTTGCCATACCACATTAGCACTATGAGATTACTGAGGTAACGTCATGACAGAATACAAGAGGGAGGAGTAAATTAAAGTTGTATAGCAAACAATAATAGAATTCAAGATCTAGATGACGTTAAAGAGTAAATGCAATTGCGCCACTGTGATAGATTCTGAGCCATGACTCCCAGTGTCACCAGCCATTTATTGCGACTATCACACGAACCCCAACCAGGTAATTTACATCTACCTACATGGCTTAGACTAATAGTCAAAGACTTGATGGACTGATGCCATGTTTTGGTTTGGCCGCCCCTACCCTTCTTCCATCCTACTTTAACCCTAGCCAACATCGCGCAACGAGGTAGACGGTGGTCAGCCATGCACAATACATGTCCCAACCATCTCAGTTGATGAAGGTTAATGACCTCTTCGAATAGTTTACCGTGTTTCCCAAGAACCTTTTGTCTAACCTCTATATTACTTATTTGACTGTTCCATGATATACGAGCGATGTTACGAAGATTTCTATAGTCAAATATCAGGAGTCGACGCATACCTTGAGTTTTTTTATGGCCCACGTCTCGCAGCCATATGTTAAGACGGTGCGCACTGCTGTGCACTATACCCGGCCTTTCGTTGAGATACGGATTTCTCGCCTGTGCTATAAGTGGCGTAGATTGGGGAATGCCATTCGGGCTTTATGAATCCGCGCAGAGATTTCACCAGTCACCGACCCACCAGGGGTGATGAGACTTCCGAGATAAGTGAAGCGGTCAACGCATTCAATTACTTCACCTCCTATAACTAATCTGGGTGAAGACGTAGATCAGTCCTAGAGTAACATTTTGCATTTAGGAGGGGAAACCAGCCTGGTTTTCTCGAGTCTGCTGTTCTCTAGTGTTGAATAAACGTCGAATGATTATAGGGGCTGGTATTTTAGATACTATATTAGTGGAACTAAATCCTCTGTGGTTATCACAATAGGATTTCTGTCCATTTTCGTAAATTGGAACGACCAGCGATCGAGAATAGTCAGATGGAATGGTGTTTAGTTCCCGGACTTTGGCTAATACACCTAGGTAACTTAGTCGTAAGGAAGCAGCTTGTCAATTAGGTGATCAATATCCAGTTACAAACTTGTCATTTATCAATAGATTTTATTATAATGAAATCTGTTATTAAATGAAAACAAAATTATTTCTTTTTCGTTATTGATAGGAGTCAATTTTCAATTTTATGAATCTCATTTATCTATAGTACTTATGTGTATTAATAACTGAAATATTTCATTCACTTAGTTTTCCTCAAACCTATCAAATTATTCACTGTATATTTAAAACTTATAGTGAAATAGCCGGTATTGAAGATGCTCAAAATAATAAGCAAATATAAAACCAAAGTTTAATGACAAAATTTTGATTTTTCAAAGTTTTCTAAATCAATGATTGGGCTTTTTCCTGATAAGAATGATGATGAAGGATGCTAAGTAGTTTTCTATATTTTCAGGGTGGTCATCAATGAGCATTTGCAATTATAAATGAATAATACTTATCAGGCATTCTCCTAACAAGAGATGCAATAACAACTACAGCGTGATTTGTTATTTAACTAGTACAGCGATATTATTACTGGGTATTGTGGAGATTCTCCGCCTGCAGCTCTCCTAGGGTTACTGCCGGTCCTAAACCCGGGTAAAGGAGGAGGGTTGGACATGGAGCTAGCATCCCCATCCCGTAAAACCCAAGCTTGCTAAAAAAGGCTAACCAGATTAAACAACCTAAACCATTTAAACTATGTCCTGGGAGTGGAAGGATTGTTTTTGACGCCTCATGATGAAAGCCAAAATTCTTCGGAAGTCATCAGGCTGATGCCACTTCTAACAACCAGAGCAAATATTTTTATAGGTACATGGAATGTTCGAACAATGTGGGAGAGCGGGAAGACAAATCAAATAGCTGCAGAAATGAGGAGATACAACTTGACAATACTCGGAATCAGCGAAACCCATTGGACTCAAGCTGGACAGAAAACATTGGCTTCGGGAAAGATGCTACTATACTCCGGCCACGAAGAGGAAAATGCTCCCCATACCCAAGGAGTTGCTCTGATGTTGTCCAGAAAAGCACGTAACGCACTTGCGGGATGGGAACCACATGGACCCAGGATCATCAAACCATCTTTCAAAACGATGAAGAAAGGGATTACAATGAATATTATTCAATGCTATGCACCAACCAACGACGAAGACAAAGATCAGTTTTATGATAGACTGCAATAAATTATAGCAAAGTGCCGAGGAAAGGATCTGACAATCCTGATAGGGGACCTAAACACCAAAGTCAGAATGGACAACACTGGATATGAAGAAATCATGGGAAGACAGGGACTAGGAGAAAGGAATGACAATGGTGAAAGATTTACGAATTTATGTGCTTTCAACAAAATGATTATAGGTGGTACAATATTCGCCCACAAACGCATACACAAGGCTACATGGGTCTCACCGGATCATACTACAGAGAATCAAATCGATCATATATGTATCAATAAAAAATTTAGAAGATCAATGAAAGATGTAAGAACCAGGAGAGGAGCTGACATAGCTTCAGACCACCACCTGGTGGTTTCTAAAATAAAACTGAAGCTAAAGAAGCAGTGGACAACTGGAGTGGCAGCAGTACAACGGTTCAATACGGGCTTTCTCAGAGACACTGACAAACTCAACGAATTCAAAATATCTCTCAACAACAGGTTTCAAGCCTTACAAGATCTGCCGAAAGAAGAAGAAATCACTATGGAGGATAACTGGAAAGGAATCAAAGAAACACTAACGTCAACGTGTCAGGAGGTTCTAGGCCGCAAGAAGCACCATTATAAGGAATGAATCTCCACTGAGACATTGAGCAAAATTCAACAAAGGAGGAACAAGAAGATAGAAATCAACAACAGCCGAACAAGAGCAGAGAAAATCAAGGCTCAAGCTGAATACTCAGAAGCAAATAAGCAGGTAAAGAAGAGCATTAGAGGCGACAAACGGAAATACATCGAAGGCCTTGCAACGACAGTAGAGAAGGCTGCAAGAGAAGAAAATATGAAACAGCTATACGACACAACGAAGAAACTGGCAGATAAACATGGTAAACCAGAGCGACCGGTCAAGAACAAAGAAGGCAAGACACTCACTGAGATTCAAGAACAAAAGAATAGGTGGGTAGAAAACTTTGAGGAACTCCTAAATAGGCCAGCTCCACTGAACCCACCGGATATCAAAGCTGCACCGACAGATCTCCCGATAGATGTCACTCCACCAACGATGGAAGAAATCAAGATGGCCATCAGACAGATCAAAAGTGGGATAGCAGCAGGACCTGACAATATACCAGCTGAGGCACTCAAGCCAGATATCGATCTAACACCAAGGATACTCCACGTTTTATTCAAAAGGATCTGGGAGGAAGAACAAGTGCCGGCAGACTGGAAAGAAAAACACCTTATCAAGATATCAAAGAAAGGAGATTTGAGCAAATGTGAGAACTACAAAGGGATCGTGCTACTGTCGGTACCAGGGAAAGTCTTCAACAGAGTATTGCTGAACAGAATGAAAGATTCAGTGGAAGCTCAACTTCGAGATCAACAAGCTGGTTTCCGTAAGGATCGGTCGTGCACAGACCAAATCGCAACACTACGAATCATCGTTGAACAATCAATTGAATAGAACTCATCACTGTACATCAACTTCATTGATTATGAGAAAGCGTTTGACAGTGTAAATAGGAGAACACTATGGAAACTTCTTCGACACTACAGCGTACCAGAGAAACTCGTCAACGTCATCCGGAACTCACTCTTACGACGGAACACAGTGCAAAATTGTGCATGCAGGACAACTGACAAATGCATTCCCAGTGAGGACCGAAGTCAGACAAGGTTGCCTACTCTCGCCTTTTCACTTCTTCCCAGTGGTTGACTGGATCATGAAGACCTCCACATCTGACGGGATGCACGGAATTCAATGGACAAGTTGGATGCAACTCGATGATTTGGACTTTGCGGATGATCTAGCACTTTTAGCACATACACACCAACAGATGCAAGCAAAGACAACCAGTTTAGCAGCAACTTCAGCATCAGTAGGCTTGAACATACATAAGGGAAAGAGCAAGATTCTTAAATACAACACAGGGAGCACCAACCCAATTCAACTTGATGGAGAAACTCTGGAAGAAGTAGATACTTCCACATACTTGGGGAGCATCATTGATGAACAAGGGGGGTCCGATGCAGATGTAAAGGCAAGGATTGGCAAAGCCAGGGCAGCATTCCTACAGTTGAAAAACATATGGGACTCAAAACAAATATCAACTAACCTGAAAGTCAGACTCTTCAATTCGAACGTGAAGACAGTCCTGCTGTATGGAGCTGAAACTTGAAGAATTACTGCAAACATCATCAAAAGTGTACAAGTATTTATAAGCAACTGCCTACGAAAGATACTGAATGTCCGTTGGCCGGAAACCATCAGCAACAGCCTACTATGGAAGAGGACAAACCAACTTCCAGCCGAAGAGGAAATTAGGAAAAGACGTTGGAAATGGATAGGACATACATTACGCAAACCATCAGACTGCATCACGAAACAAGCATTAACATGGAATCCTGTTGGGGAAAGGAAAAAACAAAGGCCAAAGAACACACATCGTCGAGAATTGGAAGCAGATATTAAAAGGATGAACAGCAACTGGAAACAGCTGGAAAGGATTGCTGAGGACAGAGTTAAATGGAGAATCCTGGTGAGCGGCCTATGCTCCTCAGTGAGGATTAACGGGCGTAAGTAAGTAAGTGTTGTGGTGATTGTTGACTTTGAAGTTTCGCATGATTAAGTAACCTTTGTTAAACAACCGTTGAGAACCAGGGACAGTTAGACAGCTTTTGCATTCAAGTATAGGACTTTAGTTGTGGGAACTCAAGTGCTAAGATCTAAGTATCACCAGTCATTTTATTTTGTTTCTAAACAGATTTTTGAAATATGGATTTTGGGACATCTATAAATGATACAGATGAAATGGAGTAAAAATCATTTAAGTTCAATTGAGATGGTCATTTTTGTGGAGATTGGTATTCTTAATTGATTGAATATATCACAGATTGATGTTGGCAGGGTACCATTGAAAATCAGGGATCACTAGACAGCTGTTCTTTCTAGTGTGAAACTCCTTAGCGGTGCGTACTCTAAATTTCCACCCCAGGGGCTTCAGATTGGCGAGCACCTACCCATTTGCACCATCACAAATTAATGGAAGTATGAATTTTATCATTAAATGCCGGATTAATGGTACAGAGGGTTGGGTGTTCACTAACCTGAAGCCGCTGTTACGGAATCTGGAGTGCGCACTACTGAGGAGTTGCATACTGGAACGAAATAGCTGTCCACTGCTTATTGGTTTTCAATGCTAACCTGCCAACATCAATTTGTGGCATTTTCAGTCATCAAAAATCATTTTATTAATTAATAAAGTATTCAAATGAATTATTTCTGGTTAATCTAAAGCGGTAAGAAATGGATTTTAAGATTACATTTTAATGGTTATATGATGTATTGAATGATGCCTTTGCAGAGAAAACACTACATTAAGTAAAGTAATTTTAATCACCAGTAGGATTTAATATTGATTTCCTCAATTATTTGTACAAGGAAACGTTACGATTTATTTACATCTTTAGAAAGTAACCGTATTTCTGTATATACGAGATTTTAATAATGAGAAGACCTACAAGCTTAATAAGTTCACTTGTAAAATAGACTCTATGAGGTAATGAATTTTTAGTACTCTGTGCTGAAATAAATACACAAAACTGTTACAAAGTATCCAAATTCACTAAATTGAAAGTAACAACTAATCAGCAATACAAGTAAACAAACTTAATAGAACAAAAAATCTTATTCTAATTGTCCTAAAATATACTGTAGATAAAACAAATATATTTATTTATTTGTCTTCTAGTGAATATGTTACAGTTAAAGGAGTTCGATCACATAAAGGACTTAAAATGCTCTTGTTTTATCAGAAACTAGAAAGTATTTCATAATTACAAGCTGTATTTATTGGAAGTTTGGTTTGTTGCTAAAATGTCAAACTGGATTTTACAGTAATAGTAACTATAATAGTAATATTAATTATACTAGACATATTTTAGTTAATTTCTCTGCACATGCTACTGATTTCTTCATGTCATTACGTGCTGTACGTAGCTTGTTAAGTAAATTCGTAATATGGTATTAGGAACTAATTTATTTCCCCTTAATGTATACAATCTGAACATAAAATTATTGTACATTTAAAATATTTTTAGGCAACTTGCCTCTTTCGACGTGCATTAGCACTGTGTCTCAGTGAAGATTCAGTCTCTCCTGCTTTTATAGCTAAAAGTCTTGGGGTAGAGTATACTGTAGCTCGTGGATTATTTAATCGTCTAATCAAGGAGCAAGTTGTTAAAGGACAAGGACAGCGAAGGTAAGCCTATTTTGTTAGTGATTAGCTCATTTATAAAACTGGTAGTTAACATCTTATCCAAAGTTTCAGCAACCTCATTTCTAAGTACCATCTACATTTCCCGACCCTAGCTGCTACCTTGACATGGTGGTCGTGCTTGCCTGTCGTGATGACCCAACCGAGCTATATTGGCTGGAACGCAAGTTCCTCTAGGTCCTACCATGTCAAGCAGGTTTTCGGAGAGCGATAAGACTAAAGGCAGCAACCTAAGATCTGAGGGCGAAGTCGTAATGCTGACTGCAGTGGGGTGTGACAGAAGTAAGGTGTTTCCTTCGGATAACCAGCATCTGCAGCGATGCTGCCTTCTCACAGAGGAAGGAAGGGATTAGGAAAGGTCGACCATAAAAATGTCACACCTCACCTTACTCCACGGATTTCCGTCTCCGACAGTGAGACCTTCTAAAGAACGGAGCTAACACTTCGAAAAAATCCCATAACAAGGTCGTGCGTGATCGGCCTCAAGCAGTTACCCCTTGGGCTCCGCAATTGCGCTACCGGGTCACTATGACCAATACTAAACCAGTTTCCTTTTCAGGTACCTCAAAGGTACTATCTTTCCATGTTGTGGGCAGCCAAGAAGTAAAAACCGCCCTCATACCTCTAACAACACAAGCGATTATTTTGCTCGTGGTCAAATCCCACCATCAACTCTTAATAAATCTCTTATCTCCACGATTAACCCTTCTAGCATAACTTTATCACCTCACGCCTCTAATGCTAATGGTTTGAGTTCACGAAACGTTGTTCCTGGTCTCTTGAAACCACGCACTAAACTATATATCGGAGCTTTTAACGTTCGAACTTTATGCCAAATAGGACAACAAGCCTCCTTAGCTATGACTCTAGATTCCCGCTCCATCGGTATATGCTGTGTTTCTGAAACGCCTATACAGGTTTCAAGTACAGACATTCGCTTGACCTCACCTTACCAAAATAAAGAACCAGTCGGGTTCAACCTTCGTGTTTACGGAGACCCCACCGCTACCACTCAAGGTTTTGCTAGTGTAGGTATGGCACTAAGTTCGAAAGCTGAACAAACACTCATTGATTGGATTCCAATAGACAGTCGCTTATGCACTGTCCGTCTCGACGGGACTGTAAGAACTCGGAAAGATAGGGACACACGCCGTTGCCTCCTTGTTTTCTCTGCCTACGCTCCCACTGATTTCAGCCTAGATGAAGTGAAAGATGAATTTTACAGAAAGCTTTCCGATCTCCTTCGTATAGCTAGGCGCACTGATTTAGTATTAGTGGCTGGTGGTTTTAATGCCCAAGTAGGTAGATTAGGCGAAACCGAAAGGCACGTTGGTGGATCTGATGGTGTCGAGGCTCAGCGAACAGATAATGGCGACCGTTTATTACAAGTATGTTCAGATAACCGTGTATTTCTCGCAAGCACCAACTTTGAACATAAGGAAAGACATCAGTTGACATGACGACCCCCACAATCATCTCAACGCTAGACTCAAATAGACCACGTTGCCATCTGTCACCGTTGGAGAGGTTCGATAGGAGACCGTCGCTCATTTTGGAGTACATGTTTAGACTCAGAACGTGCTTTAGTACGAGAGCGTATAATTCTGCGTCTCACTGGACGTAAAAGACCCATGGTAAAGATCCCCATCAGAGTCCAACTTAATGATGAAAAAGTCAAGAATACATTTCAGAAACAACTAGAAAATCAATTAGTCAGCTGTGTAAGCGATATCTATCCCGAGTTAGCTTGGAATGATATCCGAAATTCTGTTCAAACAGCAGCAGGACCTGATGAGTTAAACCCTTAGATATTTAAGGATAGTGGGCCAGTTTTAGCAACGAAATAAATCCAGATCTTGGCTAGAATCTGGGAACTGGACGTAATCCCATCCTACTGGTCCCGAACACTAATCGTCTCAATCTATAAGAAAGGACAGAAGTCCTCATGTGACAATTACAGAGCAATCAACTTAGCGAATATAGCATCTACCATTTTAGGTTCAATAATTCTTCGACGGTTAACTAAAGTTCTTGAAGAGCAAACTCGAGAAAACCAAGGTGACCTAAGATCTGGACGTGGTTGTATAGACCAAACATTTACACTTCGTCAGGTTCTGGAACATGGGCACACTTTTAGACGCCCAACAATAACTGTATTCATTGACATTACGGCAGCGTTCGACTCTATCGATCATACGGTTATATGGCAATGTCTATCATTGAAAGGCATAACAGAGGAGTACATTAACCTTGTACAAGCTCTCTACTCTAACACCACATGTCCTGTCAGAGCTTATGGTGGATTGTCGTCGGAATTGATTACCTCAAGTGGTGTTCGTCAAAGTTGTCTGCTTCTCCCATTTTCATTTAATTTTATCATTGGCATACTTTAAGATTTAACATTGTCACTGTCTGATTTCTCCGGGTTCGACCTCCTTCCAGGAGATAAACTTGCTGACTTAGAATATGCAGATGATATAGTTCTCGAGGGTGAAGATGCTAGTAAAATACAGAATCTTCTGACTAACTTAAACATGAATGTAAGCATATTTGGAATGCGATTCTCCCCATCCAAATGCAAAACGTTGCTTTAGGATTGGCTTAATTCGGCACCGTAATTAGTGATAGGGAGTGAAGCACTTGAATGTGTTAACCACTTCACTTATCTCGGGAGCCTCATCATTCCTGACGGTCTGTTGTCTGCTGGAATCTCGGCTCGTATACGTAAGGCCCAATTAACTTTTGCCAGTTTGCGTCACTTGTGGCGTAGGCGAGGCATCTGTCTTCCGACCGAAGGACGCGTTTACTGAGCAACAGTTCGATCCATTTTACTTTATGGACGTGAAACATGGCCATTAAGGATAGAAGATATTCGTAGTCTTCTGGTATTCGATCGTAGATGTCTTCGAAGTATTGCTTGTATTTGCTGGGACCACTGAGTAAGCAATACGTGGGGTTAGGAATAAAGTGCTAGGTAAATACGAAGTCTATTGATGAAGTAGCAAATTTTCATCAACTGAGGTGGTTAGGACACGTGTTATATATGCCTGACCACAGCTTGCCTCGACAAGCAGTGCTGACTAGTGAAGGAGTGGGCTGGAAGAAAGCTAGGGATGGCCAAACCAAAACACTGCACTAGTCCATGAAGTCATTGACAATTAGGCTGAGCCATGTTAATAGGTGCATGCTGCTTGGTTGGGGTCCGCGTGATGATCATAAGCAGTGGTTAGAGACTTTAGGTGACATGGCTGAAAATCGTTGGCAATCGCGCAGATGAATCCATTCATTGTCTTCCTCCAAAATCTAAGTTTATGAATTCATCATAATTTTGTCTTTACTGAATCATATTTTCCTAAATCTTATCTCCGATCTCTATTCCTTTCCATTAATACTAACTCAGTTACTACCTCCCCTACTCTAGGATTTGATTCGGCAATTCAATCTCTATCTGCTAATTGGGGCATGTTAACTTGAACTGATGTACGCACGTATCAAGTTCTACGTTGTAACTCACTGATTGACTAACCATTTACATTTATCATTAACATAACATACCATAAGTGTCAATAAAGTTAGATTAAGAAATATATGATTTTCGAGGATTTCAACTATCAAAATTATCAAAAATTTTACCTAAATCTGGACGAATCCTAAGAATAAAATAATTTACAGATCTAAAAATGGAGGGATCAAAAGAAGCACATGTAATCTATAATTAAGGTTTATGTAAGAAAACATCTTGTAAACCAAGGTATCAAACGCCTACTTTCGTTTATTACTACTCCTCTGAGAGCAGTTTTTCTAAACACATTAATGTTACAATTAAGGGAGTTTGTAGAGATAGTTAACTGTTTAATTCAATTTTGATGGCACGAATTGATCTGAATCAGACAACCATTGATCACCTGGAAGCACTGGACAGCTGTTTCGTCCTAGTATGGGACTCCTCAGCAGTGCGCATCCACGACCCCATCGGGGATCGAACCCAGGACCTTCTGGTGACTAGCTCCTCGAGGTAATTCCTGGAGTTCTAGTGTGAAGACGTGACCAGTAGAGTTCAACCGTGTCGGGTGTGAGGCAGTAACTCACCAATGGCATAGAGGAGGTCGCGCAATGTATCACGAATTGGCTGAATTGGAAATATCAACCGTTGGGAGCCGACTCAGTGGTCCAATGGTAAAGCGTTCGCGCGCGGAACCAGAAGGTCCTGGGTTCGATCCCCGATGGGGTCGTGGATGCGCACTGCTGAGGAGTCCCATACTAGGACGAAACAGCTGTCCAGTGCTTCCAGGTGATCAATGGTTGTCTGATTCAGATCAATTCGTGCCATCAAAATTGAATTAAACATTAATGTTACTACATGTCAGCGGCGTTTAGTAAATCTAAGTTGTCAGGAAATTCAATAGGTAAATAAATAGCATCTAATTTTTAAAAATCAATATATTGGGATATTTTCTGAGTAAAGCAACAATGTTCATCGTAATTGGTTAGTGCTTATATGCTTTATTTCAGGGGTGAAAAACTTGTTGAGAAAGAATATCTAGAAAATATTATCTGTCCTCGTTTCTTCAGTTGTACTAGTTTGGAAGAAAAACTATCATTAGAAAATACGGTGAGAAATACGTCAATAAATGAACATTTTATGAATTGCTTTTTGTATTCAGGGCTAAACAATTCATAGATTATTTTGAATTGACGCAACATAAATATTTGTATTCATTAGGTAGTCCGCTGCCCAGTTTTAAACTCAACAATCTTTCAGTCGAAGTGAACTGTACATCTTTTTCGGTCTGGATGACTGAGTATCTTAACTAGGGCAAAATAGCTGCTCGATTCTTACTGGCTCTTGATGGTTGTTTATCTGATGTCACCGTGTGACAAAACCTATCATCTGCAAATTGAATAAATCTGAACCATTTATCTAATAATTTCATTGGATTATTACATCAAAATCATATACACAGATTGTTTTTTAAAGTATAAACTAGGAATCTATTGAAAATTTTAGGTTTCAGCCCAACTGTTAACGCCTCTAAAATCTACTGCAGTTCTACGAACACCTGGGGTAAGTGTTTGTGAATACTCCCTTCCCCATTTGAGATTTTTAAACACTAACTAAAAATAGTACATATTATTGAAATAAAAAAAAAATAATTAAAATGAATATGAACACAGACTGATTAATCAGTAAACGTTGATTGAGGTATATTTTCTGAAATGTCAGCGTGATGAAGAGATTATGCGTTGAATTACGGAAGGGAAATAATTATGTCAGTTTAGTATACTAATCATTACCTAAATTTCATTTTCAAACGATATTTGAGTCGGTCGTTAATAAATTAGATACTTCTAAATTTTATTAATCACGAAAATAACTTAGATTTTATTAATACTTTGCAGAAAAGCTGTGCAACTTATTCATAATTAATAATAGTCTGCAATTTACATAGTTGCTAAGCACTTTTCTAGAGGCAGTGCACTTTTAAATCAAAACGTTTTATTACTATATATTCAACAATTCACAGTATCTCTTGCAGTTCATCACACCACTGTTTACTTACTAGTAGTCATTCTACAAACATCAACATGGATTTCGTTTGTAGCTTTGGCTCTTACAGTAAGTAAGAATGCCCAACGGACTTAAAAGAAATGGGCTGCTTTTGAATACTTCGAATTTCTAAATTACGTAACAGTATGGACATAAATTACAAGCAAACTTTCTCGGCTTACAGAGCAATCATTTCCTTGATGTAATTTTCAGTTACTTGTTTTTAATGATAAAACACACCCAAACACTTCAATAATTTTTTGAATTTTAACATGAGCTACCCTAACTCGGTCGATAAATGAACATCGATGTCTATCGAGTCTGGATATTACTCTATAATGATATTCTATTGTAGAATAGTTTACTGAGAACGACAATTGGTATTAAATAAGTGGCTGTTTGAATGAATTACATAAGCGTTAAAATCATTTAATAGATTTGATTAGTTGTAAGGGTATTTTCACCCACCAGAATTCAGGTGAAATCGGGTGAAAATCACGGATACGACTAGACGTATCTTTCTGATCCAATTTCCTCCGGCTGTTAATCACTTTAAATTTTTATTTGATGCGGTAATTATTAGCGTTATAAATTTTGTGTATTTCGATAATGCTCACATTACAAAACTGACATGAACTCTGAAATTTAGTAGTAAGCCTATAATCCGGCTTACAATAGGATTAAGATATACTTTCAATTCCATTTGGAATTTGTTAGTTGACAGTATCCACATTCCACTTGTCCTACTCTGAAGTTTAAACACGACCTATTATGTCACCTGTTAGTGCTGCACATTACGCTTCTGAGTTCCGATATGAAATCAACATAGAAACATATATTAAGGGTTCCAAACAGAGTTTATCTGCCTATAAGAACTGGTTGATGCAGTTCTAAAAGTGAACTATAGGTTAGTACTAATAGTTGCTAACGTATTTTGTCATTTACTTTTTTAGAAACGTGCATACAACGCATCCAAGTCCACTGTGGAAAAACAGTACGATGAGGTATGTCTACAGGTTTACCAACCTAATTAATCATAAAGTGTTTAGTGTTGACCTAATGGATCTCTTAAATAAGCAAATCCTATTGAATCAATCCGAAATTCTCAGGTCACTCATGTAACAGATTTCTCCTATTAAGCTCATCCGCTCATAAGTATTATTTCTCTGAGCCTTACTTGTCATGAGTAATTTCAAATTTTACAGCTGTGACTGCTTAATAAACAAATGTCTTCCTCCTGAAATTTTATAAATACACAACTATGAAAATTACTTTATAGTTGCCAATATTGAATTAGTTAGTTGCATCCCTTTTGACTGAAAAGAATAAAGAAATCAAAGACATTTCTTCTTTATGCATTCACTACTGTAATGGCTTTGGACCTAGGAAAGTCTTTGTAAATAAGCAATATGACCTTAACAATTTGGAATGTGCTAAGAATAGTTGCGTAATAGACCTATAAGACTTTAGAACCGCATATGACAAGATTACTGAAAAGTGGTATAAGTCTTTATTTTGTGTATTGAACTTTTCTCAAAAACAGATATTTTTTAAAAGTTGGTCTAATCGAGAAACGACTAGACATTATACCTTAATAAGATAGTCTTAAAACTCCTTAATTAATAACAACGATATTTATTATCTACATTCTGATGTTAATTTACAAGTTAACTCAAATTAAATTCCAAGCTATAAGCAGCTAATGCGTTAGTATTTCAGTTGAGTCAATTTTTAAGATGATTACCTAGATTACAAGTATCATTTAGAGGTCTTTCTTATCCAGCCTCTTGTTTATCTACCGAAACACATATATGATACATAGAATTAACATTTACCTCGGAAACATATACATGCTAGTACTACTTGAGCCGAATGAAATGTTACATATCCTTGTTTTATTATAAATATATCATTGAAATTATTCCATGTCATATGTAGTCTAAAGGTTTATAAACTTTTTATTTAGTTTTTCCATCACAGTGAAGATTCTAAAACATCACCGAGCAGTAAAAAGAAAAAAATGGATATGGCAAATACACCCATTAGCATAATTCGTCGATGAAAATTTGTTTACCGATTTCGTTATGTTTTAATACTGCGTTTATACTGTAGTCAGATTTTTTTATGGTGTTTTACAAATATACACATAGTTTCCTAGTTTTATACAACTACATTAACAGATATTTCTTGAGAGTGACATAAACAAATATTTTTACTAACGTGGCGTAAAAATGTATCAAGTTGCACACTTTTCATGTGTATCTAATACCAAAATTTTAAAAGTAGTAGAAAGTGCAATATTGTGGCCAAATGTTATTCATTATCTTTCATGTATATTAGGTACTGCATTCTCATTTGAACCAAAGACAGACAACATCCAATTATTACACTAAATATAACTCAGTGTATCGCAAAATATCAGGGAATCTGAATAAAAATTCTGGTGAATACCCCTACAATTAAGCTCAGAATACCAGAATTCGAAGAATGCAGGAGCTTCACCATTGTATTCTGACCATGCTAATTGCTTGAACAAGAATTCCCCATCCTACTGGAACTCATTATCACTAAAACTCAAAAAATAGATAATTTATATGAATGCATAAAATGTGGAAACAACCTAAAATCGAACAAATTCGAACACTACAGACAAAGGTGCTGCTAGAATTGAGTAGTACATTTGTAATAATTCAATCCGTAGAAAATAAATTTCTGACGTTTCGCGACTTAGTGTAAGGCAGTTTTTAAGAGAATTTTGGATTACCAAATTACATCAACGTAGGTTTGAATAATATAGTCGTAAAAATCCTGATATTTCCTAAAATCACATAACAAGTCTGCTCGTGTTAAAGTTACATCGCTATGAGTAAAGGTGTTTCGCTGTGAAATCTAGATTTCCCACTAGATAATCGCAAATATACTACTTAATGCAGACACAAACTACATAGAATACGGCACATATACCCGTAGGTTCAAGTTGCCATACCACAGCACGATGAGATGAAATTTACAGAAATAATGCTACAATAGAATACAACAAGGAGGAATGAAGCGATGTGTGCGAAAGAAGAATAAGAATTGACGTTTACAAAAAGATAGAGAGTAAATACGATTATACCACTGTGACCAATTCTTAGTCATGTCACTCACTGTTTTCATCCATTTATTGCAATTATCGCGTCGATCCCAACCACGTAATAGGCATCTACTTATATGGCTTAGACCAACAGTCAGAGACTTCATCGACTGATATCATTTTTTTGATTAAGCTGCCTCCACCATTCTTCCATCCTACTCCTAGGCCAGCCAATATTGAGCGACGAGGCAGGCGGTGATCACGCATATGCAACACATGTCTCAATCATCCCAGTCGATGAAGGTTTACGACCTCTTTGACTGACTTTCCAGTTTTTCCTAGTACTCTGTACCTAATGTCAATATTGTTTACTCGATCGTTTCATGACATACCGGAGGTATTACGAAGATTTCTACGATCAAACACCTGAAATCCACTCACATCTGTTTGTATTGCCCACTTTTCACACCCACTTTTCACAGAGCGGAATGCTGCACAGTATACTCGACCTTTCGTTAAAAGCCGGATATCTCACCAATGTTACAAGCAGCACACTGTTACTCAAAGTGTTCAGAAGACTGCATACTGTTAGTATCCTCACCAAGTAGGGCTACATCGTCAGCATCTACTGAGTCGACGAGTGAGATTCTACAAAATAGTCGACATAAACTTACTAGTCTCGAATACTTAAATCATAAGAAACTATGTACTCTGATACTAATATGGTTGATGAAAACACGTAGTAAATAGTATGTACATTGCTTCCAATAATTTATATGCACGTCGTTCGCATCCCTCGATCAAAGTTGGTTCTAAGCCAGCTGCCCTTAGTTGTCTTCACGTCTCCTATGTATTGTGATCACACCTAGCTCCCTGCCACCATGTACTTCACTTCGTTGGCTGTCTACTTTCGCGACGTACCGTCATTTGCTACTTATGAGCAGCATCCACCACAGTACAATTAGCTACCAAATTAACTGTAGTTTTTATCAAGACTTATTTTCGATGATGTAACATTGGAGGTCAGTTATAACAAACCACAAAAATTTCAATGCAAATGTGAAGACAGTTCTATTGTATGGAGCTGAAACTAGGGGAACTACGAAAAGCATCATCCAAAAGATACAAGTATTAGTAAACAGCTGTCTGGGTAAGGTACTTCGTCCGTTGTTCAGATACTATCAGCAATAACCTGTGGCAAAGAACCAATCAACTTCCAGCCGAGGAAGAAATTAGGAAAAAGATGCAAGAGGTGGATAGGGCATAAATTGAGGAAATCACTAAACTGCATCACATGACAAGCACTAACTTGAGGTCCCAAAGGCCAAAGAAAAAGAGGAAGACCCAGGAACAGATTGCGTCGGGAGTTGGAGATACACATGAAGAGAATAGACAGTATTTTTGAAAAAAAATAGAAAAACCCAGGACACCGTTGGTTAGAGAACGCTATTCAGTAGCCTATGCTCCACGTGTGTGATTTATCCACTTCCAGTGTGTTCTCCTAACTTCACACTTTGTTGGGAGTTAGTTTGTTATCTGCCACAGAAGGTTGTTTCTGATGGTATCTGGACAACGGATTCGAAGTACCTTACAGCTCTTTATAAATACTAGTACCTTTAGGATGATGCTTTTCGTAGTTCCCCAAGTTTCAGCTCCATACAATGGAACTGTCTTCACATTTGTATTGAAAATTCTGACTTTGATGTTGACTGACAGCTGATTTGAATCCTAGATGTCTTTCAATTGTAGAAATGCCGCCTTTGCATTGCGAATTCGCGCATTCACATCTGAATAAGATTCTCCTTGTTTATCGATGACGCAGTCCAGGTACTTAGAAGTGTTCACATCTTCCAAAATTTCCCCATCAAGTGTAATTGGGTTAATGTTCGTTGTTTTGTATCGAAAGACCTTGCTTTTCCCTTTGCGTATGTTGAGGCCTACTGCTGCCGATGCTGCTGCTACACTGTCTATCTTCACTTGCATTTGCTGTTGTATGTGGGATAGAAAAGCTAGGTTGTCTGCAAAGTCCAATTTACCTAGTTGCATCCATGTTGTCCACTGTATTCCGACCTTGCATTGAGATGTTGCAGTTTCCATGATCCATTCAATCACCAGCAGAAAGAGGAATGGCGACAGTAAGCAACCTTGTTTAACACCGGTCTTTACTTCTAATGAATCGGTGAGCTGACCTCCACGCACGATTTTACAGTGTAGTCCGTCGTGAGAATTCCGTATGATGTTGACTATCTTTTCGGATACGCCATAATGTCGAAGAAGGCTCCATAATGTTTTCCGACATCGTTGCAAGGTCTTCCATATATTTCCACTTATCTTACCTAATGCTTCTCTTCACTTGCTTGTTGGCTTATGTGTATTAGGCCTGTCTTGGCTTTTTTTGTTCTTGTTCAGCTGTTATTAATTGCTATCTTCTTGCTCTTCCTTTCTTCGATTTTATCCAGGGTACCAACAGAAATCCCTTCTTTATGGTGGTGTTCCTTGAGACCTAAAGTCTCCTGACATGTTGAAGTTATTGTTTTCTTAATCTCTCCCCAGTTGTCCTCCATAGTAGTTGCGTCTTCTTCAAGTAAATCGTGAAATGCCTGGAACATAATGTTAAGAGTTATTTTGAATTCGTTGAGTTTGTTATTATCCCGAAGAAAAGTCGTATTAAACTTTTGTAACACTGTTGCTCCAGTTGTCCAGCGCTTCTTCAGCTTCAGTTTTATTTTAGCCACTACTAGATGGTGTTCTGAAGCAATGTCGGCTCCTCTCCTTGTTTTTACGTCTTCCATAGTCCTTCTGAACTTCTTATTGATGCAAATGTAGTCGATTTAGTTTTCGGTATTGTGGTCCGGTGAAACCCATGTAGCTTTGAGTATGCATTTGTAAGAGAATATGGTGCCACCTATAATCATTTTGTTGAAGGCACTTCAATTTGCGAACTTCTCACCGTCTTCGTTCCTTTCTCCTAGTCCATGTCGTCCCATAATCTCTTCATAACTGATGTTGTCCATTCCAACTTTGGCCTTTAGGTCTCCTATCAGAATGGTCAGGTCCTTGACTGAGCATTCCTCGATAATTGATTGCAGCCTCGCATAGAACTGGTCTTTATCGTCTTTCTGGCTGTCGTTGGTGGGCACTTACTACTGGATGACATGTATTGTAATCCCTCCCTTCTTTGTCTTGAACTATGCTTTGATGACCCTAGGTCATAAGGTTCCCATCCTACAAGCGTTTTCCATGTTTCTTGGAACAACAATAGTGTTACTCCTTGTGTGTGAGGTATTTTCTCCTTCGTGGTCGAAGTATAAAAGCACTTCCCATGGGGATATGCATTGCTCTTCAGCTTGTAATCAAATGGTTCCGCTTATTTCAAGTATCTGCAGTTCGTATCCTTTTATTTCCTCAACTGTTCGAATACTTCTGCTTGTCTCCTACATTGTGCGAACATTCCATGTACCTATATCAATTGTTGCTCTGGTTGTCAATATGTCTTAAAAATTTTATTAGTCATGACTTTTGAGAATTATGAAAACGACGATTAAATCAAAAACGGATAAACTTCTAAAATAAAATCATGTATTATTAAAGCCAGAGAGTTTTCGAAAAAGAACATACACATTATTATTACCATTATTATTATTTATATTATTGAGGAAAGTTTACAAGTCTGAATATTATACAACGAGTAAACGTTTTCAGGATATTAAATATAAAAGTAAAGTTTTGTAAACATTCTTATTCAAGTCATCCAAATCGTGATCTACGCATCGAACAAGTCTGAGATGAGTATATATGTTTCAAATCATTTCTACAAAAAAAGAGATGAGATTGCGTAAATTAACTTTAAAACGACTTAATTTTATACAACTTGTTTCAATATAGAAAAAAAAAACTATTTGACAGTTCGCGACTACATAATTACCTGAGATAATCCACTCTGTAGAAGGAGACGGTTGTTTTCGGTCGAAGTTCTAGAAAAGCCTCAATCTTAAGAACTAGACTAATCTTTACTTTGTAGATTTACGGAGTTTATTAATTTAGGAACACTATTTGTAAGTAATGTGTCATGAATATGAACCGAGATAATTCACTGAGGTTTGAACAAATAAGCAGTGCCATCAGTCTTTGTGTAACAGGTACCGTTTACAGCCGATAAACCATGGAACAATTAAAGAGTGAGTAGAATTGACTGCTCGTTTTACCAGTTATTGGCTAGAATCCTATTCACAAATTTATTCCCTGTGCACTAGTTACTCACCGCTTAGTAATTAATTTTTCGAGTACGTAACATTTTAACCAACTTACAATGAGTCTGTTGCGTTTTACCCCTTTTCTAATATTTCACATTACGACAACATTGACTTGATCCCAAATCAGAACAAGACTTCAGCAATGAGTAAAATATGTTTGGAAATAAGAACAGCAGAAAGCAATGTAGATAATTACATTAGAGTTTATACAAAATCCGCATGAGGATATTCTAACACTTTCTCAATTGTTCCTTAGAGCTGGTTGGCTGAAGAATGTTGAAGAATCACAGCACAGTCTTGCAAACATACCTCAGTCAGAATGTGTCTTGCTAACACCTTCATTTGAGTAAAATCCGAAGAATCGCTTGTTATAGTCCACTTCCATCAAGCTTTCTGCTCCCACCTTTCTCTTGGATGAACTGCTTCGGAAGCAATTGTCATGTCCCCTGATCCAGGATGTTGAAGTCCGATCAACTGTGAGAGAGCGGTAGCTTGACCGATGGTAGTTGTTGACTGGTACAATATGTTGGAATCATGACACAGTAACACCATCCCCCAACACTGTAAACTGTTAGTAACATAGATAGGAACCCCCTTTCTTAGAAACGAAAATCAGTAGCGAGGGTTTGTGGTCCATCAGGAGAGTGTGGGGACGACTGTATAACAATTTGTTGGACCTTTTAACATCGAATACGATTGTTAAGGCATATTTCTCAATCTGGCTGCAGTTCTGCTGGACTGGGAGGGGGTGATCTTGTAGTATGTTCAATTGGATTTTCTGAATTATCTGGAAACATGAGATGCAACTGCTCTAACTCCATGACTAGATGCATCAGATGCAACCACAAGCTGAAATCCGTGTAAAAGCAGATCCGAGCTAAGCACTGACTTTTAGGAAAGTGCTTGACATTTTAGTGGCTACTGTCAAAGTGTATCTTTCACTAGTAGTTCATATAAGGAACCTCCTACTCTATGCATTTCTAGAAGGAACGTTCCATGATGCCTAAGGAACAATCAAAAAACATGCTAGAACATTCTCATGTGAACTTTGTATAAACTATGGTGTACTTATCTACGTTGCATTTTGCTTTTCTTATTTTCAAATATATTTTGTTTTTTTTCCAACTCTTGTTCTGATTTGGAATCAAGGTGGTAAAGTTGTTGTATTATAGAATGCTAGCAAGAGACAGAACGTAATAATTTAGAATCAGCATTTATTGGTAAATGTTCTTTCATTTTCGTGTGGCAACCCGAACCATTATGGAAAACAGGAATAAATTTACTCCGTAGCCTCGAAACTAATTTTTTACTTGTCTTCTTGGATAATAGCTGGTTCGCTTCTGTAGAACATAATTCATTAATCCAAGTTACTCTAATAAATCTGGACCAAAGAGAACAGACTCTCGAATGATAACACAGTCCATTAGAAATCATCCCATTTGAAAACAAATCACATTGTATTTCACTAACAATATCAAATGCATTGTAAGCAGCCTTAGCAAATGATTTTATTGATGATTAACCAAGTAGGTTATAGGTTTTTCTAGATATAACGATGGTATGTGATGAAACGTCAATCTGGATATATATTGGGATGCTGTTAATTAGGTATGATAAATGCTCCTCGAACATTCCAGTCTGTTGTGAAGGCGGACACTTCATAATATCGGATGACTTCACTGTATGTCTAGGACATTTACGCTCCTTCTTGAGTACGCCTCGGTGGACAATGACTTTTTGTCCACATTAGCTGCACATTTAACAATCATGCCTCCTGAATGGACAAGATCGTACATAATCCCACATGCCTCACAACCAGTAAATGTTTGGGGTTTTTTTAGCAACTGACTCTGTTTTACTCACCTCCTGAGGCTTGAATCTAGTAATTGCATTTACAATATTACTGGTGAAAATTGGACTGACATGCTCAACTGATGTGTTTGCAAAATAATAAACACGTTATCTTTTGCACTCATTCTTCAGTGTTCTGAGTTGAATGTTGGGGTCCTGATCAAGTTGCTTTCTTATATCAGCATCTGATGACTGAAGAGTTACGATGGATACTAGGCACTTAAATTTGTCATATGCCAAGAAGCGTAATTCACACTCAAGATTGACGACATCTAACATTCCATATTCACAGGTCGCACGTTTCGCCAGTTTGAGGTACGTGTAACAAACATTAAACATTAACGCAGATTCACCGAATATATCTGACAGATATGCTACT
Source organism: Schistosoma mekongi (assembly GCA_034768735.1). NCBI lineage: Eukaryota > Metazoa > Platyhelminthes > Trematoda > Strigeidida > Schistosomatidae > Schistosoma > Schistosoma mekongi. The sequence goes on from CM068310.1 coordinate 14,465,660, forward strand.
GTCTTCTTGAAACCGAGCTCTCGAGGTATCTTCGCAATATATAGTCAACAAAGCGTGCATGTTCCCTGAGGCCCAGCTTGCACAACAATAAGTGTGACTTTCACGCATCATTCTGACTAGAAAAGCGTATATGTGTCTTCTCAATACTTGAATCACGTGATGAAAGACGCTCTACAATCGGTATCATAACTAAATTCTGGAATACTGCTGGTAATCATATCCATACACAGATGACGTGGTGCGTGAATTGGAAATGTGGACTTGAAATTTTTAGGTCAAAGTCTCAATTAATCTCATTTGAAAGACCAACTGCGTCCGCCACTTTTAAAAAATATGATTAGGTTGACCTTCTGATACAAGTATACCGAGTTTGTTTCTCCGTGGTCAGTGTCGTGTCCCAGCCCTGTCTAGTATACTACGATACGACAAAATTTGAAAAAATTTATCCATTTGATATGTAAATATCTCAGCAAGCTTAAGTGTGAGTAGGTTGTTTAAAATGTAATGCGCTAATATATTATATGTATAATCAACATAGAACCTGACACATGTGTGCATCGGTTCAAGTTGCCATACCTCCATGGCACCACAAGAGTAACACCACCACCATTGGTAGAAGTTACCTCAATAAAATAAAATAATAATAGTAACAAGGAGTGTGAACATATAGAATATGGTTCAGGAAACGTAGAAAGAAACCTATAGAATAATTTAAAGCTCATGATTTAAGGGAGGACAATCAGTGAATGCATCTGCGCCATTGTGACCGATTCTGGGCCATGTCACTCAGTGTTTCTAGCCACTGGTTAAGGTAATCGCGAGGACCCCATCCAGGTAGTCTGCGGCTACCGACACGACTCAAATCAGCAGTCAGTGACTTTATGAACTGATGCCATGTTTTAGTGGTTATGTCGATCCAGGATGATCTCAATTGTAGGCACATGTGTTGTATCCAACATATTAGGTCCGTTATGTTGTAAAGAAAACACAAATATAGTGAATGTTAGGACCTAAAGTGATGCCTTTGGAGAAAGTAATTTCTCAACATGCATAATTTACTCACTAAATCAACAGATAACCAAAAATACTGGATAAAGCATAGTGAAAACTGAGAACTGTACGGATAACCCCCCCCCACTGACTTTGTTAACAGAAACATTCTTTCAGTCTTATAAAATACACAGTAGATTAAATGATCACTTTTGGCGTGTGAACCTATCCACTACAGCTTTGTTTTAACTACCAGTTCTTAAAGTGATAGCAGATGTAAATTTAATTAGTTACAAAGTAGTCGTTTGCTGGAATATTATGAAGTTCATAAGCACAATAAGAACTAAACCTATCGAAGTAAAGGATTCATGGCCCATTGGTCAAAGCATTCGTCTTCCAACTACTCAGTCGTAAAATAGGATTCTGTTTCACTCATTTAGGTTTAAAGAACCGGGTAGTATAATCATTTCTAACTCTCAAAGCCAAGTGTAGACGAATCAGTCTGTACCTAATAAATGAGTTATAATAATCGCAACGTTTTTGTGATAACGTAGCTTCTAGTAAATGCAGTCAGAGTAGAAGAAAGTTTATTTTTATGACCAATCATGGTGAAAAATAGAAAAAAACTGTATCATAAAAGTATGTTACATACAAATATGAAAAGCATTGAAAAAATGTTTAAAATAATTGACCTACACTATAGACGACGGTAAAATCTGGGTCACAATAGGTTCCTGAGCAAGACTAGATGAACTACGGAGACATAATTCATAAAGGCTAGTATCAAAACTGAAAGTGTAACAATCAGACAATTCGGTGAGTTCTGTAAAACAAATAGGAACAAGATTCCATGTACTTATATATAGTGGGCAAATTTTTATGTTTGTGTTGCAAAAGTAAATCACACATATAGGATGTCTTTGTGTTACTAAACTTGTAATTAACTAAGTTCAAAGATTTGACTGGATTATAATATAAGAACTAGCTAGAGCGATCCATGATAAACGTAATTTGTAAAGTGTTGTATACGCTCACTTATCCTCAAAGCAAGAAGCAACGATATGTAAACTCATTCATATAGCTTCATTGCATTTGCATTATAGAGCCTATAATAAGAACTCAAACAGTCTTTGAAGTATTAGTGAGTTGCTTTTAATCGAAATTTAAGGTTAGGTTAAGCTCAGTTGTACAGCTTCGGCTTAGAAATAAGGTTGGATTTTGTATGTTGTACGCCATCTGCTTGGCAGGGACTTGATATTTGACAACTTGATAACTTCTAACTTGTGATGACAAAAAATGATTTTTCTTAATAATTTTTAAATTTTGGGTGCATTATACAGGTGTTAAGACAGCCGATTTTTAAATGACTTCATGTTTACCTGATCATTCTAGATTGATTATAATGCCTTTTATTTGCGAACAGTAAGAATTATTCAATCTAGCCCCCATACTATACTGTAGTCCGAGAATTGATAGAAGGAAACTACACCACTGAATAAATCAGATTCAATATAGGTCACCTTCGACTGTACCATATGTAAAACTTCTTAAAATTGACCCTTATTTACTTATTAACGTAGTTAAAATACATAAACATATTGAACTGAGGTGGTCTGAGAAGATTGGTACTAAGTTTTAGTTGATTGAATTCGTCACAAATTGATGTTGGTAGGGTACTACTGAAAAACAGGGAGCACTCGACAGCTGTCCAATGTGCTCCATGGTTTGTGTATTTACTTGCATATTTATTTATTTATTTTACATCTAACAGAAAAGTTTTTTTAAGTATGGCAAAATATTTTAATGCTACCAATTTTACTTCTACAGTAGATCTGCATGAATAAATACCAACGAATATTTTAGTTACAATAATCTGTTCTCTCAAAAGAGGCATTACGCTAAAATGATCCTGTTTCGAACCCTCCAACCGGTGGTCACGGTTATAATGCTGAATCCAACTAGGTAAGTGATAATGTTAATTTATGAACATGATAATCATAACTGCCTAAGTAACGTGTACTACTTGTGGAGCTCAGCTATCCACCAGTGTTTAACAGGAATTCTCATAGGGAAATTACCTGTGTAATACGTAAATACTATGTGCTTACTTTCTGTACCCTTCGACAGAACTCCAATATTAGGAATGCAATGAAGTTCTGAATAATCAGTATCCTTCGAATCATCATCATTATTGTCAGCATATTCATCCCCTCCTCCTACATTACCATCGTAATCACCGTTACCATCATCAATATCACCATTAATTTCATCTTCTTCATCTACTGTTGCATGTGGAGGATTTAAAGTAAAGGAACCATCACCAGCAACACTGCCACTGTACATGCCGATTCCCGTGAAATTAAAAATGATTTCACTATTGAGCATTTCCAAAGCTAATCTTTCACTTAAAAAATATTGTGAAGATCCTGATACTTGCGAATGGTTATTGTCATTCGATGTAGATGATACTGTATGTCTATCAGAAACAGAACCATTTAAATTTGCAGTTGACGAATCTGTAGATTGATATGGCGCTTTAAAAAATTAGAAAGTTATCTCATCATTACTGATATGCTAATGATTCACCATAAAGACAAAGTAATATTTTCGTGACAAATAATAATCAGACAAGAAATATGAAGAAAGCAAGATAGTAGAAATAGTTTGAAACAATGGCTCAGTGATTGAAGAGTTCGTCGTAGGTTACGACCTTTCTCTACCTGATATTATCACTCGACATCCCAATCTAGAAACTCCAATCATAGCATGGATTCCTACTAGGTAGATTTAAATGACAGGCTTTTACGTGCATTATGGGAACAACAATTTACTGGTTAAGGCAATAAACTTTTAAATAAATTAGAATCCCTTTTTACTACCAGATCATAGATGCCACCTTGATATAATGATGATGATTTCTCACTGTGATAATCCAATAAAGATACACTCGTCCCTTGAGATCCCGCTATATGGGATTATGCTGACCAAATAGGTTGGATAAAATAAAGTTGAAATCAACAAATTAAAATTCGAGGATGAATCTAGACCGCGTGGATATCATGCTTTCCTACAACGAGCGAGGTCTGTTAGTAAAAGTAAGATCCAAAAATAGCAAGCCTCATCTTGCCTCATGGGGTCCCGTCTCTGGAAGTAAAGAGTTAGAGGCACTGAGTTAATACACCAAAATACTTTCACATAAAAAGCATTTATTACTAGCATCAAGGAATTATCTTTTGAGTCGTGTTATTACCCTCCTTTGTAGTTAAGACTACACATAACTTACTTTTGTTTCCAATTAATTTAAAAAGAATATTTCCACAATGCCAGAAATGATAACCCAAACAGCACTCAAGACAGGCATTTCCTACTGATTTCGCCATCAATAAAGATTCTAACACAATTCAGAGTATATGAATTTGTTGTAGCTACTATATCATAACAAGGAAGCGATTGAAAGTCAATGGGAAAAAAAACAACAACATAATCACTGCAAACACTTACATCTTACGGTGAAATGTACTGATGGCATTGATAATGTATTAATATTACTGACATTACTATCATTACTGTAAAAATGAGCAGGATCTGTACATAGTGATTGTAACATTTCTTGTTGACTTAATACATTATTTTCTTCTAATGTTAAGTGAAATGATGTTTGAATAAAATGTAAATATTTCAGTAAAATAGATGATACAGTTTGTTGTAGATGACTTTTAGGTGTATAGGATAGAACACATGATTTACAAATATTGTTTGATGTGGATGATAATAACGACGAGGAAATATTATAATTATTATTATTATCACTAATATCCTCCATGCAACTGTTTATTACAGATGCTATCTGATTTACATCCATATAAACATATGTTGCATAACTATCCAATTCTTCCATATCAATATCAGAATATATAAAAAATGTTTTATAAGCTAAGAAATTATGATGATGAATGTCATTAATATCATTGTACGCTGATGACAACGACGTAGTAGTAGTCGTAGTAGATATTGATGAATTCTTCGAGTATGCATATTTCAATCCACGTTCTATTGCTTCAAATAGAATATAAACAACTGATTTAAGTGAGACATTAATTAATTGAGATGATATGTAAACATCTGATGTATGATTAATACAATATGATTGTATTGGTAAAATGATTCCGTGTGGATTTTGGTAAAATTGATAACGTTTTAAAATAACAGGTTTATAGTCTTGATTTGTTTCAGAGCTAAAATAAAGTAATGTTAATAATTAGAACAGAAGCATACCAATTTTTTGGTTATATGAGAAGCTTAAATTTCTACTAGAATATTCAAAAATCAAGAGATTCATCCTAATATCTTTTTCATTGAGGTTATTATCAAGTCTTGGAAGTAACGCTATCGACCCTCAGCATGCCTGATCGCAATTACTATCTTGAAGTGGTTGATAGTATTTATTTATTCAAAGTAAATTGTCTAGGACACTCGAATTTTAATGTTCAACCATCCCAGGCAAGTCGGTTGGCGACAAAACCAACTACGTAAGGTTCGTAGATGAAGTGATACTCCTGATTGTAATTAAATGTGACGGCAGTTAAGTGTTTTTTTAAACAGCCAGCATCTGTAGTGATACTATCTTCTTAAAACAAGAAAAAGGAATTAGAAATTGTTTACGAAAAATGCACACTACACCTTACACCATAGATTTTTGTTGCTTGTAGTAAAGTCCTTAAAAGTGCGAAGTTAACACAAACGAAAATACTTACAGTTTTATCCTATAAAAGTTGTTAAAAATATATACTTTAAACGTAACACATTCATAAGCAACGTAGAATATGGTACATAGGTACATCGGTTCCAGCTAGCACACCATATCAACACAGCAGGTTGGGATCTTAATCAGTCATAAAGTAGTAGTGTTAGTGATATTAAAAATGTATGTATGTATGTACAATCAACATAGAACCTGGCGCATGTGTGCATCGGTTCAAGTTGCCATACCACCATGGCACTGCAAGATTAACACCACCACCACTAGTAGAAATCACTTCAATAAAATAAAATAATAATAGTAACAAGGAGTGTGAACATATAGAATATGGTTCAGGAGGCGTTGTCCGTATATCAAGGAATGATTAAATAAGTAATAATGTCAGACACAGAGTGATAAGAAAATATGGTAAGCCAGTTGAAGATGTCATAAACCTTTATCAGCCGAGATGGTTGGGGTTGTCTTTCCATCGACCGCCACCCATCTCGACGAGCAACGCCATTCAGGGTAGGATGGAGCGAGGGAAGGGGCTGCCAAACCAGAACATGACATCAGTTCATAAAGTATTCGACCATTGGTCTAAGATATTTTAGTAGATGCAGATTACCCCTAGTTGGGGTTCACTTGATAATCGTAATCAATAGTTGGAGACACTGGATGACATGACTCAGAATCGGTCACAGTGGAGCAAGTGTATTTGATCTTTATCTAGATCTCAAGTTCTACTATTCTTTCATACACACCTTTACTTTATTCTTCCCCGATTGTATTCTGTTGTCGAGTTATTCTTGTAAATTTGATCTCGTCGTGCTAATAAGCCATGGCAACTTGAACCTATGCGCAAATATGTCAGGTTCTACGTTGTTGATGACTGACTCTTGTGAAAGGTAGATACTTTAATACGATCTATGGAGCGGCAGTTCAGACAAGTAATCGAATTCAGGAAAGAAGTAGACACTTTAATTTTGTTTATTTTGGTCTAAACAGATGTGAAATCAAAGCTCAAACAGTCAAGTGTAGATGTGAGTCAAGTACGTAAAAGTGGGAGCACAACCAAACGCAAGATTACGATCATAGCTGTCGCGCACAATACACATGCTACCAAACTGTGTAAACCAGGCATGTAGAAGATCGTGAATTTGAGATGTAAAAAGTGTAAGCTACTATAATAGAAGTAAACAAGTTAGGAGGATAAGAAACATTTTCAGAGCTCATTACAACTTTCTCTTAAGGTAGAAATTAGACCTGAGCTACTTTGAACAACGTTAACCAATATTATGAAACTGAATAGAGACTGTATTACATTGTTCAGCTATTTTTTATAATGCTGTGAAGAGGCTACTTATTAGAGTTCATAAAAAGTAACCTACAGTTGTATTTGGTAACTTATTAAAAATGATTAAGTATAAAGATGATTCGACAGTTAAAATGCACAAAATAATATTGAAATTCAGAATAATAGGAGAGAGTAAGTGTAAATGGATATAATAATAATAATAATAATAATAATAATAATAATAATAATACTCGCTTTATTCAATACCATATGTTTGATTACAGTAAAGACTTCTCAGCAAAATAGTATGAGATGCTGAAACAAAATTTCTATCTTACAGGCATTTAATTTGTAAATATTAAAAAGTATACAGTTATAAGCAGTGATTAATTGTCATTTATATTATTTAAATAATGTTTATAATCCGTTCAATCATATATACGACACCTTTTACTGAATACATTTAATACACGAACTCTATGGTGATCACATCTTGTTTCTCTAAAGGACAGAGGAAGAGAAAAATATCTAAACCACCATGCTGGTACGTAAATTTTCAGCTCTTTAATTCGTGATAGGTTGGAAAGATGTTTTGAAAGTACTTAAGTGAAAGCTCACGCTTGACAGATGTAATTTACCAACTAAAACAAATCTAAAAAGAAAATGGAAGTTTGTAGAAATAAATGCACATTCAGAAAAAAGTAGCCAAGAAGATTAAGCAGACCGCCGTGAGCTACTAAAATTTGTTGCTTTTCGGCAATAAAAAAGATCCGTGAATTGTTACTATTGGGTGTTGTACAGAAAGTTGAATGTGAAGTCTTACATCACGAATTCATTGTTTTTAATCCACCTCTTAAAAAACAAGGAGCACTGGACTGCTGTCCCATTTAAGTATTGGACTCCTCTGCAGTGTGCGTCAATGTTCACGCTGCGGATCACCAGGCTTCGTGGTTAACATTTAACATTTCAACTACTAAGCCGGTTTCAAGTGGTTTGGATTTCCAATTTGAGTCGGTTCGCGATGTTGTGTCACCTCACGCGCCGCCATCGCACGCCCCTCCCAAATATGGCTGAATCTTGATCATCTAACTGGAAATTCAAAATCACCATCCGAACTATTGGATATTGGTTTACTAGTCTAAAGACTAGCCACGAAACCAGATCTTAAGTTCGATCTGCGGTTGGCATGTGGATGAGCACAACTGAACAGTACCATAATTCGGCGCAGCAGTTATTCAAGACTTACCGATTTTCATCGACGATCTGAGACCAATCAATGATATGAGACTTCGGATTTAAATTAACAACTAAACTGACGAAAACATAAAATTAAGGTTCATACCTGGCTGAGAGACAATTGCACGGCGTTGGACAATTTACAACAAAAATAATATGAAATCTTGATAATGGACTATACGACACAGAATATATTCCATCATTATTAACATTTTCATAACGAGTAGAACATTTATTTGTTAAGCTTAACCAAGCTAAATGAAAATGGTGAATTATTTCATCGACAGTGGCATCGTTATTACTGCCATTACCGCAATAGTTATTGTTATTAGTAGTAGTAGATGTATTTGGAGATGCTGAACGATGTGGCAGTGTCGACTGAAGATATTTAATAAATGGTGATACATTATTAGAATTTTTACTAGAATTATTATCCGATATATCGTCACCGTCATCATTATGAATATTCGTCGACTTGTTGAATAATTCGGATAACTCATTAAAATTGATAATAAATAATTTAGATAATAAGATAAAATCAAAAATTAGCAAAGGATTTATCCCGTTCAACATATGAGAATTGCATAAATGCGATGGAATGATTAAGATTAGATAAAAATTTATCGTTGTAGTGGATAGTGATGACATAAATGACGAGGATGATGAAAATGCAGATGGATATGAGGTAGAATTATTAGGATTTATAATGGTATTATCATAATTATCATCAAACTGAATGCATAAAATAGAAACAAATGATTTCAAGGTAAAGTTGCTTCTTCTTAAGCCAAGTACTTCATTCTGAGTTCGATTATTATCTCCTGAAAAAAAACGCCAAATATGTTATTAAATCAGCTAGAGTACAGTACAGAAAAAAAACAAACGCGACAATTAAGCGATAATGCGAAACTTTCCTCCCACCCACCCCCCCCCCAATCAACCAGTGTGAGACGCGCTACTGACATTTGGGTAGATGTGAGTCTAAACTAAAAATGTATACTATATACAATATACATAGCCAGGATTAGTATTCAGGTTACAGATTAAGAAATTTAATTAGTTAGGCTTTAAGTGTTAAACATATGATTTTATGTCAGGTTTCAGATTGAGAAGTAGGATTATAGTAACAATAGTGGAACTCTTCTCATCAACACTCAGTTGCAGACCCATCTCTTGATATATTCAAAAATAAGACAGATCAGCTAAGTAACTCTTATCACCAGAACTCATAAAAATAATCCAGCTTTATGCAACAATCGTACTGAAACTGAGACTAACCCAGCGAGCCAAAGGTTGGTGCCAAATCAAATAAGGTTGGATAAAAACAGTATGTAAAACATTAAGGAAAGTGCGTGAAAAACGTAGAGCTTTACGACTCTGCCTAACGTTTTTTTTCAGTCTTACAAGAATGATGAACTTAAGTTCAGGAATATGATTAGGATTCAAGGTTGGAAACAGTATTTATCATATGGATTAATATTAACACTAGGGTTTAGAAACTTCAGGATATTAGGATTTTTCCCAAAATCGTAGCTTTAATTAGAAATACTAAATCCTATTGCTAGTATTAATCCACACGACAAATACTGTTTCCAGACTAAAGTCTAAATAGTATTGTTGAACTTAAGTTCAGCAGTGCTGCAAGACTTAGCAAAACAAAACATTATTTCAGAGTCAGTATTTAGAGCTGTGAATTTATTGCATGGTTAGGATGTAAAGTTGCAACTAAGACTAGAGCATGATTGAAATAGGAAATAGTATTTATGAATGGTTGTATTGGCATTAGGTTTTGGATTTTCGGATTGTTAATGAAATACGGGTCATTATAATGAGCAGTATAGTATAATTAGATTATGCCTTCCCCATAAAAAACATAAATAAGACGAGATTTGTAGTGAGAACCATCCATATACATAATTTACGGTTGGAGCCACCGTAATGTATTTCCAGCTGTGAATAAATTTGCCTTTTAGTAAACATTTTTATGAAAGGGGGGAGGTATGTTGGCGTTAACCTTCACTTCGAATTCCTTGAAAATGATGCAACAGCTATTTAGTCACATAAATGAATTTCTTTATTGTAGCTTTTTGTGAGTTAACAGAAGCAAGATCACTATGATTCATTTGTTCACTATGAAAATATGTATATCCCTTGTAATATAATTGCTTTCAACCTCAATAAACTATTCAGTCATCAGTACTGTCTTCTCATTAGCTTACAGTGGTTAGTTAATCGAAACGATGAGTGACCCATTTGCAAACTAAGGGAGACCATTCTAATTATCGTGTTTGCTTGTTCCTATACTGTAACCTAGCTATTAAATCATTATGGAATAAGTTAATGGTATAATCTAAAAGCACCCTCTAACCAAGGTAACGCTTTTAATGACAGTGAAGATTCAGTAAACTCAGTTAGGATAGGAAAGGCTGGAAAACAACCGAGTATAATTTAAAAACTAAAGTTGAACTGCGTACATTTGTTTAACATGTGATTATTAACGAACTATGACATACATGCCTATTACAATCTTTCTTATCGCCACTGACAACACTGAATATACAGATACATTAAAGGTAGAACTTTAAATAGTGTGCATTTAAACCATACCAGGATAAACACACGAAAATGACGAAGATCTGTAATTCAGATAGTTGCTTTTAGTGTTTTGTTCTCTGGACTATAATGAAAAGGCAATAGATATATCATGAAACTGGAAATTATATAAATAACTCATTTATCAAATATAGATCTATGTACTTAACCTCGAGTCAAACTCTAAGTGCAAGGGCTAGTAATACTACTCTGTTGCCAAAATAGGTAGAGTAGGGTTCGAACCTGCAACGTGATGGCTGAACGTTGAATACATTAACCTGTAAGACATCGCCCTACATGATATAAGTAGCTAACAAAGTAGTAACACGAGTACTAGTGAATTAAATGGCTGAATAAACATATTTGTTTAGAAAACCGAGATTAAAATCCAACGTAGATGAAAGCAGATTTCAGATAACAGAGAGTGTAGTAAATAATATGTAAAAAAGGAATTGTTTGTATGAAAAATATTGAGCCCAAAAATTATGACTAAATAGATCACTTATCAGATAACAAATTAAATATTTAGAAGATGAAGTTTGTGTAGGATTCAATGAATCGATGCTTCATCATCTATTTCATCAGAGTGAAAATTTCGGACTTCCACAGTGCTAAAGAGCCCTGTATCAGTATGATACAGCTGTCCAATACTTCGCAATTTTCAATATTTATTTAGTTACTATCAATATTTGATGTACACTACAAGTTTTAAAAAAATGTTAGAAATTGATTACCTGTTGACAAGAAGCAGCTTAATTAAGCATTAACGTATCTAGGCTGCTGATCATTGATATGAACATTTATCACCCTCAGATGTTAATTTATTATGCTACTTGGTCTGCATAATTCTACCTGACGTTTTATTATATTAGTGGGTCAATTTTTACAAACTATTTAACTAGTAGGTTCACTCTATCAACACCGTTATCAGGAAATTACGGTTAGTAAATTGTTTTCAATCTGATAAACCGAGAAAACTAGAAAAGTTATGTAATGACTCAAACGAGTTTGCACAGTTAGTTTTAAGCACCAGTTACATAAGTAAGTGGATTAGTCACTCAGCCTGGGTTATCTGCACATATTCTTGAATAATATTCTATCAATTTATACAGAAGCATGAACTCTAATTTATATTCAATTCCCATACAATCCTGACTTCACTTTGTTTGGGTAGGCTAATCAAGTGCATAGGAGTGTTTATAGTAACCTAATAAAACAGAAGATAACAACGCTGTTAACTTACGAAAATGTATATCTATTAGATAAGTTGGATTGTGACTGGCAAGTGGAATCCAGGACGCGCGTTTAGTCCTATTTGGGACTCATCAGCTGGATGTACCTGCATCTCAATGTTGATGTTCACACTAGGATTCGAACTCAGTCCGTTTCGTGTCGAACGCCACCGCGTTCACCACTAGACTACTGAGTCCAGACAGTCACACTTGTGCAACGGGCACATTGGTATTAGGATAAACTTGTATATTCCTGTTGATTTGTTATAGACTGAAGCTGGTCCGTCATTGTATATCTATTAATTTTAAAAGATTTTACAATCGATTTCACTTGTACGCTTCCAATTTGGATGTAATCCATGTTAAATCTCTTAAGTATAAAACTTAATAGGACGTATCCAATTCTTCTCATAACTTTCTGTGATAAAATCAATGAATGTCAACAAAGTGATTAAATGCTTTAAGATTTATTCACTAATCCCCTTAAAATTAAATATTCACTGATTTTGCGAAGAATTTATTCATAAATTAAGAATAAACTTTGAAGAAGCGAGTTACCTGAGTATCTCTAACGTTCATTTCTGCATATGATAATCTAAGGGTGATTAAATTAAAATGTTGAACTAATTTATACGGTCACCAACCAGTAAGTTCAAGACTACGTTGTTGAAGTCAGTGCGATAACTGCGATTAGTGGTTAGAGATATTGGCTCACAATCAGTTAAAGTACCGTTGGCGCACTCACTCTTTATGGTACTCTAGAATCTGGAGTAGTAGAATACTTCTAGATATACCCTTGCACTCTGTCTTTTTGAAGTATATATTTAATGTTAAGTTATTCGAATCACCATTCTTACTACATTATATCGATGAGTTTGGAATGTATGAAAACGCATATTAATGTTAGAATCTATTATGATTATAACTAAGGATAACCTTCTTTAAATTTACCGTTAGCTTTAGTTGTCAATGTAAAGTCATATTGAAAAAAGGTTGGTAGGTGTTAAATTATCTTTTTAATAACAGCAGCTGTACACAAGGTATTTACAGAATTGAAAGATTCTTGTGAGCATAAACATCTTAAAATATTTTGTAAAATAAAAATTTAGAAAAGCCCAGTAATATACATATACATACCCCAATTTGAATTGAACAGACTTCTGTGAGGAAACATACTATAGGATGCCGATGACGACTCGCTGATAAACCGTGTATTATTGTGGCTATTATTACTACTATTAATATTATGATTATTTGCAAGGGATATCTTCTCATTAAGTGCTCTTGGTTGTGTTCCACCAAACACAAACACACGAGGGTGTTGTTTAATAAGCATGAAATCATGATCATAATAAGGAATATCAGGTGCGGCCATATATAGACAAGCTACAGCACGTCTACGGGCTGAAGGTAGATGCATATGTAGATTTGATGATTTCATACTGGCCACATAAGTGAGTTGTGTCCAAGAATAAGTAGACAGATTAAAACGCCAAACATCTTGATAGTGCAACTGGAGACTCCGGCCTGTTTGTGATCGAATAGCTCCGAAAGCAATGTACAGATTACCGTTGTAGGACCCTAAATATTACATTAGAAACGCATACAATAATTTTTACATTTATTGTACAGGAATAATAATAACACCGAGCTCAGGACTAAATAAAAAACTTGGTAAGTATGATGTAAAAGAAAATTAATACAATTCAAGAAACTAGGATCATTTTGATTAAGTGATGAGCAACATATACTAGTGTATTATAAGGACAGGTAAAGCTAGCAGAACTGATGATAAATTGAATAAGCTTAGATATATCACATGCTTTGTAAAAGTGATGTTCTTCACGTCGTGCTCCAAGGCCAAATTGTAGGTGAGAGATGACAACCGACGCATGCAACTAGAGGAAATAAATTATGGACCTAGTCAATGTCTTAACCCATATTTAGTTACCTGGGTTAGTAAGAACAAATCCATAAATACCTGTGTACATTATTGTTGCGTTTTTGTAATTAAACCTCGACAATTTTAGTCTTATTATTTCTATGACACGTCTTATTAGTCGTAGGAAGCTCATAAAAACTAAAGAAACACTTGATGTATTTGCTTATCAATTACGAGAAAACTAAACAATATAGCCATATAATCAGGTCACTGTCTAAAGGATTGTTCCATTGACTATAAATTCTGTCTAAAAGAAATCATAAATACAACCTTATTATTATTTATACGAGGGAGGAATTTAGAATGAACTTACGCAATTTCTTAACAGGAAATGAACATCTGACAAAGATATGACGCAGAAACTTACATAGTCTTACAGTTTAACGTAAAGTCATGAGTGGTTTCTATTTTCTCAGTTGGAGAAAAGAGAACATGAATGATAATCATATTACTGATAATTTATAGTAAGATTCATCTAGTCGTTGAAGAGTTCGACAGGTGAATTGTAAGTTCGAACTTTAGCTAATTGATATCAATTTGCATAGTTGGGTAATAAAACTTAATAAAAATAAACTATAGCTGGTACTAAATAATAACAATTATACTTGAAGATAACAATAATGAACAAAAAATTGGTTCACAGATATATGAACAGGTATTATTCCTATGTTATTATATACGAATTGATATTTACATTGATTCATACACTTTACATATTCATACTTGGTAGTTTTACCGTCAAATCAAATGTAAAATTTTTTATTAGATACTACAGCATAGAAAACATGAAACAACTTATGTTCATTGTGAACCTTGAAGACTGGATTTTTTTAACATATGAGCGATGTCAAAGGTTGTTTCGAATGAGTAAACATGCATCGAAACGCTATTTAAATTTCATCTATTCAATGCACAAAATAAGTTATTTTGGCTGATATCAAAAGTTGTAAAAGTATAGCACAAATAAAAGAATAACTAATGTGTATAATGGGATTATGATTGTGTAGATGAAGTAATGGAAACAATTGGTACACAGCTCAGCCTAGTATATTACCGAAACAAAGAGTACAATAAAGTTAAGATTTCACGGTTTCATGCGAAAATACTGCACAAATCAATTCAGTAAATAGGTGTTAATTTTAAATGATGATTGTTTAATGAAGTGTAGAAATCGAAACACATAACTTAACAATTGCAAACATTTAAATGAACTAAGAATTGACCTACTTTCTAGTTGTTTGCAAATCAATCACAATTAACGTAACACAAATATGTATCGATCCAGGTTTGCCAAGGCTCCCATATAGAGCTATATAGCAATCCAATGCTTTAATATACTAGCCTCGACAGTTTCTCTACTACTACAACTACTGTGCCAACTACGCCGAAACAGGAAGTAGTTAGGTTTGTCGTATTTACCCAGTATTCTATTCCTAGCCCGCGTATTGCTTACTCAGTGGTCCCAGAAAACACAAGCAATACTTCGAAGACACCTACGATCGAATACCAGAAGACTACGAATATCCTCTATCCTAAATAGCCATATTTTATACCAATAAAGTAGAACGAATCGAATTGCTACGTAGTAAACGCATCTTTTGGTAGGTAGATAGATATCCTGTATACAGGTGACGTTAATTCGCAAAAGCCAATCGAGTCATATGTATATGAGCCGAGATTTCATCATATACTAGACCACTAGGACTGATAAGACTTCGGAGATAAGTAGAGCAGTCAGCACATCCCATTTCTTCGCTCTCAATCACGTAAGCCAATTTTGAAGCAACATTCTGCATTGAGATGGGGAGAATCGCATCCCAAACGCGCACACATTGATGCTTAAGACAGTTAAAAGACGCTGTATTTTGTCGGCATCTTCACCCAAGAGAACTATGTTATCTGCATATTCTAAGTCAATAAGTTTATCTTCTGGAAGGTGGTTAAACCCTTAAGGGTCAGACGACGGAAATGTTAACTCTAAAAGTATGTCAATGATAAAATTAAATAAAAATGGGGGAAGTGGACAACCTTGACGAACATCACTTGAAAAAGTCGATTCCGAGGACAATTCACCATAAGCTCTGACTCGGCTACTGGTGTTCGAGTAGAGAGCTTGAACAAAGTGAATGTACTTCAATGTTATGTAATTTAGAATATGTGAATGGGATGAAAAGAGAATTGTAGTATGGGACCAAGAAATTTCAAATAGACCACATGCTGTCTTGAGGTAACATGTGAGTGAGAAAGGGTTGGGTTATACGCAACGTAATCTAGATAATGCGTATAACATTTTCCCGCTCAAAAACAATGATAAATAATTTGTTTTAAAAAAGCCATAATAAGTATTAAATAGATTTACAATGTGAAAGACTTCTGCGACCATAAGGTGAATTTAGCTCTAATGATGGCGTTGATGACGAAGATGATGACTGCATCGATGATAATTTTGGTTCATATTTTGACAAACCGTTTACTTTATTGAATATATGTGATAATAAAACTTCAGGCGATTGTAAACCATGACCTGGATGACGAATTATCCAAATCGCACTACCACTTGACCAACGAGAGTGACAATTTGAAGGTAATTTATAATTATTTTGTACACAAGATTTATCGTCCATGCAACCACTGTTAATAAATTTCCCCAAGCAACATGGACGTGGTGGAGAAGTTGCCCAAAATTCAGGTCTATGGAAGGGAATGGAAGAAAATAGAAATTAACACAGGCTACTTAAATGTATTATGAAATCCAGTCATTAGAACAAAAGTTTCCTTTGTATTTTAAAGAAATGTTCATATCAATCGGCTGAGGATAAACAAACCAAATTAGTATTATGTAGCCATCAGTGATGATTAAATTCAATCAATTCAGTGCTTTTATGATATGATTACTACACCAAATGACTACAGGCTATGTTATATTGTGACTAATTTTTAATAAACTGAAGTGGATGACAAGCAGACTTTGAATACATGTTTTTGTCCTCGCAGTTATGAACAAGAGATATTTACAACTTTCAGAAAATGCATTCGCCTCATGTTTAGAAAAATATCACCAGCAACTGCAGTCAAAGGTGGGACGGGGTTTGAACACAAGATTTAGTAATTTAACGACCAAGTTATTCTTAAAATTAACATTGGTGTAATAGTACATTAGCAATTATTATTCAGATATCTAATAGCCAACATCCTTTATACGTATTATAGGATTCATCCTGATAATGCTTGTACACATTTATGACTAATATTAGCATACATAATACTGAAAATATTTATAAAATAACACTGTACCAAACAAATGGTTCTCTGAAAGCAAAAACATGTGAGTAAACATGCTTAAACCATGAAACCTAATCATATACATGAATCGGAAACTTAGAATATGATAATAAAAATGTGAACGTGATTGTACAAAAAATAATTTCAGTTTATCTAACAGCCATCCCTTCATCCACCCACAAAGAATCCTAAATATAAATCTTTAATGTAAGAGAGCTATTGCAGACAAAGGAGAATGAACAAAGAGAGAAGCTGCTGAGTTTTAACGCCTTTAAAATACTGTTAAGTGTAGGTTAAAAAAGAGTAGCTAACCAATAGGGAAAGAGTAACTAGAAGAAGCAAACATAAAATATGTCTTGTGTGGAGAACGAGAAAATTAATTGATATAAATAGGTCGTAAGGGTAAAATAATAAAATGAAATAAAAAGTAATTCGTACCCAGACCAGTTTCCTGTTTCTTCTTCCCATAAAATATGAAGTAAACCACCGGGAGTAGTACCCAAATAATTGATCGTTCCTGCATCACAAACATCACATTTTGCTGGAGTTAACTTCTCTTCTTCAGAGATGCTCACCATGTCAGAGGATGAATAATCGGATACGTTGGCAACAGGAATGAGTTCCCATATAGCAGAGTCATAGACATCACATGACGGTTGGTTAGGTGACCTGCTTCGTCCACCAAACAGAAATATACGACCTTGGTGACTAGTAAGACATGCGAAATCCCGAGGCAACGGAGTTCGTGGATAGGATGTCGTCTGATTACATGATGATCTATCTTCTTGAATACAATTAACATATTCATGTAAGTTTGTGCCAAATTGTCGATTTCTATTAGCATCACATGAGACATTTAAAAGGGAAAGAGTAACTAGAAGAAGCAAACATAAAATATGTCTTGTGTGGAGAACGAGAAAATTAATTGATATAAATAGGTCGTAAGGGTAAAATAATAAAATGAAATAAAAAGTAATTCGTACCCAGACCAGTTTCCTGTTTCTTCTTCCCATAAAATATGAAGTAAACCACCGGGAGTAGTACCCAAATAATTGATCGTTCCTGCATCACAAACATCACATTTTGCTGGAGTTAACTTCTCTTCTTCAGAGATGCTCACCATGTCAGAGGATGAATAATCGGATACGTTGGCAACAGGAATGAGTTCCCATATAGCAGAGTCATAGACATCACATGACGGTTGGTTAGGTGACCTGCTTCGTCCACCAAACAGAAATATACGACCTTGGTGACTAGTAAGACATGCGAAATCCCGAGGCAACGGAGTTCGTGGATAGGATGTCGTCTGATTACATGATGATCTATCTTCTTGAATACAATTAACATATTCATGTAAGTTTGTGCCAAATTGTCGATTTCTATTAGCATCACATGAGACATTTAAAAGGGAAAGAGTTGAGAATGATGTAAGATCGTCACGAATTTCTATACGAGTCCAATTCCAAGTAATGAAATCTAGTCGATATACTGAATTGTCGTAATTATCAAACTAAGAAGATAGAAGAAACATATGGTGAACTATTATAAACAAAAGTGGTATATCACACAGGAAAAAAACCATATCTATTTATCATTCAGTCCAGTTATCTGAAACACCATTTAGTTAACGTGCTTAGTTTATTGGTTGTAGAGATTAGTTTAGGTATAGTCACGGACAGACTTTAGCTGAAAACTACTGAAAACTATGAGGAACTTGGAAGTTGTTCCGTTCCACTTTAAGATTCTTCAGCAATACGTACTCATAACAGAAAAAGAGGACGAATCCAAGACCTTCAGACCACACATAGATCACGTTACCACAGAATCTATATCCAGTAGTTCACATTTTCGGCTGTAGTCCATTCGTAAAATAGAGAGATGATCGTTCAATGTTATCGATGATACCCATCTGACTGCCGACATATTAAGCTTCACTAATTATAAAATTGGCCATCTGCATGTTCATCTAGTTTATTTATAACTAAATGAATCAAAAGGTGTCCACATATAGACAGATGTCCTCCAATATAAACCGAAAGTTCAGCAGACGTGAAGCAGACTGTCAAACAAGTATTAAGGATGCGACACACGTTTACGTATATAGCATAGGTAATGCAATTTACTAAAAGCTGACAATAAAGCAAGCCATGAAACTGTTACAAGTGATCAACCGCTATCGTTTTAATAGTTAATACATCGAATGGAACGTTGATCCCACATCTGGGAAAGATACGTACAGTATGAACCATACAGAACAAAAAAACATGTGATTTTATGATTTGTTGAATTCAACACACATATGGAATTTCTATATTTTATTTACTCTTTGCAAACCTGGGAACGGAATCATTGACAATTTCTAAACAATGTGATGCTTGATATTTACCACATAACTTTTGTACAGGTATGATATACAACCCACTGAACCATCATATACACACATAAACAGTGTTTTAGAACTGTATGAATTTGAAATAGACTCAAAAAATAATAAGGAATTTACTACACAAGTCAATAGTAAACACTGAGTTTGCTTACAGAAATAGGCAAGCAGTTACTGTAGTTTCAGACATGTAATATCTCAGTAAAGTGGTGTAATTAGGTTGCTGGAAAATAATAGCAGATCAATTATTTTCTTTTGATAAGTTATTTTAAACATGTTATGGTCGCCACTAGAAAACCAACTAATAGATTTGCACTAAAAGTAAGAAAAGACCTAGTTATGATATTTCGTTCAGATGTTACCTATTCATGTATGAAAAATTTGACCGTTCCTCGTCAATAAAATTACAAGTAAAATAAAAATTCACTCATTTAATGCTAAAAACTTATCCACAAAGGTATCATGAATTTTATTTAGTAACTTACTAACTAATCTTAAGCTACTTTTACAAGTCAGGTATTATTACGAACACAAAACTAGATGGATACAAAATATACATGATAATATATATTAGATGTTTCCCAAAATTGTTACAATAACACCGCATAGGACAAGGAGTATTGCATCCATTGATACGTAAGAAACAGTATTTTAAATTTAATGGAAACCAGAAGATAAATCCTAATACTATGCAATAAATAAAGTTCCTCGACAAATTAAATTACAATTAGATTTGTTATGAATGCTATATGACTTACAACATCCTCGAAACCACCGAATATAAACATTGCATTTTCCAAAACAGTAGCCGAATGACCATCTCGAGGGCTTGGCACACTGCCAACTGTACCTCTTACTTCAGCCCAACACGGAGGGTGAAACTTTTTTCCATTAACAGTATGACTTAATACTATGCTACCGGATACTACAGGCCGACCAACCGATTGACAAAGAAATCTCGAACCAGGATCGAACATGTACAACTGATTAGAGCATACTTGTTTTTGCATCCTCCCACCGAAAAGCCATCCTCGACCTCGCCAGGCAACAACAGTATGACCAAATCGAAGACTTGGTTGGATAGAACCACTACTCTACAAAATAATATACCAATTGAAAGTAATGTAACCAACAATAAACGAAGTGGAATAAAGGGAGTCAATTATATTCTAAATATCACTGAGCAATCAAATCACAGTTTATGTTGATAAGTCTGAGACAAATATCTGCTTTATTGATAATGAGGTTTATTATTAACCAGTTTGATATTAAGTAAGATGAGTAATATGCACAATCAGTCATAAAACATAGAACCTGGCATGTATACCCGTAGGTTCAAGTTGCCATACCATATTAGCACGATGAAATCACATTTACAAGAATAATACTACAATAGAATACAACAAGGAGGAATAAAGCGATGTGTGCGAAAGAAAAATAAGAATTGACGTTTACAAAAAGATAGAGAGTAAATACGATTATACCACTGTGACCAATTCTTAGTCATGTCACTCACTGTTTTCATCCATTTATTGCAATTATCGCGTCGATCCCAACCACGTAATAGGCATCTACTTATATGGCTTAGACCAACAGTCAGAGACTTCATCGACTGATATCATTTTTTTGATTAAGCTGCCTCCACCATTCTTCCATCCTACTCCTAGGCCAGCCAATATTGAGCGACGAGGCAGGCGGTGATCACGCATATGCAACACATGTCTCAATCATCCCAGTCGATGAAGGTTTACGACCTCTTTGACTGACTTTCCAGTTTTTCCTAGTACTCTGTACCTAATGTCAATATTGTTTACTCGATCGTTTCATGACATACCGGAGGTATTACGAAGATTTCTATGATCAAACACCTGAAATCCACTCACATCTGTTTGTATTGCCCACTTTTCACACCCATAGGTTAAAACAGAGCGGAATGCTGCACAGTATACTCGACCTTTCGTTAAAAGCCGGATATCTCACCAATGTTACAAGCAGCACACTGTTACTCAAAGTGTTCAGAAGGCTGCATACTGTCAGTATCCTCACCAAGTAAAGCTACATCGTCAGCGTCGACGAGTGAGATTCTAGAAAGGAGATCAATTTCTGAAGAATTATATAAAGAAAGTGAGACTTCTAAGAAAACATCTATGATGAAAGTAAGTAGAAGAGGAGAGTTGTGGGGCAACTTCGACGAAACTCACTCCAAGTTGACAACTTTCGTAACGGCTCACCATGGGCTCTACCTCAACCAGTTGTATTCGAATAGAGATTCATGCACTTTTGAGGTACACCTCTTAATGGTAAACACTAATACATAACAGCTAGATCTACAGAGTCGAGAGCTGCCTTCAAGTCAAGGAATACCACTATTCTTGGATGTTGGTAAGTATGCCTGCATTCTAGAATCTGATACAGGGTGGATATTTGACCAATGCATTCATTCCCACCTTCCCTCCCAGGTCTAAAACTAGCCTGGGTTTTCCGAGATTGCACTTCCTTAGCGCCAGATATGCGTCGGATGATCACAGAGGCAATTCGTTTAGACACCATATTAGTCAAACTGATTCCTCTGTCGTTATCACAAGAAGATTTCTGTGAAGTGAATCCACCAACGATCAAGACCAGTCACATGGGGTGACGCTTAGATCCTAGACTTCGGTTAGTATGTACGAAAATTGGACCACCATCCTTAACGATATCTCGAGTAACCTACCAGGTCATGCTGCCTTACCTCACTTTAAATTACTTATAGCCTTTTCAACTTCACTGAGAGTTGGAGGACGTGTCAATTTTCCATTCAGATAGCTTGGGAATGGTCAGCAAGCGGATAGTAGCTGCAGGTTAGTTGAACTACTTCTGAAAGTGCTTCGTCAGGCAGTCCAGTCTTCTAGACTGACAGTGAATCATAAATTCATCATTTTCAGAAATAGACTCACTGACAACCGATTTTCAAACAACGACATCTTTGAGGAATCAGAATAGCTGTCTAGTATTGCCTACTCACGTAGGCACTTCCCATGCTTTCGTTTCTGTTGCTCACCACTGCTTATCGTACATACGTAGATTATTTATTAGCCTACGTCGTCGCTCTTCATCATTCTCAGAGCCTGCCAAAATTAGTCTTCGAGCATCCATTGGTTCATCAGAGGTCTCAGAGACCCATCGGTTCTGCGTAACCTTTGTATTTAGGTTGGATGTAGATACCACTGCTGCATTTACGGGTACTTTAAAATTGTTCTAAGCTTCTTCGGGATGAATCTGCTGTCTATGAACAACTAAGTGCTTAGCTAAACTTTCTCTGAATGTATTATTGGCATTCACAAAATAAAATTGACATCTAAAGGGTTTCGCTGTTGTGACCTCTTTGTGTTCAGCATAGCGCATGCAGATATGTGCTCTTACTAGGGCGTGATCAGAATCCAAACACTCGCTAAAATGAGCGATAGCTTTCTACGCAGCCTCTCCAACGATACTTGATGCCGATGCGGTCTATTGTGTCCACCGTTTTATAGATGATAGAGATCGCCAGGTAAGACAATGTCAGTCCCTATGCTAACAGACTGTGCTAACTAAAAATAAGCGGTAGTCTGAACATAATTGCATCAGACAGTCTCCATTATCCCTTCGTTAGATTGGGATGCCGAGTGAGCCACCTAAATGTTTTCCAACCTGATTTAGTTTACGAACTTAAGTATTAAAGTCCCATGCTATAATTACTATATCCAAATGCCTAACTTTCTGAAAAGGCTAGAGAACTATATGTAGAAGTCGTCTTTTAGACCAACTGCGTTACAGTCAGTGTGGGTATAGACTTAAATGACAAGACGACATCGGCGTGAATCTCGTTTCGGGTTCTTACTGTGCAATCTAAGCGAACAGCACATAACCGACTGCCTACAAGAATCACCTTGGGAAGTGACTGTTCTTCCCGCAAACTTACAGCTACGCCTACACTCGCAAGGCCACTAGAACTTGCTGTAGGGTACCCAGATAAACGAAAAGTAAATGACCCTGTATCTCAATAATGACATCGTGAAGTTAAGTGAGTCAGTCAGTCAGTCAGTAACAACGTAGAATTTGGTACATGCGCACATCAGTTCAAGTTACCATGCCTCGATTAGCAGATAGAGATTGAATTGCCGAATCAAATCCTAGAGTAGGGGAGGTAGTAACTGAGTTAATATTAATGGAAAGGAATAGAGATCGGAGATAAGATTTAGGAAGATATAATTCAGTAAAGACAAAATTATGATGAGTTCATAAACATGGATTTCGGAGATAGACAATGAATGGATGCATCTGCGCGATTGCCAACGATTTTAAGCCATATCAACTAAAGCCCCTAACCAATGCTTATGATCAACTATGGCGTAGTCACGATGCTCCACTGTTAACCAAGTTACAAACACACTACTCGGTTGTCCGTTCTCTATTACCATAGGAATGTGAAACGTTCCCGTTAAGTGCCGATGATATTTGCAAGTTAATATTATTGGGTCACTGATATCTTCACAACATTGCTTGTGTTTTTGTGGTCGCCGAGTAAGTAATGATAAGATGGTATGCTGCATAGTATGAAGGAAAAATTGGGAATCAGTTGATGTCATATAAATCACTACCAAACGTGGTGTTTAATATATGTAATGCGTATGCCCAAACCCACTCCAAACCTACCACAATGAGCGATGCTGACTGATGTTGGTGTAAGATGGAAAGAAACTAGGAACGGATAAACCATTATATGACATCAGTCCATAAAGTCATTGACTGTTAGTCTGAGTCGTGTTGGTAGTTGTAAACTACTTGGTTGGTGTCTATGCGATTGTAGTGACCCTGTGGTTAGATATTGTATGTGATATGGCTCAGAATCGGTCACAGTGGAGTAAGTGCATTCTATCTTTGTCACTCCATGAATGATTGGCTTAAAATTATTTTGTATTTCAATACGAATTAATTATTTCTCCTTATATCACATTCTATGCCTATACATTTTTCACAATACCACTAACGTAGCCACAATTTTTTTCTGATTTGGTGTTGGAGGAAACCAACGAATCGGAACCGAAACCGAAGCACTCAGGAAGCGAGGGTGGGGGAGATCAATTGGTTTATAATAGCTTGCCATATAAATATTGGATATATTGGAGATTAGATTTGTTGCTGCTAGCGAGGTGTCACAACTTGGATTAATGCATACATATAAGGTTCTACTATGTATATAAATACATATACAAATAGACTTCAAAGCACAAATGAAAAAGATTTTCCCTGGAACATCAACTTAATCACTCAGCTTGGAGACAATATGAGAAGCTACTAAATGACTTACAATAAAGAAAGTACTTTAAAGTTTGTAAAATGACAATATCTATGGAGACAAAGTAATTACAAAAGAAGATACGTTAACTTAAATTCGTGATAAAATAAATCAAAACGAATGGGTTTAAATGCCATTCAGCTTACTTCTAGAATAGGATCAGGTCCCCAAGATTTAATTGTGCAGTCCCATGATTTAAGCAAAAGAGGGTAAGGAAGCTGTTCCCATCTGTTTTTATCTGCTAGGTTTAGTTTAAACAGTTACAGAACTTACGGATATCCCACACGAATGTGTCTATTTGGCGTTCATTGTAGTCTACATCAAACATTTGTGAATTAAAACCTCCAAACACAAATATACGGTCCTGAAGGCAAACTGCTTGATGATTAACTCGAGATAGTGGAGCATCAGTAAGTCTCTGCCATGATTCCATAGTGCATCAGCGTTCAACAATTGGCGACGAAACAACTGAAAATAGATACCAACTAAAGACGAATGTAAGCCCGCCAATTCACTCAGCTTATTTAGTGATTATTTGATTTTGAGAATACTTCCAGCATAAAGATAGTTTCAAAACGGCCCCGTATTAATCAAAGGACATTTTCATGGTCACATTATTATGACCAAACACAGTATCCACTTTTATCCAATATTTCAACATTATTTTGACGATCTAGTTTAAACCAGTTTATTTCTTAGTGTTTGCGTCTTGATTTCACTGCGGGGTTCTGGTTCTTTAGTAGTATCAGTGTTGAAACAGTTACTCGACTGCACAATCCTGTATGGATGTATCAGTTGGTTTTCAAGCTAATGTATCTTAGAGGTGGATAGGCAGACAAAAACGTGGCAATTCTCTGCTCCCATAGGTTAGAGGAAATGTGTGTATACACAGATATTTGTCTAACCACCTCCTAAACCGTTTAATGAGCCAACGGAGTCTTCTGTAGTGGCATTGGTATCCATGATCGAGTAAACCCTCAGTGAAATGAAGTGTTAAAAAGGTTTGTCACTATTTGGTATGCAGTTTTGTAGGGATTATTTTATTGTAGGCTGTGAGAAATCTGTGACAGTTTCTCTGTAGACGTGTGTTGTGAGTTGTTCAGAATTTCTCAGACTGTTATTAAGCCGCCATTCGTTTTGAAGCTAGTCAAAACTGCACCGGGGGAACGTAACCGTTTTTCGTACGACCTCTAGAGGAATCCTGTGACCCAGTTTGCAGCTCGTCTCTTTGCTTTTTCTAACAAGTTTGCGTAAAGGAGATGAACGATGACTATATTATTTGCCCCTCTACATAGTAAGGTTTAAGTATTATAGGTGACGATGACGGATTCAGGGGAGAGGATTCCTAACCGCCTATAAACAAAATGGATGGCAGAATAGAGGTTAGCAGCATCCCCCTGAAAGTTGTTGTTGGTATCAATGGTGTTAGTAAGGGCGAGACCTATGTTTCTATTTGTTAGCTAGACGTAAATACGGTTTTCACGGCGACAGTAGTGTTGCTTCTGATCATGTTAGGGTTAGGAGATACATCACGCGTTAAACAGCAGGCCTTTGAACTGCGGCCAGTGTTCGAACTGAAACGGGTCTTGTTGTAGTCCTTGCATGTCGCTGCCGTCGTGTTTGGCCTTCTCTATCTTCACACCGTCCGAATTGATCAACACCGATAATGTGGATCTGTTAGGAGGGTAGATTGTGAAAATAGGTGGACAGGTAGCTCGAAATACGAATCGTATTAAGACCATCTTTGAGGACCAGTCCTCTTTTTGTTTCGATATACAAATTTAATAGGTGACCTCATTAGTACGTTCAACACATTCAACGACTCGGATAACTGTAACAGAAGAACTACCTACCAAAGAAACACTGGCAAATTGCTGAAAAACCCCTTCCAGAAAATCCCCCATCACTAAGCAACTTTAAGGAGGGGCGTACGTACTTTAATACACGTAACTTTGCTTGGTACTTAATGACAAACACTGTTTACTCTCAGTTCTAGAAATCGTCTCGACTAATAGTGTTTCATGTGAGATGAAAAGCTGAAAATAAGATATTGTTTATTGTCATATATAAAAATATTGTATTATGTCGCAGGCAACGACGCCTTAAATGTTCTATGGGGAGTATTATCCACCAAGCCTTTCAACTCACATTAAAATTATATTCCAAAATCCACCGTTAAAGCCATTTTCAACCACGCTAGACTCGTTTCCTATTTATTTTATTTATTCATGAGAGGATAAACAAGCATTAATCACCTATGAATCTCATGCCCATCTTAAACAGAGTAAGCTTATTCTCACATGAACAGGAGTTTTTAAGGTGGAAGTCGGTTAACAGTCTAGTTTTGTAAATTACTGTATGAGAGTGCTTTGTGGGTTATAATTTATGTGAGTATTTTATTAGATTATGAAGATGCAACAGATAAAAATTTAGCATTTGGAGTTGTATGTCATAAATCGTATCAAAAAAAGTTTGAGCTTATTACCTACGGTTAATAGAAGATCTAGGGATTCCAGTTAACAACAAGAGTCGTTGTGTTGAAAAGAAATATGCTGCACTTCTATTTATAATAACTGGCAGAAGATTGATGGAAAACATAACACTAGAATAGGCAATAAGTAAGCACCGAGATGCACCGTAGAATCAGAGTATAGTGTTTGAATGAGATGAGCAAATGTAAAGGTTACTTTGCCCAAGCCGTCCAAATAACGAACGTAGTTAGTTGCTAGAAATATAGGCACAAGTGAAACACATACGCAGACTAAGGCGTTTAGTAAGTAAACTTTCAGGAACATTATAAGTATTCGGCGTAGGAAATAGCGAACAATTATCAAACGTTACTATCTGTTTCTAGCCAGGGGAGGAGATGCAAACCATTACTTTAGTCTGGATCGACGTTTATGTAACGGCTTATCAAAAGTATACTAAAGGTCAAAAACGGCCGATACTATGAGCTCCTTGATTCCTCGTTTGAGTTACTCATCTATGTGGTCTAACAAACAAGTATTACATGGCTTATCAATTAAGAACCTAGGTGGTGTAGGTAAACGTCACCATTTCTGGCCACCATGACCTTTTCTTAAAAAGTCAGGGAAGAGATCAAGGTGAATGTTACTGACGGCATTTCCATGTCCTTCATTGATTGGTTTAGCTGGTGGTATACGCAGGTAAATAAATAAAACACCTAGACTCTAAGTTGTACAATAATGCAGACAGTTTCTTGATACTTTTCATGCATCGAACAGGAATGAGTTCAACTTTAAACCAGTATACACGAAAGATTCTCTATAACTTCCTTGTAGGCAGTCGCTCGATATATATATTGTAATTTTCAGTAGATATATTTATTACACACATATATGGGACACTTCACGTCATTGTCATCATGATAACGGAAGACTTGTGAGCTTTTGAAAATATTTTATCGCATACTAACCGAGCTATTATTGGGTACAGGTTGTGTCTGTAGCTTATGGAGCTGAAGAAGTCAAGAGTGCTTTGGAAAGGTGACTGTGATTATAATGATGATTGAGATCCGAACCAGAAATTAGAAATTATCAGTATTTACGTAGCTCATATATTATCGAGTATGTAGTAAATGATTTCTCATTAAAGATTGTTGTTTTGGTCGTTTCTGCCGTCATTACTGTTCATACCTGGTGCGTTCACGTTAAAGGTAGATTGGGTGCTATTAACGAATCATTTAGTGGCTGTGGATCAGTGTTGAAGTCAGTCGTCCACTTGATAACGCTTAGGAAAGGGGAGGTACCCAAGCAAACATGAGGATCTATTGCTTAAGAACCTTGGCGTGCGCATACAACATTTAGATCACAGTAATTTTACATTATATCGTCAGTTCTTGCCTGAGAAATGGTATACTTATTCACACATGACTTTCTGTAGATGTTCTATGAGGTAGCCATTTTGAGTTATGTCATACAAGTATTCACATATGAGGGTTTGAATGGGGCTTGCATAGAAGATATGGAACAGAAAAGTTGGTAGCAATAAGCTCAAACAGTGAATATTAAACTGTTTCATATAAGCGATGTTTTAAGAACAAAAGTTCGGAATGAAATGCCAGTTAGTAAAATCGATTATGTAACGCGGAAAAATTGACAGAAAATTGAGGCACATATACAATGTGAATATACCATTTAGACAACTGTTATATGTAAGTAATAATATGGTTAAACCGTGAGGGTGAAATTTGTTTATGAAAGGTTTAAAACGTGGTTTTTAGGAAAGTGTTTGGACCGCAACTTTGCACGTCTGGGAAACCCTAGGGAGTCCTAGAAGAAATACCATATCTTTCACGTATTGCTGAAATATCTCCTCATTCATATAATCATAAGGTCATCTGTTGTGACTTTAATCGTTCGGCCACCAGTTAGAACATACGATTCTCCTCGCTTTGGCACGACGAACATCTGTGCACCTCCGATACTTAAGGTTTATGGCAGTACGTCACCCATCCCGCAAAAGGTGACAACATTCTTGATCCTATCTAACGTGACAATATAAGCCCCGTCAAGTTAACTGGACGTGACCGTAAAGTGATAATCAGCTCGTTACCACCCAATCTCCATCTTGTTGAGCTACAAATCGCATCCATAATCCCCTGGTGGCCTTCAGAATCTATGGTGTTGCCCACTGGAATCTCTTATATGCATCAACACGCCAGTCGGAATGGACTCCGTTCTTTCAAACCAATGACCTTCAACTTCCCATGAGTACCTTGGAAACAAATCTTGGCATTTGTCGTTACGTGCTTGTTCCTCAAAAGCACCTTAAATAATAAGGAATTAACAAGTAATTTGTCCAGCCGCGTTTTTGATACATGCCACGATCCCTCTTCAAATTATTCTCTATGTCACTAGGTCTTGTTATTGACATATACAAATCCCTGTCATGAAAACAAGGCAGGACGAACTTACAGCGTATTTTGTCTCTTCCAAGCAGCGCACCATGACCTCCACTTTAAACAGCTACTTAAAAACATCAGACGCACTGTTCCCTTCTTTGCACTTTATGATAAAATATAACAGTTCTGAAGTCATCTTTGAACTGTTTGGTAAGACATTCTCACCAAACCATTTGTTTTGAGTTTCGACTAGGCAAGATCACGCATATCTAAATCAACCTCAGTAGTTGATCTTTATTCCAAACTAAGACAGTTTAGATTTTACAGACATTAACACCCCAAAATTTTCCTAGGGTTCTAGTGCAGATGGTATAAATTCCTACGTGACGAAACATGGTAGACATGATATATTAACTATTATGCGTGAAAAACATTTCTCGTGTCATTTCAGGTTCATCCTCGGTGATCTTGTAGCAACTTAGCTTGACTAGTTAAAAGTTCACACTAAACTTAAGCATACTCCAAAACGATTAAGCTCCAGTATTCATTTACTTCCTTATTCTGCATAGGGATTATATTTCCTATTAGCTTATATTGAACGTTAAGAATCATTTGTGTTTGAATAACTAGAACTGTGCTCCATTGTCTCCTGCCCACGCTATTGAATAAAGACCTATTCCCATAATACTCTGGATTCTTGTGTCACTAGATCGGGATATACTTAGGCATTAAAGTCTCACACATATGGTCACGTTTGACCGTATGCTACTTCACCCGGAGCCATAACCCCGGCTATCATTTAGAGTGGCGTCTGTAGTCCTCTTCTCCTTACTTTTTATATTAATGATAAATGTCTAAATACAATTACCAAAACAATACAGGAAGAAATCGGCAAGTTGTCAGAGTGGACTAAAATATGGCATATTCCCCTAAATGTAAACAAAAATGAATATATCACCCTTAGAAGCAAACGGAGCCTAAATCTTCATCTATACAAACACAAATAAAGCCTCTAGGCTCGAACTTTATCTGTTGACCAGATTCCTTGAGTTAGATTGCTAGGTTACCACCCGTCCTTGTGCACTTACTCACGATTTAATTGTCCAGAACAGTTACAACGTGATTATCCACTCAACCCCTGTGCCACTGGAATTAACTCAGTTATAGTACTACACTTACATTTGTACAACAACTACAAATACTAACAGCTTGTTGGATAGCAACAAAGTCTAATAAACTAGAATTAACAGTAACTTACATGGGATTCTAATGGAATATCTCCTAGATCCACCACACAGGACTTCCAATAACACCCAAAGTAGTTGCTGTCACGAACGTAAATTAACTGAACCGAAAAGAACAAATGGTTGATAGTACCAGTAAGCAACCGGCATTGACGACAATTAATCGGCTTTAAATAACGAATTTTAGACTACGAGGAAAATTTCTACCCACCAAAGTAATTGATCTACACTTCATCCAATCACTAAAATTAAAAAGTCGACATGTTGTGTACTGAATATCAATTATTATTTCGGTACATATTCAACTACCCATAAGTACGAATCATGATTAGTTCCTCCTAGGTATGTATGTCCTTATATGCACGTAAACCGATAGACATAGTGGGAAGTGGCGCAGTCATTAAAACACTTTATGGGATTGTTAAGCGCCATAGCCCTGAAGTTTTTCATTCGAATGACATTGGTAGAATAATACGTTATTTTGATGCTTGGTTTGGGCCTTAGCTCTAAGACAAGGCCGTTTGAATCACCTCTGAATGATGAGGTGATATAGACTGGCTTCGTAGGCACTTGGAATATAGTAAGCTTATCAAATTTTGCCCCCTTACATGTCACGCTTTTGTAGTACTATAGATCTCGTTTGCATAATTCTAGTTTCTTTGTTGGACACTTCGTAAAGATGAGTGCGCACACTACCACTACTTTTGTGTAAATGCTTGCAGGCTTTATTTGTTATAGATTTTTGACAATATCGCTGTATTTTCTCTCATGTTTTTTTCAATTTACCATCAGTATATACGTAGAAACTAGGCGCTGTTTCTGCTGCTTTGCAATTTTTCCGAATAGTGGATTAACAAGCGTTTTGACACTACACTTCTTTCTAAATTGAGCCTCCATAATCTACGAGGTCTATTTAAAAGTTATTATGATTGTACAGTCCACATACTGCCTAACGAAGATGCACTGTATACGTAGTCCCATGGTTGTCTGTTACGTGATTTACCATCTTCTAGTAAGCTATCGTTGGAAGTTGGAGAGGAACAAAAGATTTAGAAATTTTGATCTAATATATGATAAGTTCAAGCTGGGACTTTCTCAGTCATTCGCTAGTAGAGTTCTGATTACAGTCTGAAGTCGCTCACCAGATTTTCGTGTTAATTACCGTAGAGCTCATCATACAAACTGCCCTAGACAGCCTCGCTTATTTGTTAAACGCTGCTGCTTGGGGACAAGATGCAACTGTTGATGAGTAGGTCCTGATTAAATCACAGAGTTACTTGATTCAAGTGATAATAGCTTACCTGTTTTGACATTCACCATCAGATAACTCAAATTTTTGATTGTTTCTTCACATCCTTCTCTAATAACGATGGCCCGTGAGCAAAGTATTTTCTAAACGCTTATTTCGTTGCTGAAAAATTAAAAGGATGGAGAATTTCGAATCCTATGCTATAACCACAATTTAGTTAAATTACCACAAATACGCAATACAGCTTTGGTATCTCGGCATTACACCAAGAGAGATTAATCTGCATCAGAATTTGCACTTAAACGAAGGGCCGCACTTGTTGTAGTGATGGTTCTTTTTATGTGAACATAATTCATTCAAGGTCGTCCATGCATCTTACCCTTATCCAAGTGTCCTATGATGCCACCAAATAAGTGAGTAGGTTTAATTTGTCTCTCAGCTACTGTTAGAGTTCTTGTTGTGTATTTTAAATGTAGAGCGTATAAAAATCTTTCGCAAACTACCCGATGTTTAGTTTGCTGGTACATAGCTGGGGTTTTGAGAATCCTAAGAATAAATATTAAGACACTGGACATACCAGAGATGCCTGGTTTAGGACCATAGGGTTGTGAACATTTCATGTTTAATTATCAAACCCAAATGAAGGTATTTTCGGATTGTTTCCAGCTATATTTATTCTGTTATCGTTCAAAAACATTTTGTTTCTTACTGCTTTCTTTCATTTAGTTCATGCAGATGTATATACATATGTCGCGTCTTTCTAAAGATTTGTTACGCCTCTTGTGATCAAGGGACATGCTACCTGTTTTGACATTCACCATCAGATAACTCAAATTTTTGATTGTTTCTTCACATCCTTCTCTAATAACGATGGCCCGTGAGCAAAGTATTTTCTAAACGCTTATTTCGTTGCTGAAAAATTAAAAGGATGGAGAATTTCGAATCCTATGCTATAACCACAATTTAGTTAAATTACCACAAATACGCAATACAGCTTTGGTATCTCGGCATTACACCAAGAGAGATTAATCTGCATCAGAATTTGCACTTAAACGAAGGGCCGCACTTGTTGTAGTGATGGTTCTTTTTATGTGAACATAATTCATTCAAGGTCGTCCATGCATCTTACCCTTATCCAAGTGTCCTATGATGCCACCAAATAAGTGAGTAGGTTTAATTTGTCTCTCAGCTACTGTTAGAGTTCTTGTTGTGT
Source organism: Schistosoma mekongi (assembly GCA_034768735.1). Classification (NCBI taxonomy): domain Eukaryota; kingdom Metazoa; phylum Platyhelminthes; class Trematoda; order Strigeidida; family Schistosomatidae; genus Schistosoma; species Schistosoma mekongi. The sequence goes on from CM068310.1 coordinate 14,499,239, forward strand.
ATTTTAAATGTAGAGCGTATAAAAATCTTTCGCAAACTACCCGATGTTTAGTTTGCTGGTACATAGCTGGGGTTTTGAGAATCCTAAGAATAAATATTAAGACACTGGACATACCAGAGATGCCTGGTTTAGGACCATAGGGTTGTGAACATTTCATGTTTAATTATCAAACCCAAATGAAGGTATTTTCGGATTGTTTCCAGCTATATTTATTCTGTTATCGTTCAAAAACATTTTGTTTCTTACTGCTTTCTTTCATTTAGTTCATGCAGATGTATATACATATGTCGCGTCTTTCTAAAGATTTGTTACGCCTCTTGTGATCAAGGGACATGCTACCTGTCTTAGTATTCTCGCTGTCCCTCAGAAATGTCCCCGGTCTAAAATAAAAGACAGGCTAAAAACTCCTGTGCTAGAAATATTGGTTTTGATTACAAATTTGACAACATTAGCCACCTACACTACGTCAGGTTATGCGACAGAAAAATTCCACTGTTTGCCTTGAAGTGCACGCGGTATATGACCAAGTTACGTTTATCGCATAACCGTAGCAACTTCTAACGATTAAATTCACACGTACGAATAAGAACGAATCAGAAGGCAACGAGGGATTGAGACGATGTCATATTTGATTGTGATTAGAGAGTCAATGGGATAACAACGTCTAGGCTGGCTAACAAGAGACAGAGTTGCTTACCCCATCATGACGTGATTTGGTGGTAATGCCTAACCGAGTGCCTTCAACTAATCCAAGATCCAAGAAGAAGAAGACCTCCTGATCGATTTTGGCGCCTTAAACTATCCAACGTTTATATATTTGATTTAACGATGAATTGTAAACCCTGATTATAATAAAGGTCACGTTGAATATATCTAAAGGCAAAAACCAGTTTGTTGCAAAATTCACATCCGTAATTTTTAATTCTTTGCATCTTCACTGTAGTGTTTATCATTTTTGAAGACCCATGTTAGCATCAAGACTTTAGCGCAAAGAGATTAACTGGTTTGAACGGGCTCGTGGAAAAGATATTGGATATTGGGTTCACAAGGCTGGCGGTCTGCTTGGTCAGATTGTTTGGTATGTGCTTGCTTCTAATTATTTATTGCAAATAGGTCTCTGTATTTTTTTGTATATATTGTAAATGCCAGTAAAGAAAAGTATTTTCGGTTTGCCATTAAAATTGCACGTCAAGATACTCGTGATAGGTGGAAAAATACAATGTGACATTTATGTTATAGATACTTTTGTATTTATTTACCTATCACAGAGTACTATTTGTTTATGATACTTAGAACACATTGCTGGTGTACATAGCAACATAACTTTCCGCTTTAGCATCTACTTGAGGTCTCTTAACAGTATCTAGGCTTTTCGCCTGTATCTCGAATTATGACGTTCTTGGGGGTGAGTTGTCAAGGTTGCGACAACTGTCTAATATTTATGTATGTGAGTCCTGGTATTTCTGGGTTTTAACAATAAGTTCTTACAAAAATTAATGGCCGCATAGAATTTTGGTCTGGGTGAAGTGACTATTTCGCGATTCTCTGCATAGACCATAAGATCTACTTATTAACAATCTGTCGCCATAAGTAAATTTGGTAATATGAGTATTCAGATGTCTAAATCTCTAATGCTTCGCGACAACCATTTCACTTTTCCCCTCGAACTTGCATTATTTGACTTTTATTTAACTATTGTGCAGTCTGCCAACCAGCATGTTCATGTCTACTAGTGTCTGCTAATTATTTAGTCCTCCAAGTATCAGAAATCATAAAAATTTCGGCTACTTATCAGTACTGACGTAAATAATTGTTCATCTATTTTGTTTTATCATTTTTCTTGGCCGTAGTTTTGTTGAATGATGCATTACAAGTAGTTCTTTCAAATGAATATTAGCCAGATTTAGCAAATTTGGGCAAATTAAGTGTAGTTTAGGAGTGAACTAGCTACTTAAGACATTCTGTCTTTGTCATCGCCTTTTTAAGGCATATCAGCAATCTGTCTATGATGAACTCACAAAGTGGAAACTCATAAGACCCCGTTTTCTCACTATTCTTTATTATTCCTTTACTATTGATATTGTTCCTGTGTTTTGCTGCTCATTACTTCGAAGTCACTGTGTAAACTTAATGCTAGCCCAAATTTTGTTCCCAACTTGTTTATAGTTCGGCCATATGTTTAGAAAAAGCAATATTCAACTATTATATAACGATTTGCAATAACACTAGTACGTTTATCTACACGATAAAGTTGGCGACTGCCGCATAAAAAATGTGATAATGAATTCCTGATTATCCTCTAGGGAACTGTGGAGTCACTATTCACTGCTTTTATTTGTCAGGGTTGAATTTTTTGATGATTCCTGTGTGTATTGTGGACATCAGTACTTCAAGTGGTATTTACCTTAAACGTTCTTGTACTCTGCCGAGAGCCTTTACATCACGGTCGTATGTATTTATATTTTGCCCAGTATTTAAGATTGTTGAAAGCCTAATTCCAAACTGATCTGTCGACTCAATCCTCGCCGTAGCTGCTGCCTAAACGTGGTGGTCGGGCTATATGTACAATTACCTCATCATCATCAGCAGCAACGTAGAACCGAGCACATACGCCCACAAGTCCAAGTTGCCATACCACATTAGCACTACGGGATTACAGAGGTAACGTATAAACAGAATACAAGAGGGAGGAGTAAAGTAAAGGTGTGTAGCAAACAATAATAGAATTCAAGATCTAGATGAGGTTAAAGAGTGAATACACTTGTGCCACTGTGACCGATTTTGAGCTATATCGCCTAGTGTCTCCAGCCATTTATTGCGATCATCACACGGACCCCAACCAAGTAATCTACATCTACCTGCATGGCTTAGACTAGTAGTCAAGGACTTCATGGACTGATGCCACGTTTTGGTTTGGCCACCCCTACCCTTCTTCCATCCTACTTCAACCCTAGCCAACATCGCACGACGGGGTAGACGGTGGTCGGGCGTGCGCAATACATGTTCCAGCCATCTCAGTTGATGAAGGTTAGTGACCTCTTCGACTGATTTACTGTGTTTCCCAAGAACCTTATGTCTAACCTTAATATTACTTATTTGACTGTTCCATGATATACGAGCGATGTTACGAAGATTTCTATAGTCAAATATCAGGAGTCGACGCATATCTTGGGTTTTCATGGCCCACGTTTTGCAGCCATATGTTAAAACGGCGCGGACCGCTGTGCAATACACCCGGCCTTTCGTTGAGACATGGATATCTCACCTGAGCCATAAGTGGCGTAAATTGGTGAATTCCAATCGGGTTTTCTGAATCCGTGCTGAGATTTCATCAGACACCGACCCACCAGGGGTGATGAGACTTCCGAGATAAGTGAAGCGGTCGACGCATTCAATTACTTCACTCCCTATAACTAATTTAGGAGAAGAAGCAAGCCAGTCCTGGAGTAACATTTTGCATTTGGCAGGGGAGAAGCGCATCCCAAATATGCCTGCATTGTTACTCATGGTGTTCAAGAGACCCTAAATGTTGTGCGCGTCTTCACCAAATAGGACTATATCGTCTGCATATTCTAAGTCGACGTGAGTGCCTCTCAGAAGGAGGCTAATTCCTGAGGAGTTAAAAGAAGTGAGTGAGATTTCTAAGAGTACATCTATGATGAAATTAAATAAAAGGTGATAAGAGGCAACCCTGACGGACTGCACTTGAGGATGAAATTTGTCGTGACAATTCGCCATATGCTCTGACTCGACCGGTGGTGACCGAGTAGGGGGCCTTTATAAGGTTAATGTACTTTTAAGGTACGCCTTTTAATGACAAACATTGCCATAAGACTTCACAGTCTACAGAGTCGAACGCTGCTTTCAAGTCAAGAAATTCTTTGGCTAATATATCAGTCAACCTGCAGGCTAAAACTAAACCACCATCCTTAAAGATATTGGTAGACAACCTATCTGGTCCTATTGCTTTCCCTCGCTTCAAGTTACTTATAGCCTTTTCAACCTCGTTGAGAGTTGGCGGGGGGACCTGTATCAGGTCACTATTCAGGTAGCTTAGGGATAGTAGATAAGCTAAGAGTAGCTGGGGATGGCAGTTGAACTGTTCCTAAAAGTGTTCTGCCCATCGTTCTAATCTTCTAGATTGAGAGTAAATCATCGACCCATCTTTTTCAGATATAATTTCACTAACTACCAATTTCTTGATACCGGTGTCCTTAGTAAGTCGGAACAGCTGTCTACTATTGCCCGCTACCACCGATGCTTCTATCGCGTTTGCTTTTGTTGCCTACTACTGTTCACGATCCTTACGCAGACTCTTTGTCAGTCTACGTTTCAGTTGTCGTCGCTCTTCATCATACTCCGAGTCTGCTGGAATGCGTTTTCGAGTCTCCATCAGTTCCCTAGAAGTACTAGAGATCCAATGGTCTTTCATAACCATTGGATTGGGGTCAGATGCAGATAACGCTGCTGCGTTTACACCTGCTTTAAAATCATTCCAAGCTACTTCGGGCGAAACCTGTTGGTCGTGGGCGACTAAATGCTTAGCCAAACCATTCCTAAATGCAGTCTTAGCATTCTCAGTCTCAAAGTGATATCTAAAGGGTTTGCCTGATGTAACCTTTCTGCGGCCAGCAAAACGCATAGAGATACGTGCTCTCACTAGAGCGTGGTCAGAATCTAGACACGTGCCCCAGAAAGAGCGGAAGTCCTCTATACAGCCTCTCCAACGGAGGCTGATGCCGATGTGATTAATTTGTGTCCATCGTTGTGTAGATGTTGGAGGTCGCCAGGTTAAACAGTGTCTCGCCTTATGCTTAAAGTTTGTGCTAGCTAAAAATAAACGGTAGTCTGAACATAACTGCAACAGACGATCTCCGTTGTCTGTTCTCTGGGCTGGAATGCCGAGTAACCCACCTAAGTGCTTTTCAGCCTGATTTAGTTTACCTACTTGGGCATTAAAATTTCCTGCTATAGTTACTGTGAGCGCTTAGCTTTCTGAAGGGGGCTAGAGAACTTCATATAGAACTCGTCTTGCACTCTATCTGTGCTGCAGTCAGTGGGGGCATAAGCAGAGACAACCAAAAGGCATCGGCGTGTGTCCCTATCTTTCCGAGTTCGCACTGTGCCATTTTGACGGACAGCACATAGATGACTGTCTACAAGAATCCACTTGAGAAGTGCCTGTTCTGCCCATAAGCTTAGTGCTATGCCTACACCAGCAAGGCAACGTGAGCTTGCTATCGGGTCTCCGGATAAACGAAGAGTGAATTGTGCTGTTCCGTTGCATTGACTAGGTGAGGTCAAACGGATGACCATGCTGGGATCCTGTATGCGTGTTTCGGAGACACAGCATACATCAATTGCAAGAGATTCTAATGTTCTAGTTAAGGCAGCTTGTTGACCGATTTGACAGCGTACGCACATTAAAAGCTCCAACATGAAGTTTAGAGCGCGGCTTCATAAGACCAGGTATGAAATTTCGGGAACTCGGGTAACCAGTACGAGTGGCACGCATAGAAAATGTAGTAGAAGAAGTGTTAATAGTAGAAACCAGAGAAGGAGAACATTTTTGATCATGAATAAGGTGAGCTCGAGTGCTATTAGAAGTATGAGGGCGGTTATCACTTCCACGTTGCCCACACCGTGGAAGGGTCATTCTTGAGGAACCTGAAAGAGAAAGAGGATTAGGGGAGGTCGTGATGACCTGAGAGTGTGACCGCAGTGCCCAGGGGACAGCTGTTTGAGGTCGGTCACCAATATTAATTGTTGCTTCGGTTGTCAGAAGGGACATCGGCCTCATGGCTTCCGAAGGAACTCGGTATTCATCATGAGGCGTCATCCGGCCTCGCAACTCCCAGGGCAGAGTTAAAATGGTTATAGAGGTTTTTACTGGTAAGCGTTTTTTATCAAGGTTGTTGTTTTACGGGATGGAGTTGCTAACCCCATGCCCAACCCTCCTCTTTTATCCGGGCTTGGAACCGGCAGCAACCCTGTGGAGGCTCCAGGCGGCTCCAGGCATTAAACTATATATCGGAGCTTTAACGTTTGAACTTTATGCCAAATAAGACAACAAACCTCCTTAGCTATGACCCTAGATTCCCACTCCATCAATGTCTGATGCGTCTCCAAAACGTGTATACTGGATTCAAGTGCAATCATCCACTTCACTTCACCTTGTCAAAATAAAGAACCGGCCCGGTTCAACCTCCGTGTTTCCGGAGACTCCAATGCTACCTCTCGGTTTTTCGCTAGTGTAGGTATGGCACTAAGTTCAAAGCTGAACGGGCTCTCCTTGACTGGATTCTTATAGGCAGTCGCTTATGCTGTCCGTCTAAACGGGACGGTAAAAACTCGGAAAGATAGGGACACACGCCGTTGCCTCCTTGTTTTCTCTGCCTGCGCTCCCACTGATTTCAGCCTAGATGAAGTGAAAGATGAATTTTACAGATAGCTTTCGATCTCCTTCGAAAAGCCAAGCTCACTGATATAGTATTAGTGGCTGGTGGTTTTAATGCCCAAGTAGGTAGATTAGGCGAAACCGAAAGGCACGTTGGTGGATCTGATGGTGTCGAGGCTCAGCGAACAGATAATGGCGACCGTTTATTACAAGTATGTTCAGATAATCGTGTATTTCTCGCAAGCACCAACTTTAAACATTAGGAAAGACATCAGTTGACATGACGACCCCCACAATCATCTCAACGCTAGACTCAAATAGACCACGTTGCCATCTGTCACCGTTGGGGAGGTTCGATAGGAGACTGCCGCTCATTTTGGAGTACATGTTCAGACTCAGACCACGCTTTAGTACGAGCGCGTATTAGTCTGCGTCTTACTGGACGTAAAAGATCCACAAGGATTCCCCTCAGAGTTCAACTTAATGATGAAAAAGTCAAGAATACATTTCAGGAACAACTTAAAAACCAATTAGTCAACTGTATAAACGATACCCACCCCGAGTCAACTTGGAATGATATCCAAAAATCTGTCGAAACAGCAGTAATATCTACTAGTAAACTAAACCAAAAAGTTAGGAAAACTCAGTGGATTTCAGCCGCGTCTACTGAACTGATAGATGCTCGGCAACACATCCCACCTTGTTCTGAATACGATGAGGAGCGAAGACAACATAAACACAAGCTGGTTAAAAGCTTACGCATTGATCGTGAACAGTGATAGGTTGAGAAAGCTAAAGAGATGGAAAAGGCAGCGGCTTTTCAGACTTATCAATGAAACGGCTATTAGTGATCCGACTGTAAGTGAAACTGTCCAAGAAAAAGATGGCAGCATTATTCACTGTCAATTCAGAAGGTCGGACCGATGGGCAGAGCACTTTAGAAAACAGTTCAACTGGCCCTTGGCCTCATCCCAGTTGCCCACTATTTCCACACAATCTGAATGGCAAATTAATATTTGTCCCCTAAGTCGTAGTGAGGTTGAGAAGGCTATAGGAAATCTAAAGCGAGGGAGAGCAGCAGGACCTGATGAGTTAAACCCTTAGATGTTTAAGGATAGTGGGCCAGTTTTAGCAACGAAATAAACCGGGATCTTGGCTAGAATCTGGGAATTGGTCGTAATCCCACCTGACTGGTCTTGAACACTAATCGTCCCAATCTATAAAAAAGGACAGAAGTCCTCTTGTGACGTTTACAGAGCAATCAGCTTAATGAATATAGCATCTACCATTTTAGGTTCAATAATTCTTCGACGGTTAAGTAAAGTTCTTGAAGAGCAAACTCGAGAAAACCAAGGTGACCTAAGACATGGACGTGTTTGTATAGACCAAACATTTACACTTCGTCAGGTTCTGGAACATGGGCACACTTTTAGACGCCCAACAATAACTGTATTCATTGACATTACGGCAGCGTTCGACTCTATCGATCATACGGTTATATGTCAATGTCTATCATTGAAAGGCGTAACAGAGGAGTACAGTAACCTTGTACAAGCTCTCTACTCTAACACCACATGTCCAGTCAGAGCTTATGGTGGATTGTCGTCGGAATTGATTACCTCAAGTGGTGTTCGTCAAAGTTATCTGTTTCTCCCATTTTCATTTAATTTTATCATTGGCATACTTTAAGATTTAACATTGTCACCGTCTGATTTCTCCGGGTTCGACCTCCTTCCAGGAGATAAACTTGCTGACTTAGAATATGCAGATGATATAGTTCTCGAGGGTGAAGATGCTAGTAAAATACAGAATCTTCTGACTAACTTAAACATGAATGTAAGCATATTTGGAATGCGATTCTCCCCATCCAAATGCAAAACGTTGCTTTAGGATTGGCTTAATTCGGCACCGTAATTAGTGATAGGGAGTGAAGCACTTGAATGTGTTAACCGCTTCACTTATCTCGGGAGCCTCATCATTCCTGACGGTCTGTTGTCTGCTGGAATCTCGGCTCGTATACGTAAGGCCCAATTAGCTTTTGCCAGTTTGAGTCACTTGTGGCGTAGGCGAGACATCTGTCTTCCGACCGAAGGACGCGTTTACTGAGCAACAGTCGATCCATTTTACTTTATGGACGTGAAACATGGCCATTAAGGATAGAAGATATTCGTAGTCTTCTGGTATTCGATCGTAGATGTCTTCGAAGTATTGCTAGTATTTGCTGGGACCACTGAGTAAGCAATACGTGGGGTTAGGAATAAAATGCTAGGTAAATACGATGTCTATTGATGAAGTAGCAAATTTTCATCAACTGAGGTGGTTAGGACACGTGTTATATATGCCTGACCACAGCTTGCCTCGACAAGCAGTGCTGACTAGTGAAGGAGTGGGCTGGAAGAAAGCTAGGGATGGCCAAACCAAAACACTGCACTAGTCCATGAAGTCATTGACAATTAGGCTGAGCCATGTTAATAGGTGCATGCTGCTTGGTTGGGGTCCGCGTGATGATCATAAGCAGTGGTTAAAGACTTTAGGTGACATGGCTGAAAATCGTTGGCAATCGCGCAGATGAATCCATTCATTGTCTTCCTCCAAAATCTAAGTTTATGAATTCATCATAATTTTGTCTTTACTGAATTATATCTTCCTAAATCTTATCTCCGATCTCTATTCCTTTCCATTAATATTAACTCAGTTACTACCTCCCCTACTCTAGGATTTGATTCGGCAATTCAATCTCTATCTGCTAATCGAGGCATGGTAACTTGAACTGATGTGCGCATGTACCAAATTCTACGTTGTTACTGACTGACTGACTGACTCACTTAACTTCACGATGTCATTATTGAGATACAGGGTCATTTACTTTTCGTTTATCTGGGTACCCTACAGCAAGTTCTAGTGGCCTTGCGAATGTAGGCGTAGCTGTAAGTTTGCGGGAAGAACAGTCACTTCCCAAGGTGATTCTTGTAGGCAGTCGGTTATGTGCTGTTCGCTTAGATTGCACAGTAAGAACCCGAAACGAGATTCACGCCGATGTCGTCTTGTCATTTAAGTCTATACCCACACTGACTGTAACGCAGTTGGTCTAAAAGACGACTTCTACATATAGTTCTCTAGCCTCTTCAGAATGTTCCACGCTTTAACTGACTGACTGTGTCGACTTGATATTACTGGGTGTAGAGTATTTTCTGCTGAAACATTTGAAAATCGTGTGTGTGTACACGATATTTGACACAGTATTCTCATGATTAGATTTTAAAATATGGTGTAATCTCTCACCGAAGCTTAATTTCTCTATCAAAATTTGGAATGCGTTATAAAATAGAACTGGAAACCTAAGCAAATGTCATTTAAAACTAGATCATATGCGTAAGGTAGTTCACTTTTTACTAAGATCAAGGCATTACTGTCAGGTCTAGTTCTTACTCAACGTATCGTTCCAGATTTATATATTCAAGCATACTTTCTAATTGTCTTAACTTATCTACTTGTGTGCTGATCTCACTTGGATGTCAACGTCAGCGTCTTGTCTGTTCGGTTTTAAAGTTAGCCAAACTGCTCAGTCCGAATAGTCATTAGATTCGTATTATAAGAATATAAGTTTCGATATATATCTTCATACTCCTAAGTACACATTATGCTACTTACTGGGGTCAGTGTATTGACGAATTAGATTCAGATCTATTGCTAGGTTAAATTTTCTCTTATACTTTTACACTTAATGCTATTTATGCAGCTTCAAATATAAAAGAATCTGTTATTATATTTCTAGATGTCTTGACTTCAGTTTTTAATGGGTTTACTAGTTCACATTTCTGACTACTTTACAACGGGTTACCAAGTTACTAGTAGAGTCGCACCAAGTGTATAACAGATGGTTGCAGTGTTCTCATGCCTGTTGTATTGAAGTCAGGACTATGACGTCCTATTAGTTTTCCACCAATCGTCATTAGTATTGTGTCAACATGGAATCGGTTAAAGCGCTAACTAATTGGTTAGAATATCTTATTCCATTCTATTCTCGTGCTCCCATAAATACGTATCAGCCTACTCATCCTGTCAACCTTATCACAACTTTTGTAGCTAATGACTTTGCAGTAAGGGTGACTAGTTTTAATTAGTCAGTTAAGAACACCATGGATCTCACCTCAGATACAAATTACCTCACGTTGCCACATTAAATGCAGTTTATATTATTTGTTTTCTTTTTTTCCTGTTACTATTTACTAAATCTCTTTGCATTCGCTTATGCCCACAAAGTGGTTAGTGTCAACTATATAGTATCGAAGTCTCTGTTTTGAACTAGCATTCTGATCAAACGGCGTGTAACTCTTATGCTTGGTGGAGTACCTTAATGAATAAAGTTCTTGAACTTGAACCTTTAGATCACAAGTTTGAAATCCATGTCATCTATTTCCAGGAGCCAGGCAGTATCGCTAACCCTCGCGCAATGTATGGCTTAAAACTGATTTTATTAACGTACGCTCTGTAAATGGGTCACTTTATTCTGAGTCCCCTCATTAAATATTGGTGTAAAATATGGACTGCGAAAACAAAAGATATAAGTAAGCTATATGTCTTTGTTCATTGATGTCTTCAAAACATTGCTCACATACTGTAGAATGATCGAGTAAGCAACTCTGAGGTCAGGCACAGAGCACTAGGAGAGTATGGCAAATCGGTTGGTGAGGTTGTGAATCTTTATCAATTGAGATGTTTTACACGTATATTACTTATACCCAGCCACCGCCTATCTCGAAGCGCGACACTGATTAGTACATAGGTTGGATGGAATAAATCGAGGGGTGGCCAAATAAAAACGTCCGTAAAGTCGCTTATTAATGGTTTGGATATTGCCGATGTATACAGATTTGCTGATTGAAGTCCGTGTGACAGTTTCGATCACTAGCCTATGACACTGGATGGCATTTTACAAAACTGGTTTCACTAGTACAAGTACATTTATTCTTTATCTGTTTTATAGTATTACTTTTATTACTGTGATTTCATCGCGTTCAGATGTCACGCAACTTGATATAATGTATATATATTACAAGCCCTAAGTAGCTTTAACTTGATGATTTCTTTAAAATATTAAATTGTCTTTATGTAACTTTGTAGCTAATGGAATTACGGGTTGGCAATAAATATCGCCTTGGTCGTAAAATCGGTAGTGGATCCTTCGGGGAAATTTACTTAGGTAAGTTCAAGTTAATAATTCAAGATAAAAATGATTTTTAAATGCCAGTCACTGCTTTTCGAAATCCCTCACATGTTAAATATCAATTAATAATTTTATTTTAAAAAGGGTGTTTAGTAAGCGATTAAGTAAACGTTTTAATGCAAACTAATTTATCGGCAATCCATGTCGTTACTTCTATACATAGTGTTTATCGTTAAAAGGATGCCATACATTTCAGTCGATTTTCATAAGAAATGATAGTCATTCTTATTAATAACATACCAGTAGAATCGATGTTGCGTTTATTTGATTATATAATTTAGGTGAAAAGAGAATTCATCCGTTTCTCAACAGAATTATACTCCAATCACCTGGGAGAACGGAGCGAAAGGCAGCTTTTAAGACAAATATTTCTTAGTCCCTCGTTCCTAAAGCATAAAGATGATATAAATGGATTTGTTAATCGTCTGTTAAAAACACCTGATTGTTGTTGTTGTGGAAATTACCTGAACTACCTCACAACACAGATTATCACAGCAGTAGTTTTTTCTGTCTTATCACCGTCCTTGTCACTTTAGCGTTTCTAGTTAGTTTAGTTCAGCTACGTCATTCACATAGCTACCAAAATTGTATGATGCATTTACGTTTAAATTTTAAAGTTTCGTAATTATTTAATAAAGATACATACATCATCTGAAAATATAATTGAATCTAGTTAGTTTTCCAATACTTATAGGTTGAAGTAACTACTTTGTATGCATCAAGTGTAAATGAATCGATTTCTTCACTACTGAAAGTACTTCGACACTAAATCATAAATTGCCGAGCTCTTTCTTAACTGTACTCTGCAGTTCACTCTATTCGATTTGATGCAAATTAAGAACATTAATCAGCTAAACAGTTTTTATCTTATAACTATTCCAAAAAACATGGGAAGGCAAAATAACAGATGAGAAGCCTCTGGTACATCTTAGTCGTCCGATTACGTAAGGTAGTTGAAAAGAAGCTAATCAGTATATATGGTTCATTTTTACTTTGAGCATACCTGCTTATCCCCTAGAAGTATATACCCCCGAAATAGTTCAAAATTGTCAATTCCAAGCCTTAAGTTATTACTTTAGTGTCAAATGTTTGCAAATGACCCTTATAACCCCTCATTTAACCTATTTTATGCTTCCTACCATTCATAAGTATGGTTACTCGTAGAAACGGAAGGAGTTTAAGCCTTTCTCAGATTCACACTCATTGCTTTATTCTACAGTTTGATGCATATCCTCAAGCTTCTTCACAATCGTGACCTAATCTTCTTTAAAATTTTATTTGTGAGACCTAATCGTAAAGCTGCCATTGAATTAGTACTTAAATCATTCAGTCAAATATCAGCTGTTATTACGTTTGATCCAGTGATTTGAATTAGCACTCAAAGAACGTATTATCAAGTGCATTAATATGTAGCCAACTTACTGAATCAATATTTTTACTAATTGGTTATGATACTTGGCTTTTAACTGATAAGTCATAAGTTCACATCTCACACCGGTTTGAGCAAGCGGATAGTATCGCTAGCCTTCATATAATTGAAGTGTGGCTCAAAGATCAGTACATAAATGTGTGCTTTGTATATTAGTAAATAAACCAATCAATATCCTAGTGAAGGCAGTATACATAGTGTACCTCGTTTTTTGTTGGTGTCTAGACTGATATTAATATTTGTAATTAGACAATCCTTTTATCGATTTTGTGATGACTTAATTATCGGGTTTTCTGAGAAAAACTCCGGTGATTGTTTTTCAACTTTGGTCAAGGTAATAAGTAAAAGAACTTATTCAATAAATCTACAAATTGTAGTATACAAGTAGATAAGCGTACGTAAAGAAAAGTGTCTGTGTGCGGACACAATTGTATGATAAACATGTGTCCCGTCATTCTGTTCTTTTGTCACTTGTTTAGAGTTTTGTTTAAACTCGTGACTAATATGATCACCGAAATTTATTGATTGAAAACGTTCATTTTCGTGCATAAATACAAAGGTATAAAATTAACAGTATTATTAGGCTATTGTTGATTGTTTTGTGATATAATCAGTATAATCAGTAGTAATAAATTATAAGTATGGTGCTATAACGGTTTTGTTATTTCCGGTTGTTTACCATTCACGCACTTCAATGTTTAATTATGCACAATAAAATCAAGTACTTTACCCATCATGATTAACGTTGGATCCTGTCTGTCAAGTGAAATCCAGGTAATATGTTTCGTCCTACTTTGAATTCATCGGTCGGGTGCTCCTTCATCCTAGTGTTGATGCCCACCCGGGACTCTAACTCAGTTCATTCGTATCAAACACCACCATGTTATTCGCTTAGCTACTAATTTCAGGCAGTAAGAAAGTGACCTGGATATCTCAGTGGTCTGAAGATTGAGAGCTCGCTGCAAGACCTGAAGATCCTGGCTTCGGTCTATGGTAGGATCGTAAATACATAATACTGAACAGTCTCATACTATTGCTTCCTACTTGTATTTGTAATTCAGTGGTAATTGGTTATTGGCGTTTTGGAAGAACTACACATACATGTTGGGAACACGGTAGAGTGAGTAATGTTTAGATTAAGTACAGTTCACTTGGTAAAGACGGTTAATCGGTTAACAGGGTTGTGAATTTTAATCTACTTAGGTGATTACAACATTGAATATAGCAACCGATGCCCACCTTGACCTGCGATGTTGATTGGTGTTTAGTAGGTTGTAAGAAAACTTGAAGTCGTCAAACCGAAACGTAACATAAATTCATTGAGTCATCTTCTATTACTTTGAACCATATTGATAGGTGTAAGCATCCTGGTTAAGGACCTTGCGATTATCGCGACTATTTGTTGGCGTTTGGAATTCGTTTCAGTGGCGCAGATTTATTTACTACTTTTCTTAACATTTGAGTCTTAGAATTCTTTTATGCCTTTTATTCCACTAATTAATTCTCAAATCACTCTTCTGTATACCCATTTTACCACTTATTACGGATTAGGAAGTGATGAATTAAACGAAGGATTGAGCTTGTCAAATAAAGAGATGTAAATATTGATAGACCAAAGAATAATGCTACGATAGGACTGTGATATTAGCTCATGAGGCAGTACTGATCCAGGAGCTAGTGAGTTGATTTGAAAACGAAACAATTAGTCAGAAGATGAGTCCGCTTATTTAATAAAATAAAATGTATATCTACAATATACTAAACACAAAATAACGTGATTAAATGTCAAAAACTATTGAATTAAACCAGTTTTGCAAGTTACTAATTCTCCAGTCATTATATCCCCCCATTCTATCACTACCGCTTATACTAATTCTCTGCTAGTTTTTTTTTGTTGATAATTTCATCTCACCGGGTTAATGTAGTGTAACAAATTGGGACGGTATACATGTTTTAGGTTCTACCTATGTCTGCTTATGACTGACTGATTAACTTTGAGTTCTGTATAATCGAAAAAAAACGTCGTTTGCCTTCAAAATATACCTGTCGAATATAATTCACAACTTTGTCTATAAACATACGTGTAATTACAGATATGCCTTACTTTCCATCTGAAAAAATTAACAACTTTTTAAATCGAACGACGAATATTGCTCAGTCGATTAGGATTTCTCTTCATAAATCCTACTTTACAGTTTTTTTTCCGTTTTAAATAATCACTCTGAATGATAGCTAGGTCTTTGCATTAAAAATTATGTATCCATTAATCCTTCTTCTTTGAACCAAACACACTTCTATTCAGAATTATCAATTATTGTCCATTTTCACGTGGTACAGTTTAAAGTATTGTTTCAATATCTTAATAAATTAACATATCCTGACTTATCATAATCTGGATTTTCACTCCATAAACTGACTTTAGCTTAACATTCATTAAAAATTAGAAAATACTGGGTAGCTGTTTCGTTCTTCTAGGGGGTTCTTCAATAGTGCATACCGACAATCCTACCAACAGTTGAACCCAAGACTCCCAAACCTCACGGCAAGCGCTTAACCTTGAAACCATTGAGTTAGCATCTAATAGTTTACATTATAAAATCCAGTCAGTTCACGATATTTTGCAGACACTATCCATTTCGATTGATGTTCAAGTGTCACACTTCCGACATGGTTAAACTCCACTGGTTATTACTTCACATTGGGATCATGACAATTACCACTGAAAATCATTCGTTATTAAACTTGTGGTGTTGTGCAGATTGTTGAACTTATCGTAATTAAATAATCTAGCTTTTATTTTAAGCGACTCAACTCTTTGGATAGTTATTTTCTGTATATAACTATAAGTTTTTGGATATTGTTCAGTAGTATTAGTTAAGATGTCATGTTTTGTAGTATGTGACTAAAAGGTTTCAGATTTCCTTTGTTTACTTAATAAATTTGTAACTGTCAATAGTCTAACTAAAATTTATCAATATCTAGTTCCCTAGACAATGAATTAACATGGAATAGTTCTTTTTTGTTTATTATTTTAATATAGTTTGTGATTAGAAAAGTGTGAGCATACCATGTACACTGCACACTTTATTATATATGATATCATTAAATGTTGACATCTACTTATAATTTATTATTGCATTTTTAGTATTTTGCACACAGAGAGAGGCTAACACGAACGATTTGTCGATATTGTACAGTGCAGTCATTGTGATGACAATCGTATTGTTTTATGTTTAGTTATTATATCATGCATTTTTATAGCACGCATATTTACTAATTGTGCACTTTGATACTTCTTACTATTTTAATTGGATTTTAGCATAATACTTGTGTTTCAAATATCGAACCAGGTTTTCAGTTACGAAATATTATTTTAACTAACCTTCATTTATAAAAGGGAAATAAAGGAAGACAATGAATACTTTAATACTAATGAATTAAGTGTACTAAAGTGGTTTCGAAGTTAGTGTTTTTGACTTTCGGAAATCAAATCTCTGATCGCAGTCCCGCTTCACCTGAATAGTATCACCAGCCCTGACACACGAAGTGTGAAGTAAAACCGAGTATATTAATCTGTGTTCTGTAAATGTGTTGCAATAACATAAATCACGGATTATAACGAGTAGAAGTGGTGGGTTTCAACATCTCTCTCGGTCGAAGTTATTCACGACGTTCTTAGTGTTCAACAAATGTATTGTATTCAAACCTAACTTTTCTTATATTTGTGCTTTTCTATCGGTATGTCGAACGGCGCTACATTGACACTTTTCTGGCAGATAGTTAATTATACGTTTGAAATTAAGTCTTCATTAGAAATTAATCTCTAATATGCATCACTCATACTATATGTACGAAAAAATGATCAAAATTGCTGGAGACAGCTACTGGTCTCTTGCTGACTTGTGACATCTAACAAGAAATCTAGGTGCAAAGGTTTTCTGCCAGCTTCTTCTAACCACTGCAACCATTTCGTTGATTTGGTGGTCAAGCTCGTTTATTGTGATGACATAATTGTTTCATATTGGCTGGGACACTCGTTTCCTTAGTTCTTCCCATGCCAAGCAGGTCGGATTTTTGCTGTGGTAAGTTTAGAAGCAGCAACGCAAGATCTGAGAACTATGTCGTACTACCGACTGCAGTTAGAGCTTTCCCTTAGACGACCAGCATTTGCAGCAATGCTGTTTTTTCCCAAGAGAAGAATATATGAGAATATATAAGAAAATATGAGTTCTAAGAATGCACGTTTCGTATTACTTAACGAATTTTTGTCTCTGGCGTTAAGGCCTTAACAATTATAGAGCTGACACATCAAAAACTTCTTACAATGACCATATGTGGCTGGTCTCCGGCAGTTTTCCACCGGGCACTGGGGATACATTACTAGATCATCAAATCGATTGCTAACCTAGTTCTCTCTTGGGACACCCCGAAACGAAGATTTCTTCTAGTACACTCATACCTTTATCAGCACTCAAAGTTACTGTCTTCACATTAAAATTACTTTTTATTATTCTGATATTCAACCCAAACTATTTTTCGTTGGCGTCTCCATGTAACGCTAATGCCAACGATTCAGTCAGTCAGTAACAACGTAGAATTCGGTACATGCGTACGTCAGTTCAAGTTGCCATGCCTCGATTAGCAGATAGAGATTGAATTGCCGAATCAAATCCTAGAGTAGGGGAGGTAGTAACTGAGTTAATATTAATGGAAAGGAATAGAGATCGGAGATAAGATTTAGGAAGATATAATTCAGTAAAGACAAAATTATGATGAATTCATAAACTTAGATTTTGGAGGAAGACAATGAATGGATTCATCTGCGCGATTGCCAACGATTTTCAGCCATGTCACCTAAAGTCTTTAACCACTGCTTATGATCATCACGCGGACCCCAACCAAGCAGCATGCACCTATTAACATGGCTCAGCCTAATTGTCAATGACTTCATGGACTAGTGCAGTGTTTTGGTTTGGCCATCCCTAGCTTTCTTCCAGCCCACTCCTTCACTAGTCAGCACTGCTTGTCGAGGCAAGCTGTGGTCAGGCATATATAACACGTGTCCTAACCACCTCAGTTGATGAAAATTTGCTACTTCATCAATAGACTTCGTATTTACCTAGCACTTTATTCCTAACCCCACGTATTGCTTACTCAATGGTCCCAGCAAATACGAGCAATACTTCGAAGACATCTACGATCGAATACCAGAAGACTACGAATATCTTCTATCCTTAATGGCCATGTTTCACGTCCATAAAGTAAAATGGATCGAACTGTTGCTCAGTAAACGCGTCCTTCGGTCGGAAGACAGATGTCTCGCCTACGCCACAAGTGACTCAAACTGGCAAAAGCTAATTGGGCCTTACGTATACGAGCCGAGATTCCAGCAGACAACAGACCGTCAGGAATGATGAGGCTCCCGAGATAAGTGAAGCGGTTAACACATTCAAGTGCTTCACTCCCTATCACTAATTACGGTGCCGAATTAAGCCAATCCTAAAGCAACGTTTTGCATTTGGATGGGGAGAATCGCATTCCAAATATGCTTACATTCATGTTTAAGTTAGTCAGAAGATTCTGTATTTTACTAGCATCTTCACCCTCGAGAACTATATCATCTGCATATTCTAAGTCAGCAAGTTTATCTCCTGGAAGGAGGTCGAACCCGGAGAAATCAGACGGTGACAATGTTAAATCTTAAAGTATGCCAATGATAAAATTAAATGAAAATGGGAGAAACAGATAACTTTGACGAACACCACTTGAGGTAATCAATTCCGACGACAATCCACCATAAGCTCTGACTGGACATGTGGTGTTAGAGTAGAGAGCTTGTACAAGGTTACTGTACTCCTCTGTTACGCCTTTCAATGATAGACATTGACATATAACCGTATGATCGATAGAGTCGAACGCTGCCGTAATGTCAATGAATACAGTTATTGTTGGGCGTCTAAAAGTGTGCCCATGTTCCAGAACCTGACGAAGTGTAAATGTTTGGTCTATACAAACACGTCCATGTCTTAGGTCACCTTGGTTTTCTCGAGTTTGCTCTTCAAGAACTTTAGTTAGGCGGCGAAGTATTATTAGAGTCAGTGTTTTTGACTATTCTAGTTCACAAAATACTGTCGCGGGTTTTTTAAAGCTAATCTCCGAATCCACACGTTGCAGCTGTCGACTTAACCTTATGTCAGATCGTCCAGCACACCTCACTAGCTGTAAATCTATAATCTCATGTTATCACTATATTCTGTGCCTTCGTCAAGCACTTAGTATTATCAAGTGGTTATTCATTTGAACATGAATATTCCACGAACAACTAAAAGCTTAGACAATTATGAAAACATGGCTCATTTAGAAGCAGCATGAAAATATATTTAGTCAGTTTTGTAAGTTACATTTAAATCTGTCAACAACGTGAATCAAACTAGGAATAGGAGGTGAAGCAATTGATCACTTCGACCACTTTCCGTAACTTAGAAGCTTCATCAGAGCTAATAGGTTGGCGTCTGACGAAATTTCGACACCAAATCAAAAATCCGGTTTTACTTTCTCCGACTTAGGTCACCTTTGGCATAGTCACGATGCTCCTGTGTTGACCAAGTTACAAACACACTACTCGGTTGTCCGTTCTCTATTACCATAGGAATGTGAAACGTTCCCGTTAAGTGCCGATGATATTTGCAAGTTAATATTATTGGGTCACTGATATCTTCACAACATTGCTTGTGTTTTTGTGGTCGCCGAGTAAGTAATGATAAGATGGTATGCTGCATAGTATGAAGGAAAAATTGGGAATCAGTTGATGTCATATAAATCACTACCAAACGTGGTGTTTAATATATGTAATGCGTATGCCCAAACCCACTCCAAACCTACCACAATGAGCGATGCTGACTGATGTTGGTGTAAGATGGAAAGAAACTAGGAACGGATAAACCATTATATGACATCAGTCCATAAAGTCATTGACTGTTAGTCTGAGTCGTGTTGGTAGTTGTAAACTACTTGGTTGGTGTCTATGCGATTGTAGTGACCCTGTGGTTAGATATTGTATGTGATATGGCTCAGAATCGGTCACAGTGGAGTAAGTGCATTCTATCTTTGTCACTCCATGAATGATTGGCTTAAAATTATTTTGTATTTCAATACGAATTAATTATTTCTCCTTATATCACATTCTATGCCTATACATTTTTCACAATACCACTAACGTAGCCACAATTTTTTTCTGATTTGGTGTTGGAGGAAACCAACGAATCGGAACCGAAACCGAAGCACTCAGGAAGCGAGGGTGGGGGAGATCAATTGGTTTATAATAGCTTGCCATATAAATATTGGATATATTGGAGATTAGATTTGTTGCTGCTAGCGAGGTGTCACAACTTGGATTAATGCATACATATAAGGTTCTACTATGTATATAAATAGACCACATTACGGAGAACCAAATCGACCACATCTGCATCAATAAGAAGTTTAGAAGGACCATGGAAGATGTAAGAGCAAGGAGAGGAGCTGACATAGCTTCAGATCACCATCTGGTGGTGGCTAAAACGAAACTGAAGCTGGGGAAGCACTGGACAACTGGAGCAGCAGTATTACACAAGTTTAATATAGCCCTTCTCCAAGATACTAACAAACGCGACGAATTCAAATTAATTCTCAACAACAAGTTCCAGGCATTTCATTATCTACTAAAAAAAGGTGGAACCAATATGGTAGACAACTGGAAAGAGATTAAGGAAACAATAACTTCAACATGTCAAGAGGTTTTGGGTCCCAATAAACAACACCAAAAAGAGTGGATTTCTTTTAGTACTCTGGACAAGATCCAAGAAAGGAGGAACAGAAAGATAGCGATTAGTAACAGCCGGACAAGAGCAGAGAAAGCCAAGGCACAGGCCGAATACACCGAAGTCAACAAGCAAGTGAAGAGGAGCATCAAGTTGGATAAACGAAAATTTGTTGAGGACCTAGCAATGACAGCGGAAAAAGCTGCAAGAGAAGGAAATATGAGGCTCCTATACGATACAACGAAGAAGTTAGCTGGGAAATTCAATAAGCCAGAACGGCCAATCAAGAACAAGGCTGGCAAACCAATCACTGAAGTGCATGAACAATGTAACAGGTGGGTAGAACACTTCGAACAACTCTTGAATAGACCAGCCCCACTGAACCCACCAGTCACCGAAGCAGTAGCCACGGATCTCCCTATAAGCATAGACCCACCAACAGTCGAAGAAATCAAAATGTCCATCAGACAGATCAAGAATGGTAAGTCAGCAGGACCAGACAACATACCAGCGGAGG
Organism: Schistosoma mekongi; assembly: GCA_034768735.1. Taxonomy (NCBI): domain Eukaryota; kingdom Metazoa; phylum Platyhelminthes; class Trematoda; order Strigeidida; family Schistosomatidae; genus Schistosoma; species Schistosoma mekongi. Next base: position 14,520,608 of record CM068310.1, read on the forward strand.
CACTGAAGACAGATATAGAAGCGACTTCAAAGATACTCCACATTCTCTTCAGGAAGATTTGGGAGGGAGAACAAGTTCCAGCAGACTAGAATGAAGGGTACCTATTCAAGATACCGAAGAAAGGCGATCTCAGCAATTGTGAGAACTAAAGATGCATTACTCTACTTTCAGTACCAGGAAAGGTCTCCAACAGAGTGTTATTGAACAGAATAAAGGACCCAGTCGACGCCCAACTCCGAGATCAACAGGCTGGATTCCGTAAAGACCGATAGTGTACCGACCAAATCGCTACTCTACGGTTCATTGTTGAACAATCAATTGAATGGAATTCACCACTTTACATCAACTTTCTCGACTATGAAAAGGCATTCGACAGCGTGGATAGGAGAATATTATGGAGCCTTCTACGACATTACGGCGTACCCGAGAAGTTAGTCAACATCATACGGAATTCTTACGACGGACTACATTGTAAAATCGTGCATGGAGGTCAGCCCACAGATTCATTTGAAGTGAAGACCGGTGTCAGACAAGGCTGCTTACTCTCGCCCTTCCTCTTCCTACTGGTCATCGACTGGATCATGAAGACTGCAACATTTGAAGGCACTCTCGGAATACAATGGACAACATCGACGAAACTAGATGACTTGGACTTTGAAGATGACCTAGCTCTTCTTTCTCACACACAACATCAAATGCAGATGAAGACCAACAATATAGCAGCAGCCTCGGTATCAGTAGGCCTCAACATACACAAAAGGAAAAGCAAGATCCTTCGATACAAAACAACAAACACTAACCCAATTACACTTGACGGAGAAATTCTGGAAGACATTGAGACCTTTACATATTTGGGCAGTATAATCGACAAACAAGGAGGGTCTGACTCGGATGTGAAGGCGTGGATTGGTAAGGCAAGGACAGCAACTGAAAAACTTCTGGAACTCAAACCAACTGTCAGTCAACATTAAAGTCAAAATTGTCAATACAAATGTGAAGACAGTTCTGTTGTATGGAGCTGAAACTTGGAGAACTACGAAAAGTATCCTTCAGAAGATACAAGTATTTATAAACAACTGTCTGTGTAAGATTCTTCGGATTCGTTGGCCAGATACCATCAATAACAACCTTCTGTGGCAGAGAACTAACCAACTTCCAGTTGAAGAGATTAGAAAAAGACGCTGGAGGTGGGTTGGACACACACTGAGGAAACCACCAAACTGTTTCACAAGACAAGCACTAACTCGGAATCCAAAAGGCCAAAGAAACAGAGGAAGACCCAGGAACACATTGCGTCGGGAATTGGAAACAGACATGAAGAGAATGAACAGCACCTGGGAAGAGCTAAAAAATGAAGCCCAGGACAGAGTTGGTTGGAGAATGCTGGTGGGCGGTCTATGCTCCACTCGGGGTAACAGTCATTGGTTGGTTGATTTATATAAATACATATACAAATAAACTTCAAAGCACAAATCAAAAAATGATTTTCCCTGGAACATCAACTTAATCACTGAGCTTGGAGACAATATGAGAAGCTACTAAATGACTTACAATAAAGAAAGTACTTTAAAGTTTGTAAAATGACAATATCTATGGAGACAAAGTAATTACAAAAAAAAGATAAGCTAACTTAAATTCGTGATAAAACAAATCAAAACGAATGGGTTTAAATTCCATTCAGCTTACTTCTAGAATAGGATCAGGTCCTCAAGATTTAATTGTGTAGTCCCATGATTTTAGCAAAAGAGGTTAAGGATGCTGTTCCCATCTGTTTTTATCTGCTAGTATTGGTTTAAACAGTTAGTGAACTCACGAATGTTAATTGATTTCCTCCCAATTTCTTAAAGTATTTTGTTACTTAGTCTAAAAGTTGTATAATTTTTTGTGTGAATTACTTTAAGATTATTTTATATTTCTTTTGAATACTAAGAATTGTATTCTCGCTCAGTTATCGCTTGGACCATTTTGTTTAGCAATCATTAGATAGAGTTTTCAATTGTCTGAATTGTTCACTGTTTATTTCATGTTACGTCATATCTACTGTGATTTTATTCAGTGTAGTTGGTAATATTTGCAGTTAATGAGGGTGGGTAGGATCTAAGTGTCACTATCTGAAACTCATTGATTGCTAAATCAAATTAACTGTCGTTGTCACTGTCTTCAAATTTTGAAAAAAATATAATTTGTATCAGTTTAGAGCTTCATTTAATTTTATTCTGTCTTCTGTTGGCTGAAATACTGTATAACTGTGATTAAGATATTCATTTCTACCAAGCTTCTTTTATTGACCTACTGTTATTATTGTTACTATTATATAGGTACCGATATTACAAATGACGAAGAAGTAGCCATTAAGTTAGAATGTGTCAAGGCTAAACATCCACAATTGCAAATCGAAGCTAAAATTTACAAGCTTATGCAAGGTGGTGGTAAGTAATTTATTTTAACTAAACAATCCTTTATTTTCTGGTGTAACCATATTATGTTTTCTTTTTGTTTTGTTTCTTTTACACTAGCGATGTCATAAGTCAGTGTTTAGGACTTTTAACTTTCAGGCATTAAGCCACAGGTTCGAGCCTTGATTCACATTTAATTCGGTCTGAGCAACTCCTCGGTGCTATCACTAGTCCCCACACTTTAAATGCAACTTAAAATTACGTACATGAATGTGCACCCAGTAAATGAGTCCAAAGTATACATTGGTACATTATGATCCTTTTTAAAATTCCACTACCTTACCTTTTTTCTGTCATTGTTAAGTACAGACGTTTTGGCATTTAATAAACAATCAATCTTACTTTTTGTATTGTACTACACAGTTCGTGCAAATTAATTGTCAATCGTATGCCTTATTCATCTTTAGTCTTTGAAATAGCTTAAAATATTCAATACTCGTGTTCATTTTGCTTGTGTGAATCTACATAGATGTCTTCGAAGCATTGCTCGTGTTTTCTGGGACCACCGAGTAAGCAATACGTGGGTTAGGAATAGAGTACTAGGTAAATACGATGTCTATTGATGAAGTAGCAAATTTTCATCAACTGAGGTGGTTAGGACACGTGTTATATATGCCTGACCACAGCTTGCCTCGACAAGCAGTGCTGACTAGTGAAGGAGTGGGCTGGAAGAAAGCTAGGGATGGCCAAACCAAAACACTGCACTAGTCCATGAAGTCATTGACAATTAGGCTGAGCCATGTTAATAGGTGCATGCTGCTTGGTTGGGGTCCGCGTGATGATCATAAGCAGTGGTTAAAGACTTTAGGTGACATGGCTGAAAATCGTTGGCAATCGCGCAGATGAATCCATTCATTGTCTTCCTCCAAAATCTAAGTTTATGAATTCATCATAATTTTCTCTTTACTGAATCATATTTTCTTAAATGTTCTCGGTCTCTATTCCCTTCCATGATTACTAACTCTGCTACTACCTTCCCCACTCTGGGATTTGATTCGACAATTTAATCTCTATCTGCTAATTGAGGCATGGCAACTTGAACTGACGTACGCATGTACCGAATTCTACGTTGTAACTGTCTGTCTGTCTGTGTTTAAATCTATGTTTATGTTGCATTACTGGGGTGACTATCTCCATTAATGAACATCAGTTAGTGGATGCCTTTATTGCTCACGCAATAAGTGATCGGCCACTTATTTTGACTATGAAATTAGAATTTAGTTATCTATTCGGTACTATCGCTCAGTACTAACAGAACACTAATGTCTAATAAAGAGAGAATACTGTTTTGTGTGATTGTTGTTTCATTAAGTTGATAACAAACTAAAATGAGCTGAGGTTATTCACATCATTTTCAAAATTTAAAAAGTATGTTGTATTTAATATTTTTGATCGTTTCTCCGTTTATTTAGTGGGACAGTGCTCCATATTAGAGTATAATTTTGTGTAAAGATTTCATATACATTCTCTGGAATTATCCACATCGTCTACTATGAGAATGTTAATGCACTGTTAAGCGAAATACCGAAGGAAAAGTACAAATGTAATGCAATTTATGGTTTAAAGTGAAATATATGTTAAAAATTGCGCTCTAATATGCAGCACATATCTACTAAATGGACGCGAAAAGTGTTTTCATTATTTAGAGTTGAAATTGTTCTGGATTACCTCAGCTCTTTACAAAGCAACATATTTTTAGGCTTTTAATTATTATGTAGGACGTAAAGGAACTTTTCAGAATAGATTCATATAGTTCAAATAAAGAAGCAACCGCTGCCTAGTTTGACCTTGAATCATATTACTGCATACAATAATCAACATATAACACAACATTTAATAGAATATTAAACTACCTGAATACAGTTTTATTTGCTGAACGCATACATCATTTAACTTATAGGTTCATATAATACCGTTTTTTTTATTTAGATAATTTGTACAACCCGACCATTCCCTACCTCAGAGTGCAATGTATGTTAGAGTAGTAGTAAATTCTAAAGTAGTTAAGGGCGATCATGCCAAAACGTGGTACCACTACAAGTATTCATTGACCGTTTGTCTAAATCATGTTGATAGATTCCGATTACTTGATTGGAATTCATGAGACAACTGCAACCACTGGTTACAAATATTGGATGATATGTGCTGCAGAAGAAGAAAAATATGTTCTTTTCTATTTTTTAATAAATTGTATAACAGACGATAAACTATATCTTTGTTTGTATTTACCACACTGACCTTTCTGTTATATAATCGGTTACTGCCACTTTTAGTTTTCTAATTTTATTCCATTTCGTGCTTATTTCTAGTACTGTGTATACAGAGTTGAAACAGCATAATGTAGCCTTCTTAAATTACCAAGTTTCCTACCTCTCGTGTTCTTCCCACTCAAAATGCGAGGAATTTGTGTTTCGCCGTTATGTTATTGGTAGCTGGTCTCTATCTCGCTCGCGTAAATCTAGTTTCCCTTGTTAGTAAAATCTGAAGCGATACGAATCCTAATGTAGGCTTAACCCTAGGATATAACACATCTCAGAATCAGCCACAATGAAGCAGTTGCATTCACTTTTTATCTCCCTCTAGACATTGCGTTTCAGTATTACATGCACAATCCCTCATTCTTTCCCGAACTAAATAAATACGTCTATGTGTTCTATTTCTTTGCCACTCATCTTATGTTGCTGGTGTATGGCAACATGATGTAGTGCACGTTTCCACCAGTCTCTACGCTGATTTTTTCGACTGTAGTACATGTGGTCTACCCAAACCTATATAAATAGCATGTGAATTTCTGATCTTTGAAGTTGAACACTTTAGCCAGTAGTTCTCTGGTTACACCTATCTCATTATCATTGTTGATTGTGTTCTGTAAAGTCTACTGTAATAAATCGAATGTAATTAAGTATAAACCACTTTGGACCAACTTGTATTTCGTTTGTAACAGTGATTTTAGTATTTTGGAAACTGTTCAAGGGGAGAATAGTGTTTTTGTTTTAATGAATCGCCGTCATCACTCAATTTATCAGCCGATCAATAGCATGTGACTTACTAAATAAGATTAAACATTGTATGATTGAAATGTATATGTTATTAAACACATTGTTCTATTATGCACTTTTATGATGAATGTATATGTTTTGAGATTTGTGAGTTCTTGTAGTTAGTTGTAGAAGTCTGCACTGAACATTTTATAAGTGTAAATAGATTGTGAACATTTTTTAACATTTGAATTCCCCGTCAACTTTATTTGAATACCCTTTTCGCAGTTCTCGCTGACATTCATAATTGACTATCTACTTTTTTCTCTTCATTGAGTCCTTACTTATAACTGATTAATTCAAAATTACCCAGTTTGTTTCGATTAAAAGTAACATTCTATATTGTATCATATTATATTTGTTTATAATTGAATGAAAGAATGGTGCTTTCATATACACGTACTGATACTATATTTATATTGTTATTGTTATGTTCTGTCCTTTGCTGATTACCTTGTATGTATTAGTTATAAAACCGTTCATTCTCTGTTAGAATGATAATCAACCTTTCGAAAAATCTTAGATGTATGCTTTACAATGTATTTACTAGTTTTACTGTTTTCTGTCTATGTATTCCAAAAATATTAATACCAAAGTAGGAATTCGTTTATTAATATCAAGTCACGTTGATGACGTGAGAGCCTGACCTCATAGCCTAATTGATAACTTCTTCAGTTCAATCAAATATGAAATTTTTTCGAGTAGTTTTTGATTTATTGGCTTCTGAACAATTCAAACCTTACCGAAGGCGATAAAAACCCGTAAGGAAAAGAAGTGCGTTATTTTTTTGGCCAATTTCTAACGCCTTCACTCTGCCATATTATAGTAGGATCATTGCGATGCCAGTTATGAGTAGAACAAATTACTGTAGTTACATTTTAGTTTAGTCTACAGTGTTACCCAACCTTTCAAACTTCATTTCGTTGATTCAAATACACAGACAACAGTCCTATTCGGTGAAGATTAATATAATACTGACTCTCCCAAACACACATTGTGCCAAGGATATATGTCGAACGGTTAAGGCTGTGAATCATCATCGACCCACGTATTTAAGATATGAATTATGCATACCTAACCACCGCCTACCCCGATGGACGATATTAGGAGTAAAATGGAAGAAAAGTAGTGCCAGTTAGTTGAAAACCTGACACGAATCTATAAAGTCATTTATTATTGGTGTGACTCGTGTTGGTAGATATAAATTATCTGGTTGAAGTCCACTAGATAATCACGACTAGTGGCTGATGACATTTGGTATTATGGCTGAGAATCAGTTTCAGTGGTACTGACATACTCACTGTTGATCGTTTTCTAGATGTTAAGTGTTAGTATTCCTTCATACACAAATTTGTTTTATTCCCTCTTGTCAAACTATAGTGTTGTATGAATCCTGTTAATTCGATGTGGTCGAGTGTGTGTTATAGTAACTTGAGCTAAGTCACAACCGTGCCAGGCTGTACTTCATTTCCTTCATTACCTAAAACTAATTTAGCTTTGTTAGAATATCACGGTAGGCACACTTAAAGTAGAATCTATGGTCTTTATATATATATATATATATATATATATATATATATATATATATATATATATACTTTGAGATTATCTTGACTATATGTAATTATGTAGATAAACCTCTCTTATGTGGATAAGCTAACCCTTAAAAGCAAAGCTGCTTCCATACTTTTCTCTTTCTTTCTGTTCTGTTTCCATGAGTAGAATATTTCTTGATTTTAGGATGCTGTTAGGAGGTCGATATCTAAGCCTTAATGTATCATTTATATTACTTTTTTTGGTAAATTCCTAACTTGTTATATTTTACTCAACAAATATGTTGATCTAATACCCACACTCTTCTGTTGTATGTGCGTGTGTTCTAACAAACATTAACTCATATGATATTGAACTTAATTAGAACGGTACCATCATTCAGTATGAGTATATAGAAACAAAGTGTAGATGAAGTAACGAAACGTGCAACGTTTTATTGTTAAAATGTAGAATGCGTTTTCGCTGTTAGTGTCATATAATCAATAAAATAAATTTTTAAACGTTTCAATATTCCGACAATTTTTGGATGAGGCCATGTTTTTACTAATCGTGACATTTTTAGCACCCTCATTTAGTGAGTACGTGTATTTTACACAAAAGACCTCATTTCATGTGTCTAGCGTTTTCCGTAACTGCCTTGTATTAATTTACTAGTGTGGTTATTGGTAGAAATACCGATCGAAACATTAATATCTTGTAAGAGAGCTTAAACTACAATATTTGATTAAATTGACCTTTGATTTCAAACACTTCCATTAAAGAAACGATAAAAATTGGCAGAATGTATTATATGCAACACATTTGCTGAACGTTGGGAACATTACAGATAACCTCAGTTCAATCTCCAATTCACTTTAGCTTACAACTATATATAGGTTTTTGTCTCCATCCAGTGACTCACTTTTACATTTGTTTTCTTTTCGATTTACAAATACGATAAATTTCATGCAATCTTATTGCTTATAGTGCCTTTAACTATTAAGAGACAATTTTCTAGTTCCTATAATAGTTGATTAACATTATAAATATAGTGAGTTAATGCACTACTTAGTCAAATGACATGAATTGACATCCGTTTTTATGTGTACATATTTATATGTATACTCACTAAATACATATAAATAATTCATTTATGAGTTGTTTATTGTTGCTCCAAACAATATATAGCATGCATCTAATCAGTCCGCTGTATATTGATATTATTGTTCCACCTTTAAGTGATATAATAATTCTAATTACTAATTTAGTGCTTGGTATTTGTTATCCTTAAATGTTCAACTTCATAAACAAACTCATTGTTAGTTTATGCTTTATACAAATTAATTTACAAGGTTATGTATTTGATAATCACACATACTGATTCTTAAATGCTTTTACAACACTTTATTTCAAACGGTTGAATCTACCATCAGTTTTATCCTTTTAACTGCAATGGTTTTCTACTAAACTCATCATAATAGTGAGTTTAGCTACTTCAATTGACAGAAGTATTTCTTGGTTGTGTTTTCAGCCAAAATATGTCATCTATTATATAGTTTTCCTTTTATCTTATTCAGTCTTGCTTTTTTAGTTATACCTACCTTTCCTTTTTTATTTCGCCGCCACAATATTACTTTTTATTGTGTGGCGCATATACTGTTTGATGCCCATTTATGCTAAGAATTTTCTCTGTTTAAATATTTAAATAGCTTTAATGTATCTATCTAAACTGATTTAATTTGATATAGTTTTATGTGCTTTGATTCCAGTCACATTCTAAATACGAAGCTAGTGTTACTACCCGACTGTCTTAACCGAAATAATCAGGACGGGACTAGAAACCTGCCCATTCATAGCTTAAAGTTGAATTCTTTGTCCAATAAGTCACCATTGCCTGGCTGGCTACTTAAACCATCTCACATCTACAAGCGAAGGTGTCCAATCATTGATATCTTTCGAAAGACGACTTTTTTTTGTTAGTTTTTGCAACTAACTTTTTTTCATTAATTTTGTTCTTTAGAATGATTAGACTGACTTCATAGACAGGTATCATATGGAACTATTTTGTTACACGGAAATATTTTCTGGGTATTATTTCCTATTTATCTGTGGTTAATAAACAAAATAAAAGATTCATACTCTTTTAAATTAGCTACAAATAGTATTGACTTTCATAATTATCGGACCTTTCAATTTATCATTGTTTTACTTTTTTTTACTACGTACTGATTATTTAAATGATCACAGTGTAGGATTACACAATATCTGGTTAGTGTTTTACATTTTGACCTTAGGCAATAACTTAATTGTTGCAGATATCATTCATTCCATCAACATAGCAGATACTTCTTGCTGATAAGTGCTAATCAGCACGATACTTATTTTTAGGGTTTCCTATCGACTACGTTCAACACTCAAAGATCAAACATATGTGTGTGTCTATCATATTACATCATGTCTGCTTAATGTTTAATGGTTGGTAACAACCTACAAGATTCCATTGACCTGGACCTGTTATTCTTTTGCAATCAGCAAAAATATAGTATCAGTTTATAGTGTTCCCGTTTTTTAGGAAGATGCTGTTGCTCGACATGTGTTAAAAGATGGTTTAAGATGTTTCTGAGCCCTCCAGCTAAACATTGTATTGACCTTTTACTTGACTAAAAATGCTAGATTATCAAATTGTATATGGGTAAATCCATCGACTGTAGTGTTTTACAGATTATATAGAACACGTAGATGTATGTCTGCTTCAAAGTTAAACTTCCTTTCAAATACGTAACTGATTTTTCTTTGCCTATGCCCTTTGTAACTGTTTCCTAGTTCCAAGAAATCTCCCATGCCTAAATGACGAACATGCGAAAAATTGAACTTTCATGATTAAATTAAGTACATAGAAACTAGGCTTTTTATAGGTTTATATGATTTTCAGATTTCAGACACATACGAAAATCGATAACGATTTGAATATGGCACATAATCCATTGTTTTTCTCGAAATCACTACGAAGGTTTTTAAGCTTGCGTATTCGTCGACATAGTTTCACCCTTTTCTCAACTGCAGCCTGTTTGAAATCTTGGGCTACCATTTTTCCACATATCTCAACAAGTTGCTTTCACTTTTTTGTTTTGTTTTAATTGCTCAATCATGTCCCAAAATCGTATTGTGTGCTCATGCACCTATATAAAAAGTTGATGACCTACTGTAAGTAATACAGTGAGATCTAAATGAAAATATCACGGTGACTGAGAATGCGTGTTAAAAAGAATTAGTATTCATCAGATGTCTATTCCTGAAATTCTTAGTCTTAAATGCAGATCTCTTATTGGAAAAAAGGACTACCTACAATTTCTCCTTAACCTAAACATATACCGTAACTGGTTTTCACAGTTCTAAAATCTTGGCTACATGACCTGTATGATGATAATTTGATATCGCTAAACGGTTTCTAGATTCCTCGTCAGAATCTCTCTATCATCAATAAAAAGTGTGGTAGTAGTATTGCTACCTTCATGAACATGAACTCGTATGTGTACATGGACAAAGAGTAATTTATTGAGATACTGTATTCTGGAAATTCATATTGTACTAAACATACTACTAAATAAAGCTATTATTATTATTAACCTCTAATAGCTTTGTTAGAGAATCCCTTTTCGTTCAACCTACAATTCATCCACAATATTTTACTTTATATCGTCATCTTTTTATTTTCAGTCGGAATACCTTGTCTTAAATGGTCCGGGACAGAAGGCGATTACAATGTTCTAGTTATCCAGCTACTTGGTCCTAGCCTAGAAGATTTATTTAATTTTTGTGGTCGAAGATTTAAGCTAAAAACGGTACTTTTGTTAGCCGATCAAACAATCACACGTGTTGAATATATACAAAATAAAAATTTTATTCATCGGTAAGTTGACTTTTTTGTATCACTGAGTGAGGTTGGTAAATTTATGGTTTCTGTAAATAATAATTTTGTTACTATACTTAGCCTTGTATCATCCATTTGTCCCCAAGAGTGAAATTTTACGGTTCTAATATTTTTAATATTCATTTCTGTATGATGGATTTCTTCGTACAGTTGTGTAAGCCAAAATCTAAAAGTATTTTATGGGAATTTTTCATTCAAATTAAAACGAGTAGATTCACAAGATTTGAATGCCGAGTGTTTGTAAGATATTTGGATAAAATGTATTTGACAAAACAGTCGCAGTGAATGAAAATAATAAAATTTTCAACTATTCGCTTGGCAGATCAATCGGAGCTTCTTCAGGGAAATGATCAAAAATCTAATCTATCGAACATATACGTAAATAAGATGTAAGGTGCAACTATGATCGTGAATCGAATGTAGAGTAGAAACATTTTAAATGAGTCATTTTAAATGAACTAATATTCAGAATATATTGGATAAAGAAGGGTGTGTGTCAGTTAGTCACTCACATGGTAGAACTTGGTACATGCGTACATCAGTTCAAGTTACCATGCCCCAATTATCAGATAGAGATTAAATTGTCGGACCAAACCATAGAGTAGGGAAGATAGTAACAGAATTAGTATTAATGGAAAGGAATAGAGATCGGAGATAAGATTTAAGAAAATATGATTCAGTAGAAGGAAAATTATGATAAGTTCAGAAACTTAGAATTTGTAAAGGGTGTGTGTGTAGTTTCTGTGTCGTAAAGCGTTTGTGAATATATGTTACCTTAGCCAATGATAACGAAGATGAGTAGGCAGTTTGAAGATCGATTTTTCAAATCCTGCAAACTTGTGAATTAATAAAATTGAGTATATACAATAACGACTATAAATCAAATGGTGGATGTATGCTTGCTGAAAGTAAAATATTTGAACTATGTAACTAGGGTAAGAGCTAAGTGTATATATATATATATTTGTTAGAGTGTTGGTGTAGGTGGTCGACAACGGCAAGTTTAATTGTAATAGATAACTAAATAGAATGTAGTTCACATTATTGGTAACTAAAAGGAAGTTGGAGTAGTAGATAATTTCAGAATTCATTTATTAATCATTAACTAACATTGTGCGGTTAAAAGTAAAGCGTTCATCGCGGAGCCCTAGGGTCGTTGGTTCAATCCCTGGTGGGTCGTGGATATGCACTACCGAAGAGTCCCATACTATGTCGAAACGGCTGTTCAGTGCTTCCTGGTGATTAATGGTTGTCTAATTCAAACCAATTTGTGGCATTGAATTAGCATTCAACAGTCTCCACAACACCCAATCGCATCGAATTGTCATGCTTTAAAAAAACTGTTGGGAAATTGGTTGTCTAGAAAGAAAAAATAGCGCTAGGACTAAGTAAATTTTTTTTAATTCGATGAATTCCTTCAATACTATTCCATGTTCATGCTTCAAAATCTATCAAAATCATGCCTGTAATTTGAAAGGAGATTTCATATCTTTTGATACTAATGAATGATGCAAGTAATTTAGTAATAGGCAAATATCAATTTGTGATTGAATATTGAAATTAGATGAAGGATTAAATAATCCTACTTATTAATTCTTCAATTATAATTAATCTCTAAAGCTTAGTCTCAAGTTTCTTGTATTTGCTCATTAGAGAGAAAAAACTTATCATACGATTACATAGTTAGTTAGCCAATTCATATATTTCATATAAAAGTATTTTATTGTAATATACTTTGTAACAAATTCTAGATAGGAAGTAAATGTCATTCTGTTAAATTTGTGTAGCAATGATATCATTAAAACACTTATTAGAAATTATTAATTAATTGATGACAACTTTTACTTACTAAAGCTACGGACATACCTGAAGTTAGTCATTAATGGTTTAAATTTATGTTAGGTAATCATTGAAAACCAAGAACTTGCACCGCACATCTATTTTGTCCTAGTATAAGCAGTGCATAGAGTGTAGATACGTTTTACGTGATTATTGAATATATCGCAGTTTTTTAGTAAAGTTTTCTATGTGTTAATTGAAAATGTAATGACATATGACCTACCTAACTTCCGTCTGCTAACGGTTAGTGTTTAGAATTAATAATATTTTTTAAGGTAAACGTTAGGTCAGGTTTACATGAGAATTATGATTTAGTTTTAGAGATAAAGTTAGTTTTAGTGTAATTTATCGTCTACATAAGTAGTCAATATTTTGTTAGCTTGACAATATCGTTTTTCCAACAATGATGATACATATCAGTTTGTTGAAGTTACATGAAATGTTTTTACTGTTAGTTAATAGCAGTGTCCCCAGCATCTTTTTTAGTGATTCTTTTCTTTCATTTTGTGAGTGAGTGCAATTTTCGTCATGGATTTCACTTCACATTTTAACTATTACTTTATTTGTATTCAACTGGTACATCGGGCTGTTCATCGATATCAACTGATTAAAAGAAAATTCTTTAATATTCAGCACCCCCCTACCCAGTGAGTCAACAGTAATTCAGCTAAAAGTACTGGCAAAATGCACATGGAAGAAAACTGTTTCAAATATGGACACATCCTAACTAAATTTTATTGACTAGTTTATTTTCATGAGTATTAGTTTGTATCATCATGTTAGTTAGTATTCATGATTGAATTTCAGTCATTCTTTATTAGTGGATTCAAGAAGCTATTTTAGTGTGATATTCATGTGCTAATTAAAAGACGAATATACGTGCTGTGTATTAACCTATGGGTGCCAAAATAGGATACATGCATAGTCTGCAGATCTTTCTCCAAAATCTTTTCGAAACGACTCTCATGTATCGTGTGATAACCGAGTAAGCAACGCTTAGTGAGATTAGGCTCAGAATACCAGGTAACTATACCAAACGGTTGATAAGGTCATGAATCTTCAACGTCCCACGTGTTTTGGATACGTATTATGTATATCTGACCGATATTAGGTGTAGGATTAAAGAAAAATAGAATTAGTTAATCGGAAACTTGACATCAATCTATAAAGTCATTTATTATTGGTGTGACTCGTGTTGGTAGATATAAATTATCTGGTTGAAGTCCACTAGATAATCACGACTAGTGGCTGATGACATTTGGTATTATGGCTGAGAATCAGTTTCAGTGGTACTGACATACTCACTGTTGATCGTTTTCTAGATGTTAAGTGTTAGTATTCCTTCATACACAAATTTGTTTTATTCCCTCTTGTCAAACTATAGTGTTGTATGAATCCTGTTAATTCGATCTGGTCGAGGTTATGTGTTATTGTAATTGGATCTAACTCAAATGTGTTTCTGTTATGACGCGTAGAAAAGAAGGAGGAGGAGATGATTTTGGTTGGTGGACGCGAACACCAATGAGATGCGTGCCTAGTTGAGAATGTACGATTGACTTAAGCCCACTCACCCCCAGGTCGACAATAGGACAACCAGAATTGAGAACAGGAAGACTGAGAGAGCAAGAACTGAGAACCGGAAGACTGAGAACTGAGAATTGGGAACTGAGAACGTTCTATATTTTAATCATGCCCTTATATACACATGAAATCAGACCACACAGTAAACCAATTATAAATCTAACCTTGATACAGAACAAAAGAAATAGTGGTAGTGAATGTGGAGAACTTGTACACAATAAAGTAGACGTAGTTCGTAATAATAAAAAATACACAAAGAATCAATACACTAAATGAGAGAACCGGGCAAGGGGAACGTAACAGTCATAGAAATAAAATGATTACATCATTCATGAATAAAATAACGAGAATAGTCCCCCAAAATACAATTCTGAAAGTTCGTTACTTCGCCCGGCGTAACAGTTTCAAACTTACGTTGTTATTTAAGGATATCATGCAAAATCGTAATGATAAAATAAATACTTCATGCTTTGTTAACACGTTATCTTTTGTCTGTACTTTATTAGATGCCGTTTTAGAGTTTGAAGCATTAGGCCAGGTTTTGAATTTTATTATTATGATATTAACACATTTGTTACAGGTATATACAACTGTTAAATCACAGATTAGAAAGAGCATTTGCCCTATATTGTATTACTAGTGTGATGAGTACTATTTGGAAGATTTCCATATGTAGTACATGACGTAATGTCATGCGAAGTGACATCAGTAGACAGTTGGTTTGAAAATAAGCAAGGAGTAGACAGAATCTGTAGGAGATAAGAAGAGAAAAAAATCGGAAGCAGTATTAAACGAACTTAGTGTAAAGAACACAACAATGTGCAAATAGATATATAAGATTAATCTATGCGTCATTTGTCACTGTAATTTCGCAAACTAAACTATTTCTTTCGTCCACTCATTCGTTCTCCAAATTCGCTGTTAACTAGCTAGTTTTCATTGGTTCTTATACAAAATAGGCATTGTTTATTGTTTATTGCATACGATGACAAGAAACATTCAATTTTAATTTAATTCACTAAGTTTAATCAAAGCATGTGAAATTTGAAAGTGTGCAAATTTTATTTTATGACTGAACGTGTATTTGTCTGTTTCTCTGGCCATATTTGTGCATTTCAGAATAGACAATTTATCTACTTATTAGAACTTTACTAAAAATATAAATAAACAAATAAATAAAATCACTGCCTTGACTCTGTAAACTATCATTTAAGATAGACGGGGAAGGGACTGCTTCTTTTCATAAACATATATCTATTACGTATTCAGATTATTTATTGTTACTTCAATTCGTTAACATTGTAGACTGGCGTTTTGTTCTTGTTAGAATATTAATGTGCTTTGCTACTTAATAATAATATGCCTTGATTTGCATAATATTGGCTCTATTTTTGTTTTGATTTTGAAAATCAACGAACACTTAAATGAGTTATTACTTATGTTACATAGTTTTTAAGCATTAGCATGTACTGTATCACATTAGTAAGACTGAATCTATCCATATCATTCCCAATATCTATTTAATGTTTTATGTCCAGTACATAATATCGTTTATATGTTCATTTATGAATGTGTTCAGTAATGAATTTCGTGACCTTGATTATTTGAACGAGTAAGAACCTAATATTGATCCATAGGTGAAAACACAGTGATACTGTGTGACAAAGTGATAACCGTTCACGAGATACGATTATTGTTTATTCGGATCCCCGAATAAATTGAGATCAATGACAAGATCATGAACTAGAAGGTCAATTTTTTTTATCTAATAAAATGACGTGCTTGTATAAAAAAGTACTAAACACAAATAACGTGGTTAAGTATCACAGTTAATTGGCCGATATAGTACTTAGTTTGTTTGTATTCGTCTCAGATTGATCTTGGTTGAGTACCACTGAAAATCATGGAGCACTGGACAACTATTTCATCTTTGTCTAAGAGTCTTCAGCAGTGTTCGCCTTCTATTCCTCTAGGGAATCGCAACCAAGAGCTTCTGGTTTTATGGCCTGTATCCAACGGTAAAATTCTCAATTTCAGTAGTATGCAACAGAGATCAATCTGTAACGAATTCAAACAACAGATAATTTTAAACATTCTCATCACTTCGGCTATTTTTTCGAGCTTCTTAGGTAATATGAGGATGAAATTCGTTGCTTTTCAAATGTCGCACGGACACTCAAAAGTCTTCTTCCTATTTCTGATTTTCTCAGCCTTATATTCTTATTATAACGGCTAACTTAATCTCTCAGTATGCTGTTCTTTGTAACCTCTGAAGTAGAGTTGATTGTTCAAATTAAGAAGGAATTAACTAGATTTTTTTGAAAGAAAAGGGACAGTGAAAAAAACTAATTAATTGTATTCAGTTATTTATACTTTTACAATAGCATATGTTATGTGTACGTGAATATTAGATTATTATTGTACATACACTGTTACCATATGTATTCCATGTTTATCTAACTGCGTGTAATGATTCACAAATTTTATGCACATATTCATATTGCATGTTCTTTTAATTTTATCTTGTATCCAACATCATATGATCTGTACATCATATTAAGTAATTAGTTAATTAATAATTTATGGATGAACAACCAGATATGATATTTTTACCTAAACGATAAGAATAATCACTTCGTCGTGATGACTTCTCCAATTATCAAGCCTGAGATTCCCGAACTTTAATCAGAAGTTGTGGGATGACAAGTCGTGAACTATATATCCATATGGTTCAAAAGCACATGATAATATACACCAACTATACGACCGTAATGTACTATCTATCTATCTATCTATCTATATATATATATATATATATATATATATATATATATATATATATATATATATATTCTGATCTAAACAACAACTTCCAGTGTTTCTCATTACCATTTATTTACAATGCCATAATTGATTACAACGGTAGGATTTATTATTCATTGACTAATCACCAGACGTAAAGGTTTTAGTTTTAATTCTTGGTAATTTTGTAAGTGTGAAGCGTCGAGTCCATAGACGAGGTAGACAACAATTCTAAAGAATACCCTTTGGCTTTGTAATAGTTTTCTTGTTTGCTGTCAGTGTGTGAAAGTGATTCTTTATTCTTGCCCTCTCTTGTTTGGGCATTCAGTATCAAAAACACAAATTATTAGTATCCACACTTTGCTTTCAACATGAAGTTTATGCTCACTGAAAACGATAACAATAAGAACTGTAGTAGTGGACTTGTATTCAGATTATAAATACTATACACGACACAAGGCATTACGATTTACGCATATACTAGCCATTTTATTAAGTACAAAGAACATCAGATGGATGTATGATGACTTATTTGTTTTTCAAAGCATTATCTTGTACCATAACACTTTCGAATATGTACCATCCTGCCTCTTGAATACGTCACAGTAAAGTTATGAATGAAGAGCAGATGAACTGTGTTGCTTCGCATAGTAAATCATGATAAAAATACAACTTGTTCTGAATAACGAAAAATTTGACAAATTTGACTATTCATTAGATGATTCAATTTCTTTAATATAAATTTTAGCAGTTAATGAATTTTCACAGAAATAAATGAATTAAGCGACTGTTTTTCACTCATGCTGATATCCTTTTATCTATGTGTTGATATATTCCGACTAAGAATATTGCTTGAGACTCAATTCAATTAAACAGTCATTTCGTATAGTGCATTTTATGCAGCCCTTGCAATTTCTGTGTAATTTTACATTTTACTTTCGCTATCGATCTCCAATACCACTAATCGTTTATTTGTTAAGTATACTAGTTAAGTCGAGGTGGATTTTGTGGAGATAAGTATTTAATTTTGTTATCTTTCACGGATTGACCTCAGTTGGTGTCATTGAAAGGCAGAAAATACTAGACATGTTTTGTCATAGTATGAGATCCCTTGTCAATGTGCACCCCTGAATCCTCCAGAGGATCGAACTCAAGACCTTAAGACCATGTGGCTATCACCATTGGACCGGTTTCTTAACCAGTGGAGTCCAGACTTATCGGAAATGAAACAGTTCTCACAACTAAAATTGACTGATCGCCGTACCATATTACAACTCTATTGCAGCCGGAATTTTTCCACTAGACACCGGCTTATTGATGCCAATGATTAAGTGATTGCCGCGTGACCTGAAGCTTCTGAGTTCAGTTTCCTCGCAGAATCGACGGTATACACTGCTGAGACATCCCATATTTGGACGAAGAAATTGTTTTATATTCTCTAGTTTTTAATGATATCTTTTCGAAATCAACCTGTGACGAACAATTAATTAATTTATTTTAAGTTGTTTGGAAATAAACACATTCTAAGTGAAGGCTACTTCGATTTGGTATGACATTTAGGTTAATTTTTGTTTGTATAGGTTGCTTATGTTGACTGTTTACATGACGTACTAACTGCAAGCTAAATAATCATTGAAAATCAGGACACTCTTGATAACTGTTTTGTCCTAGCATGAGATTCCTTGTAAGCTCTAATTCGTTGCATTGTTAGATGTCTCAGTACATCTAATGATACTTGGTTTGATTCCCGGTAGATTTGTGGATTGTCACTGCTAAGGAATCTTATATTTTTATCGTAGTTCTTATTATAATAATCTTTAACATTGTTTAGTTTATAGAGAGGAATTACTTTATAGTAGCATTTCAACTGTACTATTATTCCAACTCTGAAACGCAATAACGTCCTTCTAACGAGTACTAAGTAAGATAAGTTTCACATATTGGATCTCATTGTTGACTATGATTTAATTCTTAAAAAAAATTACAGGGAATATGGAGATAATTAATCAGCTCTTATCAAATTTAATCTTCAATATCAACAACGGAAAACTCATACTCATACAGTCATCTGATTTTTAAACTTTATTTCTATGTGAATAATAAAGACATTTGATATTTTGGTATACATTTTAATTTCCATTATATTCTCATGTTGTAGTGATATTGTGTTTAATACAGCTGATTTAACTTCATGTGTACTTACGCATGGATATCTTTTTTATAATGAATAAAAGTAACTCGAAAAGTCTCAATCTCAATAAGACTGATTTATCGTAGTAAGGTAATTCGTGTATATACTATTGTCACTTGACCAAGTAAAGTGATGTAAACGTGCCTTTACTCATACTTCAACACTGCCCACTGCGACATGGTTGACATTGTAGTTAGTTGATAAATTTGGCCTACAAAATGTTATGACATTAGTTCATTAATGTGCCGGTCAATGATCTGAAACATACTAAGGGGTACTGGTCTGTTGGTTAGGGTCCACCCAAAATGCTCATCATCAAAGTTGAGATATTGTCCTGTATTCAGGTTTGCATACCGGCTGAGTGAATTCAAGTGAATGACCACACTAAGATTTTCATGTCTGTTTGACAGTCAGCACACACCGATTGCGCGTGATTCTAGTCTTTTCTAGTGAGATCTGCTTCCCGATTTCACATCGAGAGCTATAAAATGTAGTTAAGAGCGCGATTTCAGTGAACTTCAGTTACTTGCATCGACAGCACATGAAAATGAAGTTGACGGTTGTGAAGTTTGGTTATGATCATAGTGATCTGGAATGCTATTTAGGGTATAATCGCTTTTATAACTTTCCTGTTACCCCTACCATGGAGATGTTATGAAAAGGAAATTGGACTATGAGTAATCTAGATGACCTGTGAGCATGTCTACAGAGCCCAAAAGAAGTCTGTCACATGTAGCCTTTTGGTGAGTAGATTTTAATGTGTTAGCTCCTTACTTTTAAGGCCTTACCAATAAGAAATGGAAATCTGTGTAGTACAGCGAGATGTACATTTTCAGAGCTGATGTTTCTTAATCCCGTTCTTTTGTTGTAAGAAGACAGCACCACTGCATTGGTAGTTGTCTAACAGAAATACTTTACTGCGATTATACCGCATACCATAAGCTTGCCACTTTGAGTTTTACCTCATTGATTGACTCTTCTGACATGGCTGAGCATAAGGAACTAATTGTTTCATCTAGTATCCCCCTGATTGATTCATTATGACTGACTTGATGGATTTAAATTATGTTTATACATTTCTTTAAAATAATCTATTGTGCCACTTTCACATGCATACCTGCATTTTTCTCGCTATGTATTAGGCAGATAGAATTGATTTGTGAATATACAAACTACTTATATTATTCTTATTATCATTTTTTTCAACTTATCTAATACAAGAAAAAAGGAATTAATAACAGGTCATACGTTTTTTTGCACATATTTCACATGGTTTCCTCTGTCAACTTGATTCTAAATTTTACTGTTATCATTGATCTAATTGATGTTATATACACACTTTTTTAAAGGTAGTTTTGGTTACAGCAATAAACATTGCATAGAAACTAGACTATTATATTTTACAGTGTACGTTTCCTTCGATGTAACGTAGTCAGTTTTATTTTCAGATTATCCATGTATAATAAAAATTTATGTATAAGTTAGCACTGAAAATACGTAAATATTACTTATTGAGATACTGATATTTATAATATATGACTAACAACTGCTTAATATACTAATGATTAAATGAAGTTAAGACTTCAAATACCTGACAACCTACTTACTTTAAGTGGTTGAAGGTAGTCAGCATGAAACCCTACATAATGTAAGTTCTATGCTAAATTGCCGTTAATCTAAAAGACGTAAGTATAGTTTTGAGGTGGACTGATTCTTCATTAGGAACTTGAACCCAATTAACGGTAAGGATTAGACAAGCATAACATGAGCCTTTACTCAGTCATCAATCAGTGTGAAGTTATTAACTCACTTGTTTTGAAAACAATGACATCTTATAGACAACTGATCTCCCCTGACTTGTGGTGAAGTAAATTTGGGACAATCGATCTTTATAAAAGCTTGTTAATATCGTGTACGTATTGAGCTATTATCAGTATATTTGCTGATCTATATTTTATTAATGTTTGTGTGAACTCATCAATGACAATAATGTGCACACAAAGACACTGCCTTTCGTGTTTCTTCATCTGTACGTTCTAATCGTTCTGGATATAAAATCATACGTCAGTAGTCAAGTCTTATAATTGTGTTTATAAAGCATCGATGAAGATACCTGCGTTTAGCGGTTGTTTAGAGACATAAGTCTAACTAATCGGTTGTTCGCTAGAGTAAACACCAAGCATTTTATCCACTAGTTCTACTAATTTAGGTGAGGCCATAGATTTTACCGATATGATCAGTATTTGTTGCATATTAGAGGGCAATCTCTGAAGCTACATCTGCTTTAACACTTTATCATCAAACGTGAGCCAGCTAGTTCTCACATATGTCGTAAAAGTTGCAATGGTTTACAATCTCCTATGTAACACGTACCTATTAATCTTCATGAACGTTTCTCGTTAAATGCCGAAGTTTGATGAGTCACTTTCTTTAAGTCTCTTAATACGAGCTAATCTCGGGCATACGATCGATGACGTCGCCAGCCTATACCACTATCTCCAGTAACAATCATCCTACCAGGTATGCACATCGTGCTGCTCGCTCTTTTGCACATCATGCCTGAAACAGTGCTTTTGCCTGGACAAACCACATCCTGGGATTGTGTATACTATACGTAGGTTTCTAAAGGTTAGAAATAGCTCTGACTATCTGTACAGGTTTTAGAAGTAGACGTGTTTCTTTCGTTAGTTGGTGAGGGTGGATATTTTCTGAGCTCATGATAAAATTCGTAAGTCAGAATTATGCAGTCCAAATGATTCCAAAAGTAATAATGAGAAAAATATAGGATATGGGTATATAAGTTCTAAAAACCTATGTGCTAATATACCGATAAAATGTAAATTGTGTGTATGTTTATGTGTATAAATGCAACACAAGGTCAGCCATAGACAATGTAGAACCTGGCATATACGAGTAATATGTCTAAGTTGCCATACCACGTTAACATGGCGAGACTAAGTTTACAAGAATTATGCTACGAAAGAATAAAACGGAGAATTATAGTAATGGTGGGTACGAAAGAATAATCGGACCTAAGATTTAGACGAAAATTAAAAGCAAATACGCTTGTACCACTATGACTAGTTCTTAGTCATGTCACTCACTGTCTCCATCCATTGATTGCGATTATTGCACGGACCCCAACCAGGTAATAGACATCTACCTACATGGCTTAGACCAACAGTCAGAGACTTCATCGGCTGATGCTATATTTCGAGTTAATTGCTCCTACCCTCCTTCAATCCTACTCCTAACCCAGTCAATATTGGGCGACGAGGCAGGCAGTGGCTGGACATACACAACACATGTCCCAGTCATCTCAGTTGGTGAAGGTTTACAGCCTCTTCGACTGACTTGCCATGTTTTCTTAGTACTCTCTGTGTAACATCAATATTGTTTATTTTGTCATTCCACAATATATGGGGGATACTTTAAGGATTTCTATTATCAAAGACCTCCAGCCTATGTATATCTTCTATTTTCATTGCCAATGTTTCGCATCCAAGGGTTACAACAGAGCGGAATGCTGTTTAGTACACTCAACCTTTCGTTAAGAGACGGATATGTCACCTACTCCACAGGTGATGTAAGTTTTTAATAGCTAGTTGTGTCTTCTCAACCTGTACTGAGATTTTGATTGACATCAATTCACCATTTGTGATGATACTTCTAAGATTAGTGAAGTGGTCAGCGTGCTCATCTAATTCATTCCCTATGACCAGTCTGTATGATGATGTATGCTAAATGTGAAGTAATGTTTTGAATTCAGTGGGAGAGAAATGCATCCCAAATATTTTCTCATTGTTACTCAGAGTGTTTAGTCGACTCCGCATGTTGATAGCGTCTTCACCGAGTAGGACTAAGTCGTCTTCATATTCTAAACCTCATTGTTGTAGATCTATTTCTGAAGATCAGGTGAAAGTGTAACTTCTAAGAGGACACTTGTAACAAAATTAAATACGAGGTGGGATAAGGGTAATCTCTTACAAACGCTACCTGAAATTGACAATTCTGTTAACACTTCGCTGGGAGCTCTAACTCAACCAGTAGCGTTCGAGTAGAGAACATTCATTAATTATATGTACTTTCGAGGTATGCCTTTTAATGACAAACACTGCCACCACTGGAGATGATAATTCGTGAAGTAAAGTGTGCATTTTCAGGTTTGACCTTATTTTACCGCACCCTTTCTTTGTAGTAAGGAGGCATCATTATTACGCTAGCTGTTAACACCTCTGCAGTCGGTAGCAGGATGTTTTCCCCGGCCTTAAGTTTTCTGCTTTCAGTCTTATCGCACTTCAGACCTCCTGCCTAACATAAAAAGGGCCTTAAAGGACCAATGTAATCCTATTAGTTCATCACGATAGGCAAGCCCAACCACATCACGGTAGCAGCAACAGTCTGAATAAAATATGTCAAATGATAAAGATGTATATAAAGAAACAAAAGAGTATGCGAATATTATAACAGTCAGTATTAATGCACAAAATGAATTTAAAGTTTATTTGCGATTGTTGATTGCGTGTACAAAAGTACTTATTCTATGCGCTTCCATATGCAGACCAAGATAGTGTGCCAGTAATCCGAAATCATGCAAAAACTTTAAAGTAACATGAGCTGCAGAAACTAAAGGATTCTTTGGGTGCGGGAGTGGGATAAATATTATGATATTATTAATCAGTATTTCTCGTGTTTATCACAATGCAGGAAAGTAAAAACAAGATTGGTGGACCTATAATTATGTTTCCAGAGCACAGTGAAAGCATTAAGACGAAAAAATTCTAATAGCAGTGTGTGTTTGTGCGTGTAGTATATTGTTTTTATTGTTATAATCAAGCCTACATTAATAAACTACGTATAGACAGATAAAAGTTCAATATATATATATACGACATTAAAAAGCACTACAGATCCCATGTTTTAGATGAAAGCTTTTATTCACTTCAAGTGTAGTCGACAGTTTCCTGTTTAATAATTAAGCATAGTGATATATAGGAATTATGTCTTTTTAGTGTATGTACTAAAATAAATATTTCGAATCATTCAACATAATTGTTTACGACTTGAACAATTAATGCATAAAGTATAAATATTTGATTGCCTGTTATTGAAAAGTTTTTTGTGAAGAATACTTTATGATGTAATACTATAAAATTTTTAATTCATCAACACATGTACAACTATTTCCAACACGTTTTTATGCTTAATCTGTTAATGCAGTCTGACTACTCAGATTTAATTGTCTTTGAAAACATTCCTAACCATAATAATATTTTAGTGCTGAGTAAATTTGCTAGGAGTGGCCAAACCAAAATGTGATATTGTTCAATGAACACATTAATTGTTGGTCTGAGCCATACTTGTAGATACAGATTACCTATTTTGAGTCCATCACTATTAGTGGTTGAAGATGTTGAGTAACATGAATTACAATCAGTCACAGAGAAGTAGTTACAGTGATTTTTTGCCATCCTCTAGAGTTTCTCTTGAGTACCGTTATTTCTTCATATGGACTATTTGCATTGTTCCATTAAATTCTGTCCTCAATGTTAAGTCCTTCCGATTATCATCGCATAAAATTGTTTCAACTCCTATTGTATTCATCTTGTTAATATTATTTCGTGTCCAACTATTGTGTGGAAACTTGAACAGTTATACATTTTTAACAGGCTCTACGTTGTTTATGACTGATACTCGGTTTTAATGATCACCTGCAAATTTCATGTACGGAGATGTTCCACAGTAACAATTTCGATTGTTACGACAGCATTGATTTTCATTTATTTCATTGCACTCACGCTTTGAGAGTTGATAAAAAGATGTTTACTCTACGTATTGTTTATATTATATTCTTCTTGTTGAATTCTAACATTTACGGATAGTCCTACATATAACAGTAGAATCTTAATTTTTTAGCCTTTTTTTCGTAGAGTTCATTATTCCGTACATGCTGAGCGTGAACCATTACTTGTAAGAGATATTTGAACAAAACGCTTATTACAAACTTTTTAAAATTCAAAAAAGTACCACAGTCGTATTTTCATCCCCTCAATGTTGAATTTATTTTCTAATTGTCCTTCTTAAATGATATAACGTCCTAATACTTCCCCCACTTTAGATTTTGCTAATATGTAAATAATTATTATCACCAATCGTATAGGTTGTTTTATGTTTAGAAATTAGCACAAGTTATCTGACTCAACATCAAAATAATCTACGTAACTCTATTATATTCAGCACTTTTTGTTTTATGTACAAAACTTGATCTATTGAGACTATCCTCAATTCATTAAACATAAAATTACGCGTCCTGACAACCAGAATCTTAGACATTGAAGTAATAATCCGAGTTAAGTGATGGTAAAATATTCAACTTTTATTGATTTTCGATCATTGTTTATCATTATTAATTCACTTACCGGGTGCATATTTTTGTGCATGTTTAAGAACCACTCTGTGTGTGAAGTAGTAATACTACTACCTTATTGTTTAGATGGGGGTGGGGTTCGAACCTGCAGTTGAGTGGCTAAGCCAACCTTTAATGTAACTCACCACAATCGTTTGTGCTTGTATTACCATCTGACATTCTTCATTATGACCGAGATTTAACTTTAAGAAATGAATTCATTTTTATCTTGTTCTTATTTCTCAGGGTCAAATGCATATCACTTCTTACTTGCTTTTTAATTTATTTATTTAGTGACATTAAACCGGATAACTTTTTGATGGGTTTGGGTAAACGCGGGAACCTTGTATATTTAATTGATTTTGGATTAGCAAAAAAATATCGTGACAGTCGTACACGTCAGCACATACCTTATCGAGAGAATAAAAATCTTACTGGAACAGCTCGTTATGCAAGTATCAACACACATTTGGGAATAGGTAAGATAAATTGTTAAATGAGTTTTCATTTATATCTGTGAATTTGAAACCTCGTTTATAGTGTTTCTTCTCTTTTTTTCCACTTTTGAAGACGTAATTACAGGTTCTTGTATTCAGCCTTGAATCATACACTCCCCTTTGATAAACCTAAATTTCGGGTACTATAAGATGTATATGAGTGGTTTTCACTACCCCAGTTTTACACGCCTTAAAATGTTACCTCAAGAGTCTGAGAACGAACCTGAAGTAATTGTGGTCTTTGTAAACTACAATCATTAATTCAGAGCCCAAGCGATAACTACTTGTTGACAGACACATGTAGCCTTTGTTTGAGCAGCCTTGGATATGCTAGCTCCATATTTTTAAAGACTTATCTCTTACGACGAAAATCCGTGACATACGGTGAAATGTGTTATGTTGTTTTTAGGGTCGACCTTTTCTAACCCTATCCGTTGCTAGAGAATAGCATCCCTTCAGTTACCTGTTCTCAGAGAGAAACATCGTTTTACCGTTGCACCCCTTTACAGTTGGCAGCATAATTTTGTTCTTAGAACTTGAATTTGATGCTCCTAATCTTACCATTCTTCAACTGGCTACTTTGGCATCGTAGGACATGAAAAAACTAGTTTTCTAACAAGCGTAGCTTGATTGAATTATTACATTGTGCAAGCCTGACTACAACATCATTGTTGTAGCCAAAGTCGGATAAAATTTTGTTGATCGAGTTGCTTTTGTGAAAGGTGCATATAGTGTAACCATTAAGCTGTGATTCCATTTCTGTCGAGCTTAGATTGATGTTTGTTTTTATTTATTCTTATGGTGTTTGTTACAGTGGTGTATACGGTGACCTTCAGCTACGTTGAGGATTATTAAATCCATACAGTTTTTAAGGCGGAGGAAAGTATAAAGATTTAAATTCTAAAAACATCAACCAGAGATGTAATATAATTGTTCGGTGAACTGAAAGTTATGCATTTACGATCCTGTGGGGTCGCGTGATAATTAATTACGCGGTCACTGGATGGAAACACTGGTTTGCATGTCTCAAATTCGGTCATAGTGTTTCAAGTGTATTCACTCTTGATCTTCTCTTAGGTCATTTCCGTTATCTTTTCGCAAATACCTTCGTCTTATTCCTCCCTGTTATAACCTGTTGTGGTGTTATTCTCGTTAATTTGTTGTCGTCGTGTTAATATGGATTGCAATTCGAAAGTATGCACACCTTTTCCAGGCCCTACGTTGTTCACCACTGACTAATTGACATGTATTACCAACAATTGTGTTTACCACAGGCAGTTCTTTATTGTACATGCATCAATAGCTGTCAGTAGTAAATAAACAGTTATATTGGCTTACGGGTGCGGGGGGGGGGAGGTGTCTGTATCATTCTCACTTTTCGTTAAATATGTTTTGTTGAATATTTTCGTTAATTTATCTGTTTATTTCGTGATTGATTTTTGTATCCTAAAGTGCTATTCTCACCAAAATTTACATTTTAAAACCTTATCTTTACTACATTTGTGCTTTTTATCCGAAATCTCATAATGCTTTACCCTAACATGTTCATAACAGACAACTGTGCATAACTTCAGTCACAATTGTAACCGTTTGTGTAAATTACACTTTAGTATGCGACATATGCTTACTGAATAAATGGTAATATGACTGAAAACGATACGGTAAAAACGTTGCGGATAACTTCAAGTGAAAAATATCTGCTTGTTGTAACTCACATACCATGTACAGTTGCGACTTTGAGCTACACCATGTATTGTGAACTAGTGATGCTAACAAGCTAATCAAATCAGAAATAAGTGAGGCTCAAATCTATAGCTTAGTGGCTAATTGTCGAATGCTTTAACTCATTAAGCCATCGCTTGTTATACACTATCAGTAAAATGCGAATTCAGTCCTTCGTATTAACAGTATATATGTATATATATATATATATATAATTTTTCTTGACATCTGTTTACTTGATTAGATTTTTTATGGTTTACGGCGTGAAAGAATAGGACAGTGGTGACATGTATATCAACATTATATATATATATATATATATATATATATATATATATATATATATATATATATATCTTTCTATTTGAGGATCACCTTATGCGGGTATTACAGACATATGTTTGTATATCTGCTTGTCTATATTCATATGTGCCTCAAGATTATAGGTGCTTCCGTTGCGAAAAATAAATCAGCGAGATAGTAAAGGTTCTGTGGTTGAATTTATTATATTAGTTATTCACTATGTATGAAATTGCCAGATAAACACAAAGGTAGTAATGTGTTTGTCTTAGTATAATGAATAGTCTTCTTTCATTTTGATTAACCGGCAAACAGCATGATTGGAAAGAATATAATAGCGATCAAACTAAAGCGTGACATCAGACCATAAATTTCATTGACTGCTGATGTGAGTCATGTTAGTTGGTGTAGACTACTTGTTTAGGTTCTTTGTAGGGTCGGAAATAATGACTAACATAGTTCTTTATTGGTAACAATGTGGCAAGCGTATTAATTCTTTGTCTTTGTTTAAATTATATTTATACCTTTTTATTAAGAAAAGCCATCTATTTTTCCTACCAAATTGTAAATTTGATAAATAAACAATATTCCTGTTCCTATTATCTGTATTAACTTTTATGTGATTGGTTAATGTCACTTTTAACTTGCTAATTTTGCTGTCTGTTTACAAGGTAACTCTTGAACCATTGAAACCAAAGAAACACTGGATAGTTGTTTAGTTTTAGTATAGGGATCTTCAGCACTGGGCATCCGCAACTCAGCTAGAAAATTGATTTACAGTAGACTCCTGAGCTGATAATCCAACGGTTGACATTTGTAACTTAGTTTTTGAGATACATTCACACTATCTCATCCATTTTCACCCGTGAGTAACCTCCTAACAACCAACATAGTCGAACTCTACTATTTACCCCTTACTAGGGATCCAGGAATCACCTAAAGTTAGTCATTAGAAAACTGACGGTGATTGCAACTAGGGGGGTGGGGCATTGTGTAGACTGGTGTGTTCAAACTTTATATCTCGAATCAACTTGAGCTAGACAATTAGTACTCAATGGTTTTTACTCACTATCAAACCCAGGTTATATCAAATTCAAGTCTTTACTACACCCATTTATAAGGTCGATTTTTCAATATTATTACATAGCTGAGGCAATATAATTTGAATCTTCTAGAACTTTCACGTATCCAATCGATTTTTTGTGTAGGGGGGAGGAGTTTTAGTGCGTGTTATTGTTTGCTGCTCTCCGTATCTTTCGTAGATCTGGTTTCTATGTTAGTAAAATATCAAGTGATACGAGTTCGAATATAAACCGAATCTAGCATACAACTTCTATTTCACAAATTAATTCTATCTTAAATAATGTTCTAGATGTCTAGTCCGTTTCAGTGCCAGATATTACTACTACTGTTGATTGAGTAATCGTACTTGAACCTGATGTGCATCTCTTGAGAACATGTACTAATGACTGGTCGTTGGGTGTTTAATTTGAGAGCAGTACTGTCTCAAAAATCCTTAATATGCATATGACAGTATAGTTTCTGAAGATTTGTGATGGTACTTCTGTTCGTTAGTAACTTGTATTTTAAGTAGAAGGTTCATGACAGAATGTTTTTACTAAGTGGAATGAAATAATGCATTTTTTAAATTAACTCACGCATTAAGTAGAAATTTGTGTATATAGCTTTGAATAGCAGTTCATTTGCTTGAGGGTTAGTTATTCTTTCTGGCTGCCTAAATCGAGAAGCAGATGGAGCGGGATTCGGAAGTGTGACCTATCTAGGTGGTAGCCATGTGCTTCATCTAACGAATTGTTATTCAACCTATTAATAATAACTTAGAGGTAAACCGAGACTAAAAAGGCTTCCGATGAAACAAATGTAATTTATATATTTTTTTTATGATCTGTTTTTAATCATTGCAAACGATTCTCTTTTATGAACTATCTAAACACCAACTCATACATTAGTCAATCTAACTAATAATACTGAATTTTCATTTATTTTTATTTTTAAATGTAATTCCTCTTGACATTTTAATTTGCTACTTCGATAAGTTTACAGATTTCTAATTTTCTACTTCGTTTGTTAGACACTCTAATATCAGTCTTGTACCTAATTTTTTTATACATGTTCCTGTCTCATGTGAAAATATAGGCTATTGGATTCAGTTTTAATTCATCGTACAGTTTTATTAAAGGGAGATGCAAAGATTTCTAGCTAACATCTTTCAACCATTAAACATCTAAATATGGTACATGTTCTATCTAGTCACTTAGATTAGTGGCTACATTCAAACGTGATTGATAGAAGTTGGTCAACACTAATGCACTAGATAAATATGACATTGGTCACTAGTAATAAGTCAGTGTGTGCTTTATATTTATTTGTTATTTGGAAAATTCTAGTTTATTTAACTTATGGTTAGCATTCATACTTTTACCAGAATTATTTTTCTCATATTGTGATAATAAATGCCATGGTATTTTCAGTGGATTTCCAGGTGTATATTTCCTATAAATTGCACGTTTTCGCTGTGTAACTTGGTTATTGAATGGTTTCTGAGCAATGATTGTCCTAGATAGTACAGTAATGTTTGTTCTATAAGTCATAGTTTATATGATTTTCGTATTTGAAGTTTCACAAAACGGACTGATTTTAGTTAGACAACTATTAAAAACCAAAAAGCACTAGCTATGACCACTCCCACGTTTGTGTTTAACTATGACCCTACCTGGGGTCGAATCCAGAACCTTCGTGGTGAGTACTAAAACTCCCAAGTTTACATCCAATTATTTACATTTCTAACTTCATCCAGTTTGTTCATTCATTCATCAATAACGTAGAACTAGTCACACACCCATAGGTTCAAGTTGCCATACTAAGTTAGCACTACGAGCTTACAGGGGAGGAACACAATAACAGAATACAACAGGGGAGAGTAAAGTAGAGGTGTGTAGAGAAGAAGAATAGACTTTAAAATCCAGATGAAGGTGAAGAGTTAACACACTTGCGCCACTGTGACCGATTTTGTGCCATGTCTCCAGTGTCTCCAGCCATTTATTGCGACTATCACGCGAATCCCAACCAGGTAATCTACACCTACCTACATGGCTTAGACTAATAGTCAAGGACTTCATGGGCTGATGCCACGTTTTGGTTTGGCCACCCCTACCCTTCTTCCATCATACTTCAACCCTAGCCAACATCGCACGACGGGGTAGACGGTGGTCGGGCGTGCGCAATACATGTTCCAGCCATCTCAGTTGATGAAGGTTAGTGACCTCTTCGACTAATTTACTGTGTTTCCCAAGAACCTTATGTCTAACCTTAATATTACTTATTTGACTGTTCCATGATATACGAGCGATGTTACGAAGATTTCTATAGTCAAATATCAGGAGTCGACGCATATCTTGGGTTTTCATGGCCCACGTTTTGCAGCCATATGTTAAAACGGCGCGGACCGCTGTGCAATACACCCGGCCTTTCGTTGAGACATGGATATCTCACCTGAGCCATAAGTGGCGTAAATTGGTGAATTCCAATCGGGTTTTCTGAATCCGTGCTGAGATTTCGTCAGACACCGACCCACCAGGGGTGATGAGACTTCCGAGATAAGTGAAGCGGTCGACGCATTCAATTACTTCACTCCCTATAACTAATTTAGGAGAAGAAGCAAGCCAGTCCTGGAGTAACATTTTGCATTTGGCAGGGGAGAAGTGCATCCCAACTATGCCTGCATTGTTACTCATGGTGTTCAAGAGACCCTAAATGTTGTGCGCGTCTTCACCAAATAGGACTATATCGTCTGCATATTCTAAGTCGACGTGAGTGCCTCTCGGAAGGAGGCTAATTCCTGAGGAGTTAAAAGAAGTGAGTGAGATTTCTAAGAGTACATCTATGATGAAATTAAATAAAAGGTGATAAGAGGCAACCCTGACGGACTGCACTTGAGGATGAAATTTGTCGTGACAATTCGCCATAGGCTCTTCACGGTCTACAGAGTCAAACGCTGCTTTCAAGTCAAGAAATACAACTATAGTCGGACGTTGGTACATATATCTATGTTCGAGAATCTGGCTCAGGGTGAATATTTGATCCATGAAACCACGTCCTGGTCTGAAACCAGCCTGGTTTTCTCGAGTCTGCTGTTCTTTAGTGTTGGACAAACGTCGAATGATTATAGAGGCTGGTATTTTAGATACTATGTTAGTCAAACTGATTCCTCTGTGGTTATCACCAGAGGATTTTTGTCCATTTTTGTAAATTGGAACGATCAGTGAACGAGACCAGTCAGACGGGATGATGTTCAGTTCCCAGACTTTGGCTAATATATCAGTCAACCTGCAGGCTAAAACTAGACCACCATCCTTAAAGATATTGGTAGACAACCTATCTGGTCCTATTGCTTTTCCTCGCTCCAAGTTACTTATTGCCCTTTCAACCTCGTTGAGAGTTGGGGGGGGGGACCTGTATCAGGTCTCCATTCAGGTAGCTTAGGGATAGTAGATAAGCCAAGAGTAGCTGGGGATGACAGTTGAACTGTTCTTGAAAATTTTCCGCCCATAGCTCTAATCTACTAGACTAAGAGTGAATCATAGCTCCACCTTTTTCCGAGATAATTTCACTAACCGCAGATTTCTTTATGCCGGTGTCTTTGATAAGTCGGATCGGCTGTCTACTATTGCCCGCCGCTGCCGATGCTTCTATCGCTCTTGCTTTTGTTGCCTATCGTTGCTCACAATCCTTAAGCAGACTTTTTGTCAGTCTACGTTTGAATTCTTTTCTCTCTTCATCATTCTCCGAGCCTGCTGAAACAAGTTTTCGGTTCTCCATTAGTTCACTAGAAGTTCTAGAGATTGAATGGTCTTTCATAACCTTTTGGATTGTAGTTAGATACAGATAATGCTGCTGCGTTTATACCTGCTTTAAAATCGTTCCAAGCTACTTCGGGATGAATTTGTTGATTGTAGGTGACTAAATGCTTATCCAAACCATTTCTAAATGCAATCTTAGCATTTTCAATCTCGAATTGATGTCTAAGGGTTTTGCCTGATGTAACCTTTCTGCAACCAGCAAAACGCATAGAGATACGTGCTCTCACTAGAGCGTGGTCAGAATCTAGACACGTGCCCCAGAATGAGCGACAGTCCTCTATACAGCTTTTCCAACAATAGCTGATGCCGATGTGGTCAATTTGCGTCCATCGTTGTGTAAATTGTGGAGGTCGCCAGGTTTAACAGTGTCTCTCTTTATGTTTAAAGTTTGTGCTAGCTAAAAATAAACGGTCGTCTCAACATAATCGTATCAGACGATCTTCGTTATCCCTTCGTTGGGATGGGATGTCGAGTGACCCACCTAAGTGCCCACAGGATGTTCATTCAGTTTGTGATATATTGCGTGTATTCATCCGTTGCCATTTGTGATTAACTACTTCATCTATTCAATTAATGCCTACTTGTGCCTAAAATTTTCTATTTCTCGTTAAATTTGTGGTACAGTCATTATCATGTACTTTTTCTTTTATCCTTAGAACAAGCTCGTCGGGATGATATGGAATCACTTGGCTATGTGTTAATGTATTTCTTACGCGGTAGCCTTCCATGGCAAGGTTTAAAAGCTGGCACTAAACGTCAAAAATATGAACGTATTAGTGAAAAGAAAATGCAGACACCTGTAGAAGTATTATGTGAAGGTTATCCAGGTACTTTATTTTCCATTTAAATGCTACTTTATTATGAGAATGAATAAAACGTATCTGGACATTAAGGAAAATTATATGTTTCACTAAAGAGCACCTTGTTTTTGATAGTGTCACTTATTTTATCTGTTAACAATTTTATTCATTATTAATTCTTACATATTGTGGTCAAGTTTGGATTAAATTGATCAGTTTTATGCCTTCTAACTAAGTTATCAAATTGTCAATGTTTTTCAGATTTCGAATATAAACTGCGTAAGTGTTAATGGAGGTAGTATTATATATTATATAGAAGAAATTTAAGGGATAATTGTCTACTTGACCTATGTAAAGGAAATGGAAAGTTATGATTCAAACTTATAAGATGATTAGGGGTCCTGCCATTTGGTGGAATAGGGAGGTCATGTATGTATGTATGATCAACATAGAACCTGACACATGTGTGCATCGGTTCAAGTTGCCATACCTCCATGGCACTGCAAGATTAACACCACCACCATTAGTAGAAGTTACTTCAATAAAATAAAATAATAATAGCAAAAAAGAGTATGAACATATAGAATATGGTTCAGGAAGCGTAGAAAGAAAGTTCCAGAATAATTTAAAGCTCATGATTTAAAGGAGGACAATGAGTGAATGCATCTGCGCCATTGTGACCGATTCTCGGCCATGTCACTCAGTGTTTCTAGCCACTGGTTACGGTAATCGCGAGGACCCCCCATCCAGGTAGTCTGCATCTACCGACACGACTCAAATCAGCAGTCAGTGACTTTATGAACTGATGCCATGTTTTAGTTTGGCCTCCCCTAACACTCTTCCATCCTATTCCTATATCAGCCAGCATTGCGCGTCGAGGAAGACGGTGGTTGGGCATACGCAACACATGTCCCAACCACCTCAGTCGATGAAGATTCACAACCTCATCGACTGATTTACCACATTTGCCTAACACCCAGCGTCTAACCTCGTTATTACTTACTCGGTGATCCCAGGTAACGTGAGCGATGTTTCGTAGACATAGATGGTCAAAAACTAATAACCTTCGAGTGTCGTCTACTCTTAATGGCCACGTCTCACACCCATACAGTAAGACAGAGCGAACTGTTGCGCAGTACACTCTTCCTTTCGTTGAGAGATGAATATCTCGTCTACAGCATAGGTGACGTAAGTTTTAACGCCTCTGCCTTTTCCATTTTCTTTGCTTCCGTTACCTACCACTGCTTGCGGTCGTTTCGCAGACTTTTTGGCAGTTTGTACCTGATTACTCTTCGCTCCTCATCATGTTCGGAGTGTGACGGGATAAGTTTTCGGGAGTCTGCCGATTCAATAAAAGCCATCGCGATCCACTGATTTTTCTTGACATGTTGATTTTAGTGCTTGAGAAATGACACTGTAGATGCCACAGCTGTTTGGACATCTTGCCAAGCAGTATCTAGTTGGGTCGCGTCTTTATAATTGCCTAAGAGGTTCTTCAGTTGTTCCTGGAATTTAATCTTGGCTGTTTCATTGCTGAACTGAGTTCTAACAGGTTTTCCTGTAGTAGTTTTTCTTCTCCCGGTAAGACGCAAGCAAATGCGTGTTTGCACTAGAGCGTGGTCGGAATCCAAACATGTACTGCAGAAATATCAGCAATCTTCTATCGAGCCTCTCCAGCGGTGACTAATGGCGATATGGTCTATTTGAGTCCACAGTTGAGTAGGGCCAGGAGGTCGCCATGTTAAATGATGTCCCTCCTTATGCGTAATGTTCGTATTGGCTAAAAATAAACGATTTTTTGAGGGAAGTTGTAGCAGACGGTTGCCGTTATCCGTTCTCTGAGCTGGAATACTGAAGCATCTACCTAAATATCTTTTAGATTGGTTCAAGCTACCTATTTGGGCGTTAAAATCACCAGCCATGAGTACCAAATCTGAGTTTTTGTCCCTATGAGGAAGTCCAGAAAATTTTATGTAAAATTTATCCTTCACTTCATCCAGGCTGCAGTCAGTGAGCGCGTAGGCAGAAACGACGAAAAGACAACGGCGTGTGTTCCTATCTTTCCGAGTTCTTACTGAACCAAGTAGTCGGGCGGCACATAGTGCCCATTCTGCTCTCATTCTTAACGCGACACCTACACTAGCTAGCCCACGAGAAGTTGCTGTTGAGTCGCCATATAAACAAAGTGCATCCCGAGGGTTGTTCACTTTGACTAGATGAGGTCAAGTGAATGACCACGGTAGGATTTTGTATGCGTGTTTCGGAGACACAACATACATCAATGGCGCGGGATTCTAATGTCCTAGCTAGGGAGGCTTGTTGCCCTATATGACACAGAATTCGTACATTAGGTGTACCAATGTGAAGTTTGGAGTGTGGTCTTAGTATTCTCGGGACGTTATTTCGTGTTCCGGAGTCGTTGGGACTCATGATACAGGAGGAAGTTGAAGATAGGGATTTGGGCTTAGAGGTAGGGGCAAAATAAATATTAGGAATAGAAGAAGGAGTTTGATTAAAATGGCGGTGATCCCCACCGTCCTGCTACCTTGACGTAGTGGTTGGGCTTGCCTATCGTGATGACTCAGTCGGGCTATACTGGCTGTAACAATCGTTCCTTAAGGTTGTACCGTGCCAGACAGGTCAGTTGAAGAGCGGTGAGACCAAAAGCAGCAAATATAAGGTCCGAGGACGAAGTCGTACTGCTGTACAGAGGTGTGACGTCAGTAAGCTGTTTTCTTTGGACAACCAGCGTGACAGCAATACTGCCTGCCTACAAAGGAAGAGCAGGGTTAGAAAGTGTCGACCCCAAAAATGCACACCTCTCCTTACTCCACAGATTTCCGTCTCCGGTAGTAAGGCCTCAACAAGTGTGGAGCTACAACGAAAACCTCTCTCAAAAAGGCCGTGTGTGGCCGGCCTCAAACAGTTGTTCCTTGGGAACTGCGGTCCTGCTCTCAGGTCTTTCAGACCAACTCCAACCCATTTTGCTCTTCAGGTACATCAAGAAGAACCCTTCCACAGTGTGGGCAACTGTAAAGAGATAACCGCCCTCATACCTCTGACAACACATATAAGGAGATCAGGATTCAATTGAAGAGTTGTTTAGGCCTTAGCCCTGTTCAAATGTTTTATCCCTTCAAGGATGTGCTTTTAATTTTGTGGGTGATTCCAGTGACAGTATCTGTCCATGTCTGACCATATGTTGAAGGATTGTTCTGTTGACTAACATGCAGATACCTTTGAATAGACATTCATGATAACACTTGTTTTGTGTAGCCATAACTAATTATTACACTGGGACCAGTAAACTGATATATTTACATTGAGTTGCCACAGAGGTAGTTTATTCTGGAATTACTAATGGAATGAACAAACGATAAGAAACCTTCCACATATATCTTGAGGTCAGTGTTTATGCTACTATATTTAATTTGAAATCAACATTGCGCAGAAGTTACTTCCTTTTAATTGCTAAAATCTTTCTCCAACATAGAAATAATTTATAGTACGCATTATTACTAGTTAAACAACCACGCATTTACAAAGAGACAGAAAATTCTTTTATACTTTTGATGCTGTCCAATAATGGAATCTAGGTTTTGTATTTAATTGTATTTGGCAATCGTTAACTATATCTATCAACATTTGTATTAATATTTATACTAAAACTGGATCTACTCTTTCTCCTTCACATTTAACACCGTATGCCCTATCACTAAGCTTCTAAGTCACAAACTATCAGCCTAATTAACAAGTATGATGTATGTCTGAGAACTCTATAAAATGTAAACAATACTGTGATATTCTTTCAAAGATCTTGTATCTCAACAACAAATTTTGGTCTTTGAAATATGAATAGTAACATGGATGTATTAATTATTTCTCAATTCAACAGTTAACACATTCATACAAATTTCTTTCACTTTTCCCTTTATTGAATCAGAACCTTAGTACTGCTTACAATAATGTTGAAATCATTTATCACTGGAAATGCATAGTAGAAAGTTGAACTACTTATTACTTTCTCAATAGACGTAGTGTAAATATTAAAAATCATATTGTTACTTTGCTATTACACAGTATTTCATGGGTATGCTTAACAGTAATCAATGAAGGATATGCACATCCTGTTTTTAGGTTATTGTAAGTAGCTAGCAGCGAATCCTGTCTCACCCACTAATTCCAACTATCTAAAATCACATTATATTCAACGCGATCTCGAATCACTTAGACTAATGGTCACACCACAACACTACTAGGTATAAAGAAGTATAACATTGGTAAAAATTTCTTAATAAGTCAATGTAAGTTGGTACATGACTCCATCTTATGAATAGACCTTTGGGGTGTAGATTATGAAAATTAATCTGATTATTTGCAATATGTAGTATATCTCAGTAAATTATCCTGTTAGTATAAATATGTTTACTCTTTAACTTCAGTCACTTGCTATAAATACTTCATACCTAATCACTCTAGCAGTGATTATTTGTTATTT
This sequence comes from Schistosoma mekongi, assembly GCA_034768735.1. Lineage (NCBI taxonomy): Eukaryota > Metazoa > Platyhelminthes > Trematoda > Strigeidida > Schistosomatidae > Schistosoma > Schistosoma mekongi. The sequence goes on from CM068310.1 coordinate 14,559,082, forward strand.
GATCAAATAATATTTTTGTCAACAAATTCTCACAGAACTTACATAGAATTTTGAAATGACGAACAATATTTTACAGTCCTAGTGGATGATATTGGTATTTTCTGATATCGCACCACTAATACATTAGATGGACACTAATGATATTGTCCCGGCTGTCCGAGAACTCAACTCAAATACATTTATATTTCTACGTTAGTTTCTACATAATTATGAATCTAAAATATGGTCATTTTTAATATAAAGGTATCTTTGAAGCAAATTTATTTAACGAAGGATTTATTTTTAACAATCATTTCCATAACTGTCCAAACTTGTATATTTGTGATGAGTTATAGGTCAATTAATAATTAAAAGTTTATAAAATGTTGATAAGTCATGGTATGAAATTCGGCTATATAATTTAAACAGTTATATAGTTACTTTGAAATGGTTTTGTCAAGATCGGTTTTAATCTGTTAGTTGTTTTCATCATAGCTTAATCTCGGTTAGGTACTAATCAGATCGACTGAAGTGTAGATCTCTTTGTTGAATATTTACCCTTTTGATTCTGATGCTTGTGCGTTTTCTTCATAACCCGAAAATTGTAGGGGTCTTCGGTGTACACTTTGTAGGAGTTCTATACTATTACGAAGCATTTGTCAAGTGCCCCATAGTTCTCAATTGGGCTCAACCGATAACAATCCGTGTTGAATACAATCAACGATTATACTGTTTTTAAGAAAGTGGTATGGTAGATATGAAAAATGCATATGAATCAGAGTGAACAGAGTAACTGTGACTGTCGTTAGGTTTGAATGAAAGGGATGCATAAATGTTATTCAAGAATTCTAAGTCTAGTAAACCTTTATCGTATAAATAACAACAGTAATAAAATAAAGTAAGATAACGTATAAATAAAAATATGACCATAGTAAATGATGGGATTTTACAAATTTTTGTTTTGTATACACAACTCAGATTTTAAATTATGGATTGTAAATACTTCTACTACATAAAATAAGTTTAAGCGTATACCTCTTAGTTTCTTTGACTAAGTTTTGTAATTGATATCAAAGAGTGAATCTAAAGCAGTGTCCTAAATCCGTTGCATGTTGCAAGGTAAATGACGTCGTAACTAATCTTTGTGGTCCCTTGCTAAGCCATTCTGGTGAACGCTCCCGAATACAGTGAGCAACTGGCTTCGGCGAGCAATCTTTATACATGACTTCACAGGAGCAAATGAACTTGTATAAATACATTGAGTTTACTATTCTTTGCAACTTATTTTTTTCATGTAGCTGCATATTAGAGGATGACTTAAGTATATTGTGCGGTGATGTGCTGCGCATTTCCAATTGACCTCTCCAGTTGGTTTGTTAACATACTACTAGCAATATGTCTCTTGAACAATATATTATCAGAAAGTATGCATTCAATCTGAAAACACTGTTCCTCTTTCATGTTTTTTTCTAATAAATCTCAATTGGCATTCATTTTGCGTGAAGATGGACTTCACGACGGATAGTTTGTCTTTCAAATAGACTAGCTAACAATTTTTCTGATGGCATGAGTTTCGGGAATAAATGAGATTACGTTTCCCAACTGTGGAAATTTATTAGTTGTGTGTTTCATTTGGTTTTTCTATACCCATATCATTGTACTGATCCTTCTGTTAGTGATGAGTAACGTATAAAGTTGATAGGAATGCAATAAAAAATAACAATGCTGATTGAATCCAAGCTATATAAATACAAATGTAGGAGATTATGCATACAATCAGTTGGGACGGCTTACGGAAATCTTGACAAAGCCTTCAGGAACCCTGATGGGACCGGAGATATTTCGTCCACTCACCGTCCTATAGAATCTTTCAAAATCTTGACCTGCAGTCTTCCGATTGGATAACAACTGGAAATTAGTACTTGGGAATTGGACAAACCGTGAGGATTATTTCGTTTCCACAGAAAACTATAAATGTTCAAGTATTGCTCCATATTTGACACTTACTGTAAAAAAATATTCCTTTCTGCTTTTCTTCTGTCTCCTGATTTATGACTTGGTGGGTTCAAGGCGTTTGAGTTCTAAGGTTGCATACTGTATTCCCAGCAATCAAGTACAATATATAACTCTTGTGACGCAAAATAATGGTTGTCTTATCAAACGCCAATTGAGCGTGCCTATTCGTTGACTGCGCATCTGCACCCATTCGGTCCCAAGCCGGAGATAGAAGAACAAGACGATAGACCAACCAGACAGAATCATATCATATTTCACACATTCCTTTATATATACATAAAACTAGACCGCACAGTAATCCAGTCAGGAATCTAACATTAATACGGAAAAAAGGAGATAGTGGTAGTGAATAGGGACAACTTGTACACAACCAATTAACTGTAGTTCATAGTACGAAACAATATACTAAAAGTAAATATACTATACTGGAGGATAGAGTAACAGGAACACAATAACCATAGAAATGAAATGTTTACATTACTCACTACCAAAATAATTGAAATGGACCTTCTGAAAGTTCGTTACTCTTCTTTACTCGTCCAACATAACAATATCGCAGTCATAAAGTTAAGTCATTTAATAATTAAGATGGGTTATTAATCCTGAGACTGGTTATTTTAAAAGAAGAAGCTGAACATATGTCTTTTTTACACGTCTAAACTATTGTTTAACCTCTATAACTATTATTTCATATTATTTCCATCGTAACATTTTCGGTAATGATCATCTAAACTTGTTTTTTCCAGTTGAAATGGCTGTCTACCTTAATTATTGTCGTGGAATGCGTTTTGATAATCAGCCAGATTATTCATACTTGAGAAATTTATTCCGTAGTCTATTTCAACGTGAAGGATTCACTTATGATTTTGTTTTTGATTGGAATCTATTGAAATTTGCTGGTAATGATCAAAATTCCATCAATAATACTACCAATAATAATACTAATAATAATAACACTGGTAATGATCATCTGATTACAAATCAACCGCCTCAGCAACAACAACAAACACAACAGTCACAACAACAGATTATCCAGTCTTCTCGTCGTGGCCACCATCACGATGAGAAACTTAAATGTAAGGATTGTTTTCAATTATTTTATCTTTAATTTTTAGTATATATTACTTTACTAAGGCAAATTCGAGAGCCCAGGTTATCCATAACGTTCACACTGTCCAACTAAATGTTTGTACGGTTGGAACATGTGTTGCGTATACCCAACCACCACCTGCGTCGTTGCGCGCTATTGGCTAGATTAGACGTAGTATGGAAGAATAGTAGGGGCAGCGAAACCAAAACAGCATCAGTTAGTGAAGTATTTGACGGTTAATCTAGGCCATGTTGGTAGATGCAGACTTCGTGGTCGGGGCCCGCATGGCAATCGCAGTCGCTGGCTGGAAACTGTTGGTAATATAGCTCGGAATCGGAGATAGTGACTCAAGTGTATTTACTGTTTATGTTCTTCAAGACCTCAAGTTTTATTATTTCGTACTGACGAATGTTTCATTCTTTCCTTTTAAATTATACTATTGTATATATTTGATCTCATTGTGCTAATATGGTAACTTGGACCTATGTATATATGCCTCGGGTTCCACGTTGTTCATGACTTTACTCAGAGTTTTCAGTCACTTTTTTCTGTTCAGTTAGTAAGTAGATACAGCTTACTATAGTGTAATTTGCATTAAAATATTTCATTTTAATCTCTTACTATAATTATGTTACCTTTATGGCATGCCGCACTGCTTTGCACTGACAAGTTCATAGAAGTCAGTTACAGATAACTCTAGTTGCTTGAAAAACAAAATTTAATATACGTTACACTATAATATGCAGCACAACAATCATTCACGGAATAAATAGAAGAATTATACAAATGCTACATATAACACAAAAACTTTAAAAATGTTGTTTTTAACCTCAGATAGCTTGAATGACTCTAAAAATGATAACCACTATTTAACCATTCAAAAAGCAGGTCATACAAATCATTGATTTCTAATAATACATTGAAATTGTGTTAGTAAACAAAATTAAATGGTTTACTACATTTTTGTATGATTATTGGATTTCTAGAAGTTCCTCTTAAGTTTTTGGTCCATTTCTGTACTTCAGTTCTGTTAATTTTATTATATGGTTATTTACAACGTCATAAGATCAAACGATTACCTTTCACCAACTTGGGTCACTTGAGGCATTGGAGTGATGTCCAACTGTCAAATAAATAGCGAGTGTACTACGCAGAAGTTCATTCTACCTCACTTTTTGATTTTGAAACATGGTTGCGAAAGTATGAAGTTAACACTTTTTTTTAAATTTCTGATAATAGGTATCTTCAGATCACTGGTTATTGTGGAATGCTAAAGTTGGTCATATTTCCCAATCACTGTATACCGAGGTATACAGTATTGGGTGGTATATGAAATAAGTTGGATGTAAGTTAGGGTTAGCCAAACCAAAATGTGGTTTCAACTCGTTGTGTCGTTGACTTATGGTCTGTTATACAGAATGACTGCTTGTTTCTTGAGGGACTAATCGTGACTAGTTATTGGAGACATTCAGTAACATGGCTTATGTACATTCATCCTTTAGTTCTACGGTTACTTCGATTAAATGACTAACTAATAAGCATGACTTTAATCGTTTCTACATTTGTTTTATTTTTATACGTTCTGCAGCCCGTAACAAAGGGGTATCTGGTAATCCTAGTTATACAACTCAGCAAGCTAATAATCTACCATTAGCTCATAATTCATCAACTGCGGCAGTGATGAACTCTCGTTCAGGTTATACACAACAAGGTTTAGGTGCAGTAACAGCTTATCCGCGTGGTATGCCACCATCATGTTTACCAGCTGCACAAAGTATAGTCGCTCAGTCATTACAAGTAATGAGTCTTCAACCACAGCCTAATCATCAAACACTATCAGGTGGTGTCACAGGTCCAGTAGCTCATCATCATGTTCAACACATGCAGTCACACCAAACACAGAATCCTTTAGCTGCCTATTATAGCCAATCAGCACAGCAACAGAATATTTCACAATCACCTCAATTAGGCACATCACAATTTACCAATCCCACTTGTCCCCCTAACATGTTTCTTATAAATAATAATACTAACAGTAATTCAACTAATCCTAGTAATAATCCATTACAACTGGCTAGTGGCCTGCATCAACAACAAGCCAATACTAATAATTTATATCCTTCCATTGATCCAAATTGTATTATACAACAGCAGTCGCAACAACAGTCACAAAATGTTTGTTGTCTTCCTGTACAATCTCACCAATCCACCACAAATAATAATAGCCAGCAAGTTGTAACACAACGTCAGCTTATTCAACCTATTCCTCATCATTCAACACAACAACAACAGGGTTCATATTTATTAACTCAACAAAGTCCTGTTGGTGGGGGCACAGCAGTTAATCAAATTCATCATCATCAACAACAACAACAACAGCTGAATGCATCTACATTTGGTAACCATCATCCGCATAACTTGTATCATTTACGTCTTCATCCTGAAACAGCATTCTATGTACCAGCAACAGCTGCTTCTAGTAATATCGGTGGTGGTGGGCAAAATACGGAGAGTTTCACTTCGACGCCAATGTTGTTACCTTCAGGACAAATTGGTGCAGCAGGAAGTAATAGTAATGCATTTCGAAAATAACGGCAAAATATATTGTCTACCTATTTATATTTGTTAGTTTTTAGTTTTCTGGAGAATGTGAATATTCAATATATATATATATATATATATATACGCTATAGTACTGCACATGGCGCGAAATTAATGTTTCCATACTTTGCTTAAATATCCGACCGTTTGGTCGCCCTCATTAGTCGACTGCATTTTGTTCACTATTATTTTTCTCGTGAGATGCTTCTGTATCTTTCGTGTAATTTGGTAGTTGGAGTGGTCTAATATTAGAAGTAGTAGGTAGTAGTCAGTTGGTTAGAAACAACTTCAGCATTAGTACCAACTAGTGAAGTTCTCCACGATTAATTGGTGTTTATTCGTGTTCTCTTCTGGGAAATAACTGAAAGCTTTCTGTTTACGTTTGTATTTGTTTCTTTTTCTTACCATTTACTTCTCCTGTTATTACTACTAGTGTATTATTTGCTTATTTCTCTGCCCCTCCTTTCTTCCTCCTCTGATTTTTTTAAATCTATATGTATGGTATTGTCCTCCTCCTCTATTCAAGTATGTATTGTTCGTAAAAATAAATCGTTTTTGTATAATGTTAAAATCGGGATGCGCTATTCAACAATTACCACTTAGTATCTTTAAATGCACATCTTTAACTTCATCTTCGGTCAATAATGTTGAGTCAGTTAATAAGGTGGTTGAAAATCTTATTTGTCGTGTTTACCCAACTAAATACGAAGCTGACTGCCTTTTTGTACATATTATATAACTGGTAGTTATGTTAAAACACACTATCACTACTACTATTAATAATAATAATAATAATAATAATAATAATAATAATAATAATAATAATAATAGTCTGTTATATTCTTCTTTTAAGTTGTTTCTTTAATGTCCGTCTCGTTATTCCATACTGTCTAGGCACTTGATAATGGATTATTAATTGTCAAGACCGGTAGCTCGAAGTGTTTAAAGTATTTGTATTTTAGTCATCGAGTTTCAGATTGAAACCCTGTTCCACATGGTCTAGTTTTGGCCACAATATAGTAACACTAGCTTGCACGCAGACTTGAAGCCTGGCTCTTAGCTAAGCATATGAATATGCACCTAGTAAATCATTTGTATAAATAATGTATTAACTGGTTTGAATTTCCTTTTATGTGGCTTAGTTTTGGAAACTACGCCGTTAGTGATTATAGAATATAAATTCAAAAGTTGTAGTTTTAAATTATACCTATTTTTAATGTAAGCACCAATGGTAGACTATTTCAATAAAATTCATTTATCAGGTATAGATTCATATACCTGGTTTCGAGAACTAATCAAATTATCTGACCGCATAAACTGGGGTAGGTTGTGAAGAATTAAATTCTGTCATGGACCGAAGTTTAAACCGTGTGATAGCTGAGCGATTGTTTCTATGCCTCCAAAAGTTATGTAGTTAAGAATGTCGATTGAGAAGAATCTGTAGTGTTTTAACTAAAAATATGAAGTGAACACTTTTAAATACAGTTTAACAATATGATGTGTTAGAAAATCCTCCAGCATACCTTATCACACAAAAAATATTTGGCAGAACGAAAAGAACTAGGATTTTGACTAATTATACCCTAATATAATAACACATACGCAATGAAACAATTAAAGTCAATTCCATAATGTAAACCTACAAGGCGCTTCACTGATCAGTTTAGTTTCATTTTATTCCATAATGTAAACCTACAAGGCGCTTCACTGATCAGTTTAGTTTCATTTATTTTGTCCTACTTACCGTATTCTATCCGGATACACGGTTGTTTAATAAAGTCTTTACGTAATTCATTTACAAAGTGCTGATTCGTGTACTTAACATCAAGTCAATCGGTCAGTCATCCATAATGTAAACCTACAAGGCGCTTCACTGATCAGTTTAGTTTCATTTATTTTGTCCTACTTACCGTATTCTATCCGGATACACGGTTGTTTAATAAAGTCTTTACGTAATTCATTTACAAAGTGCTGATTCGTGTACTTAACATCAAGTCAATCGGTCAGTCATCCATAATGTAAACCTACAAGGCGCTTCACTGATCAGTTTAGTTTCATTTATTTTGTCCTACTTACCGTATTCTATCCGGATACACGGTTGTTTAATAAAGTCTTTACGTAATTCATTTACAAAGTGCTGATTCGTGTACTTAACATCAAGTCAATCGGTCAGTCATCCATAATGTAAACCTACAAGGCGCTTCACTGATCAGTTTAGTTTCATTTATTTTGTCCTACTTACCGTATTCTATCCGGATACACGGTTGTTTAATAAAGTCTTTACGTAATTCATTTACAAAGTGCTGATTCGTGTACTTAACATCAAGTCAATCGGTCAGTCATCCATAATGTAAACCTACAAGGCGCTTCACTGATCAGTTTAGTTTCATTTATTTTGTCCTACTTACCGTATTCTATCCGGATACACGGTTGTTTAATAAAGTCTTTACGTAATTCATTTACAAAGTGCTGATTCGTGTACTTAACATCAAGTCAATCGGTCAGTCATCCATAATGTAAACCTACAAGGCGCTTCACTGATCAGTTTAGTTTCATTTATTTTGTCCTACTTACCGTATTCTATCCGGATACACGGTTGTTTAATAAAGTCTTTACGTAATTCATTTACAAAGTGCTGATTCGTGTACTTAACATCAAGTCAATCGGTCAGTCATCCATAATGTAAACCTACAAGGCGCTTCACTGATCAGTTTAGTTTCATTTATTTTGTCCTACTTACCGTATTCTATCCGGATACACGGTTGTTTAATAAAGTCTTTACGTAATTCATTTACAAAGTGCTGATTCGTGTACTTAACATCAAGTCAATCGGTCAGTCATCCATAATGTAAACCTACAAGGCGCTTCACTGATCAGTTTAGTTTCATTTATTTTGTCCTACTTACCGTATTCTATCCGGATACACGGTTGTTTAATAAAGTCTTTACGTAATTCATTTACAAAGTGCTGATTCGTGTACTTAACATCAAGTCAATCGGTCAGTCATCCATAATGTAAACCTACAAGGCGCTTCACTGATCAGTTTAGTTTCATTTATTTTGTCCTACTTACCGTATTCTATCCGGATACACGGTTGTTTAATAAAGTCTTTACGTAATTCATTTACAAAGTGCTGATTCGTGTACTTAACATCAAGTCAATCGGTCAGTCATCCATACCTACTTACCGTATTCTATCCGGATACACGGTTGTTTAATAAAGTCTTTACGTAATTCATTTACAAAGTGCTGATTCGTGTACTTAACATCAAGTCAATCGGTCAGTCATCCATAATGTAGAATTTGGTACGTACGTACATTAATTCAAGTTACCATGCTTCAGTTAGCAAATAGAGGTTAAAAAGTAGGATCAAGTCCCAGAGTAATGGAGGCAGTAACAGAGTTGATATTAATGGAGAGAGTTAGAGGTCGAAGATGAAATATAAGAAAATATTAATCAGTAAGGAAAAAATTATGGTGAATATAGAAACGTAGAACTTGGAGGAAGACAATGAATGGATGCATTTGCGCCATTTCCAACGATTTTCAGCCATGTCACAGTGTCTAGCTATTTGTTACGATCATCACTCGGAACCCAACCAGAGGGTCTGCACTTATTATTATGGCTCAGCCCAATTGTTAATAACTTCATGGACTGGTGCCATGTTTTGGTTTGGTCGCCTCTAGCTTTCTTCTAGCCTACTCACACACCAGACAGCATTGCTTGTCGAGGCAGGCAGTGGTCAGGCATACGTAACATATGTCCTAGCCACCTCAGCTAATGGAAATTTGCTACTTCATCAATAGACTTATCGTATTTACCTAGTACTCTGTTCCTAACCCACGTATTCCTTATTCACTGGTCCCAGAAAACACGAGCAATGCTTCGAAAACATCTAGGACCGGATACTAGAAGCCTACGAATATCCTCGTTAGAGGCCATGTCTCACACATACAACAGAACGAACTAACAGCTGCGCAGTAAGTGCGTCCTTTGATCGGTAGACGGATATCCCGTCTATGCCACTTGTGGTGATAATTGGCAAAAGCCAATCGAGCCTTCTGTATACGAGCCGAGACCAGATCAGATACTAGACCACCAGGACTGATATGACTTCCAAGATAAGTAAAGCTGTCAACTAACCTAACTTGTTCGCTCCCTATCACTAATTTTGTCAACAATGCAAGCTTATCCTAAAGCAACACTTTGCATTAGGAATGGGAAGAATCGCATCCCAAACAGGCTTACATTGATGTCTAAGGTAGTCAGGAAACTCTGTATTTTGTCAACATCACCCAATGGAAGTGTGTCGTCTGCGTATTCGAAATCAACAAGTTTGTCTCCTGAAAGGAGATCAACCCCTGAGAAATTAGGCGATGAAGATGTTAACTCTAAAAGCATGTCAATGATAAAATTAAACAAAAATGAAGAAAGCGAACAATCTTGGCGAACTCCACTTAAAGTGGTTGATTATGAGGACAATTCGCCATAAGCTCTGACTCGACTAGTAGTGTTCGAATAGAGAGCTTGTATAAAGTTAATGTATTTCATCGTAATGCCTTTAAATGACATACACAGCTACATAAAATCATGGTTGACAGAATTAAGCGCCGCTATAAGTACAAGAAATACAGCTATTGTTGGATGTCTAAAAGTGTCCATTTCCAGAAGCTGCCGATGTATGAATATTTGGTCTACACAACGACGTCCAGGTATGAAACCACCTTGGTTTTCTCGAGTTCGCTCTCCAAGAACTTTAGTTAGACGTCGAAATACAATTGAAGCTAATATTTTAGACACTATATTCGTCAAGCTGATTCCTCGGTAATTGTCACAAGAGGACTTGTATCCTTTCTAATATACTGGAATGATTAGTGTTCGAGATCAGTCAGATGGGATTATGTCTGGCTCCCGGGTTTTAGCCAAGACCTCAGTTAGACTCACTGCTAAAACTGGACCATTGTCCTTAAATACCTCAGGAGTTAATCCATCAGGTCCTGCTGCTCTCCCTCGTTTTAGAATTCATATAGCCTTCTCAACCTCACCAGGACTCAGGGAACTGATATCAATTTGCCATTCAGATTGCTTGGGGATGGTGGGCAACTAAGGTAATTTCGAGGGCTAGTTGAACTATTCCCTAAACTGTTCTACCCATCGGTCTAATCTTCTGCATTGACAGTGAATAACAGTCCCATCTTTTTCACAGACAGTTTCACTAACAGAAGGATTTCTGATAAGTTTCTTTGATAAGCCTGAACAGTCACTACTATTTCCTATTGCCGCTGCCTTTTCCAACTCTTTAGCTTTCGCTGCCCACCACTGTTCACGATCATTGCGTAAGCCTTTAACCAGCTTGTGTCTAAGTTGCCTTCGCTCCTCATCGCGTTCAGAGCCAGACTGGATGCGTTGCCAATCATCTATCAGTTCACTAGATGCAGCTGAAGTCCACTGATTTCTCTGAACATTTTGGTTTAGTTTTCTGTTAGATATCACTGCTGTTTGAACAGCTTTTTGGATATCATTCCAAGCTGACTCGGGGTGGGTATCGCTTACATAGTTGACTAATTGGTTTTCTAGTTATTCCTTGACTTTTTCATTATTAAGTTAAATTCTAATATGGATCCTTGCCGTTGATCTTTTGCATTCAGTGAGATGCTGACTAATACGCACTCATGATAAAGCATGATCATACTCTAAACATGTATTCCAGAGTAAGCGGCAGTCTTCTATCGGGCCTCTCCAACGGTGGCTGATGGAAATATGGTCTATTTGAGTCTAGCGTTGAGTTGATTGTAGAGGTCGCCATGTCAACTGATGTCTTTCCTTATGCTTAAAGTTGACAATTGCTAGAAATAGGTAGTTATTTCTGTCATTTATTGTAAATTTGAACTCATTTCCACCTGCCACAATTCACTCATCAATAAAAGAGGTGACTTATGATTTTGCCTTGATTATAGGTGACCTTTCAATGCTATTATTTTTTCTGAACTCTAAACATATATTTAATGGTTTGATCTTCTTTAACCTCTCTATCAGATTTTCTAAAAATGATTTTTCTTTATCAGTTAGTTTAAACTAGGAAAATAAGAAAGTAGTTAGCTATGTTTACCGTCGTGGAGTAATAACTAATCGATAAAAATGCTAAACTTACAGGCACTAAGTTCCATGTTCGAACCCCACTCTGACAACTTTGATCTGAATAACAAGTTAGTATCACTATCCCCCCAACACACTCAATGTTCATTAAAGAAAAGTACATGAATCGTTGCCTGGCAAATAAGTTCAGCGTTAAGAGTTGAACCAAGGAGTTATTCAAATTACTGTGGATTTATTAACATAACAAGTACAAATTTATGTACTCAGCTTTGAGTGACACTTTAGATATGTTAGGGCTAACAATATTACACGATTTCTGAAACTGAATTAAGCAGTGCGAGGTTCAATCTTTGGACCCACCAGTTAAAGCCATATGCTTCAAGTACTAGATCACCGTCATACAAAATGGTATCGTTAGGTCAATCAGAGCACACCTATAACCCCACTTTCTCTTGAGAAGTAGACCGAACTAAGGACTGCTAGTCATTTTATGGTTAAGCAAAATAATCAACCATATAATCAGCATATATACAGTAACAAATTGAAGAACGTTTGCTAGAACAACCAGATAAACTGAAAAATATAAGAAAAGATACGACTAAAAATGAAATTACTGTCCTTTGACAAAGAATAATCATTAAACGTGCATCGAAATGACAAATTAACAGAACAATTGCAACAATAAAAACAAAGAATCAAATTCAGAAATGAACGGCCAAATAATTGTCAAGTAATAAAGAAAGTTATAAGTGACGAGGATAAGAGCTAAAAATAGAATTGTATTAGCATTCATTCCGTATTTCAGTCGTTAATGAAATTCTTAGCACTGCTGACTTTTTTCAGTATGATCCAATCTTTCTCCGTCGCGTGTCATATATATATTTAACAACATTCAGGGAATAATGCTTTCAGTTGAGCTTCTGTATCTTCCGGTGACTTGACCTTGTGACCAATGGTTCGTGGATCGTTAAATATTTCATAATCATTTCCGCCCTTAAAATACAGAATTGATTGAAGTACAAAACATTATAATGTGTTGTACAATAAAGGAAACATTTATTTTAAGATTATTGAGGGCTATCGATAGGAAGCCCCAATCGACCTAGATTTCATGATAATAGACGTTCGTCAGCGATGCACATCAACAATAACTTGATGCTCGCTGAAGTAATCAGACACTCATAACTGAGGTAACTCATTGGTTATAAGCTGGGTAGCAAAGATTATCCTCAGGTGAAGTAGTTGTATACTACGACCACGAAGAAGGAAATGCCTCATACACACAAGAAGTAGCACTAATGCTGTCCCAAGAAGCATGGAAGGCACTTATAGGATGGGAACCTCATGAACTTAAAATCATCAGTATCCTTCAAGACAAAGGAAGGGATTACAATGAATGTCATCCAGTGTTAAGTGCCCACCAACGACAGGCAAAAAGACAACAAAGACCAGTTCTATGCGAGGCTGCAATCATCGAGAAACGCTCAGCCAAGGACCTGCCCATTCTGATTGGATTCCTAAACGACAAGGTTGAGATGGTCAACACCGGAAATAAAGACATCATGGGACGACATGGACAGGAAGAAAGGAATGAAAACAGTGAGAAGTTCGAACCTTTACACCACCAATTTCAGTTTGGGTGGCAGTGTAACATCACACTTAGAATGTGGCTTGAAGTCAAGTGCACGAATTTGTACATGGCAATGAGCTACTACAGAAAATGGTAATATTTACATTAGAGCCTGCTTCGCAAGACAATTTTATGCCGCTGTAATTAACTCTTTATGCGTTTGGGTTAGAATTGGATTTTAGTTTTGGCATCAAGATTGGAGATTATGGCTAAAGGTTCTTATAAAGGCTTAGAGATAGGGTTCAAATAAGACATTTTACGCTGTACCTTCTCACAGTAATCTTTAGTTAAAGGTTAGTAGGTCTGTAAATGTTGAGATCCTAAGTGAAATACTGTTACAGTTTTATAATTTCGAAATATAGCCGTAAACCCTATTACTAACTGCAAAATCAAATCTTAAACTTTAATTGTAACCCATAATCGTAACTGAAGAAACTATTGCTATCTCCAAAATCTAATTATAAGTCAAATTACTTTCTCTACTAAGAAACCCAATCGGCTTCTGATTGGTTAAATTGCACAGGAAGGCCGACTTTAAAATGGGCATAATAGTTCAAACATCATGTCTTTTTTGATTGTTTAAAAATACCAATTATACTAAAACATACAGTTAATCGGTAATTCGTTCGTAATGTTTGTAACACTCGTATGGAATGTAAACCTATATAAATTATAGATCAAATGAATTATTAAAGCTAGACATCAGAATGAATGCAGATAAAGTAGGATTAAGAGAATACTGACCGATACTGCTAATAGGTATACCGACGACTCAATGAATGGAACGATATGATCGTTAAAAAACGGAACAAATCTTTAGTAAATTCTTGACACCATATTCTACAACAAACGCATACACAAAGCTACATGGGTTTCACTGGACCACATTACGGAAAACTAAATCGACCACATCTGCATCAATGAGAAGTTCAGAAGTACAATGGAAGACGTAAGAGCAAAAAGGGGGGCCTATATAACTTCATATCACCATCTGGTAGTGGCTAAAATAAAACTGAAGCTGAAGAAGCGCTGGACAACTGGAGCAGCAGTGTTACAAAAGTTTAATATGACTTTTCTTCAGGATAATAACAAACTCAACGAATTCAAAATAACTCTCAACAATAAGTTCCGGGCATTTCACGATTTACTAGAAGATGCAACCACTATGGAGGACAATTGGAGAGAGATTAGGAAAATAATAACTTCAACATGTCAGGAGGTTTTGGGTCTCAAGGAGCATCACCATAAAGAAGGGATTTCTGTTGGTACCCTGGACAAGATCGAAGGAGGAGCAAGAAGATAGCAATTAATAACAGCAGCAGCAGCGCTATCAGCATCTAACCCCAATCCAATGAAAGACCATTGGATCTCTAGTACTTCTAGGGAACTGATGGAGGCTCGAAAACTCATTCCAGCAGGCTCGGAGTATGATGAAGAGCGACGACAACTGAAACGTAGACTGACAAAGAGTCTGCGTATGGATCGTGAACAGTGGTGGGCAACAAAAGCAAAAGCGATAGAAGCATCAGCAGCGGCAGGCAATAGTAGACAGCTGTTCCGACTTATTAAGGACACCGGTATCAAAAAATCGGCAGTTAGTGAAATCATCTCTGAAAAAGATGGGTCGTTGATCTACTCTCAATCTAGAAGATTAGAACGATGGGCAGAACACTTTCAGGAACAGTTCAACTGGCCCCCAGCCACGCTTAGCTTACCCACAATCTCCAAGCTACCCGAATGGAAAACTGACACAGGTCCCCCAACTCTCAGTGAAGTTGAAAACGTCATAAGTAAATTGAAACGTGGGAAAGCAGCAGGGCCTGATATGTTGTCTACCGATATCTTCAAGGATGGTGGTATAGTTTTAACGTGCAGGTTGACTGATATATTAGCCAAAGTCTGGGAGCTAAACTCCATCCCTTCTGACTGGTCTCGATCGCTGATTGTTCCAGTCTACAAAAAGGGACAGAAATCCTCTTGTGATAACCACAGAGGAATCAGTTTGACTAATATAGTATCTAAGATATTAGCCACTATAATCATCCGACATTTAACCAACACTAGGGAACAACAGACTCGGGAAAACCAGGCTGGTTTCAGACCTGGCCGGGGTTGCATTGATCACATATTCACCCTGCGCCAGGTCCTCGAACACAGACATATGTACCAACGCCCAACTATAGTTGTATTTCTTGACTTAAAAGCAGCGTTCGACTCTGTTGACCGTGAAGTCTTGTGGCAATGTTTGTCATTAAAAGGCGTACCTCAAAAGTACATTAACCTTATAAAGGCTCTCTACTCGGTCACCACTGGTCGAGTCAGAGCATATGGCGAATTGTCACGAGAAACTTCATCCTCAAGTGGAGTCCGTCAGGGTTGCCCCTTATCCCCATTTTTATTTAATTTCATCATAGACGTACTGTTAGAAATCTCTCTCACTTCTTTTAAGTCCTCTGGGATTAGTCTCCTTCCAGGAGGCTCTCTCGTCGACTTAGAATATGCAGATGATATAGTCATATTTGGTGAAGATGCACACAGCATTCAAGGTCTCTTGAACACGTTGAGTAACAATGCAGGCATATTTGGGATGCGCTTCTCCCCTCCCAAATGCAAAATGTTACTCCAGGACTGGTCTGCTTCTTCCCCCAAATTATTTATAGGGAGTGAAGTAATTGAATGCGTTGATCGCTTCACTTATCTCGGAAGTCTCATTACCCCTGGTGGATCGGTGTCTGATGAAATCTCAGCGCGGATCCAGAAAGCCCGATTGGCATTTGCCGATCTACGGCACTTGTGGCGCAGACGAGATATCCGTGTCTCAACGAAAGGCCGGGTGTACTGCGCAGCAATCCGCGCCATCTTAACATATGGCTGCGAGACGTGGGCCATGAAAACTCAAGATATGCGTCGTCTCCAGAAATTTGACCATAGGATTCTTCGTAACATCGCTCGTATACCATGGAATAACCGGACTAGTAATAGTGAGGTTAGACGAAAGGTTCTTGGGAAACACGGTAAATCAGTTGAAGAGGTCATTAACCTTCATCGACTGAGATGGCTAGGACATGTATTGCGCATGCCCGACCACCGTCTACCCCGTCGCGCCATGTTAGCTAGGGCCGAAATAGGATGGAAGAAGGTTAGGGGCGGCCAAACTAAAACATGGCATCAGTCCATGAAGTCCTTGACTACTGGTCTAAGCCATGTAGGTAGATGTAGACTACCTGGTTGGGGTCCGCGTGATGATCGCAACAAATGGCTGGAGACACTAGGTGATATGGCTCAGAACCGGTCACAGTGGCGCAAGTGTATTCACTCTTTAACCTCATCTAGATCTTAAATTCTATTGTTATTTTCTGAACATCTTTACTTACTCTTCTCTCTTGTATTCTGTCTATACGTCACCTCAATACTCTCGTAGTGCTATTGTGGTATGGCAACTTGAACCTACAGGCGTTTGTGCCCGGTTCTACGTTGATGATGATGATGATGATGATGATGATGATGATGAATTAATAACAGCCGAACAAGAACAGAAAAAGCCAAGGCACAAGTCGAATACACAGGAGCTAACAAGCAAGTGAAGATGAGCATAAGGTCGGATAAATGGAAATATGTGGAGGACCTAGCAATGACGGCGAAAAAAACTGCAAGAGAAGGAAACATAAGGCACCTATACGATACAACGAAGAAACTAGCTGGAAAATTCAGTAAGCTAGAATGGGTAATCAAGAACAAGAATGGCAAGCCAGTCACTGAGATGCAAGAACAACGAAACAGGTGGGTAGGACACTTCGAAGAACTCTTGAATAGACCAGCTCCACTGAACCCACCAGTCATCGAAGCAGCATCTACGAATCTCCTAATAAATTTCGACCTACTAACAGTCGAAGAAATCAAAATGGCCATCAGACAAATCAAGAGTGGCAAGTCAGCAGGGCCAGACAACATACCAGCGGAGGCACTGAAGACAGATATAGAAGCAACTTCAAAGATACTCCACATTCTCTTCAGGAAGATTTGGGTAGAAGAACAAGTTCCAGCGGACTGGAAAGAAGGCCACTCCATGAAGATACTAGACAAAGGAGATATTAGCAACTGCCAGAACTACGGAGGAATCACTCTTCTTACGATACCAGGAAAAATCTTTAACAGAGTGTTACTGAACCGAACGACAGATCCAGTTGGCGCCCAACTTTGAGATTAACAGGCCGGAATTCAGTAAGGATCGAGAGTGTACCGACTAAATCGCAACTGTAAGAATCATTGTTGAACAATCGACTGAATGGAACTCACCACCTTACGTCAACTTCCTCAACTATGAGAAGGCATTCGGTAGAATGGATAGGAGAACATTATGGAGCTTTCTTTGACATTATGGCGTATCCGAAAAGATAGTCAACACCATACGGAATTCTCACGACGGACTAAACTGTAAAATCGTGCATGGAGGCCAGCTCACCGATTCATTAGAAGTAAAGACCAATACCCGACAAGGTTGCTTACTGTCGCCATTCCTCTTTCTGCTGGTGATTGAATGGATCATGGAAACTGCAACATCTCAATGCAAGGTCGGAATACAGTGGACAACATGGATGCAACTAGGTAAATTGGACTTTGCAGACAACCTAGCTTTTCTATCCCACACACAGCAATAAATGCAAGTGAAGACGGACAGTGTAGCAGCAACTTCGGCAGCAGCAGGCCTCAACATACACAAAGGGAAAAGCAAGATCTTTCGATACAAAACAACGAACACTTACCCAATTACACTTGACGGGGAAATTTTAGATGTAGAAACCTTTACATACTTGGGCAGCATCATCGATAAACAAGGAGGACTCGATGCAGATGTAAATATACTGACTGGTAAGACTAGAGCACCATTTCTACTATTGAAAGATATATAGAACTCAAATCAGCCATCAGCCAACATCAAAGTCACAATGTTCAATACAAATGTGAAGACACTTCTGTTGTATGGAGCTGAAACTTGGGGAACTACGAAAAGCACCATCCAAAAGATACAAGTATTTATAAACAGCTGTCTGGGTAAGATACTTCCGATTCGTTGGCCAGATTCATTAACAACAATCTTGTGGCAGCCTCCAGCCGATGAAGAAATTAGGAAAAGACTCTGGAGGTTGATAGGACACACAATGAGGAACTCATCAAACTGTGTCATAAGACAAGCACTAACTTGGAATCCTAAAGGCTAAATAAAAAGAGGAAGACCCAAGAACACATTGCGTCGGGAATTGGAGACAAACATGAAGAGAGTGAACAGCACTTGGAAAGAAAAGCCCATAACAGAGTTGGTTAGAGAATTCTGGTCGGCAGCCTATGCTCCACATGGGGTAACAGGTATTGATTGATTGACCGAAGAGGTCAAACTTGAAACTTAGTGTCTGAAAGTATAGCGCGTTAACCAGTGACTCACTGCTCCATACAACCAGTTATCCATATAAATCTGGAGTCATAAAATATTTCGATACATACTTCGTTTAATACTACTTACCTCCTCTGTTTTGTCGCCAAAATAGTGTATAGTATCGTAGTCTTTCAAAAATTGTAAACAATATCGTTTATCCCAACCTTTTGGAAAAACATCAATACTAATTTGTCCACCTAAACATGAAAAAAGACAAGACAAGTCAAGTCATTCAAGTGATAACAAGCATTGATAATACAGTGCAATATACTATTTGAAAAATACTAGGAAAAAAGTGATTTAACAAGTTACGAAGTGTTCGACTAACAATCGTTGAGAAACAAGCCCAAACTCTATTCCACCTACTTTGCTTTTGAAAAAGTTGGCACATATTGACTTCAGCTGATAAACCATTGAAAACTAGAGTGCATTGAATACATACAACACCGTAATGTGTATCTACGGCAGCAGAAGAGATCAAACTTTTAATATTGAGGTTTTGTGCTGGGAACCTTTCTGATGACCCACTCATAGACAGAGTGCGGACAACATCGTTCTATTTGGGTAAAACAGAAATTCTAGAATATTTTGAACACCATGAGCAACACTGCGATAATGTTCAGTATGCGTTTACCCGCCGAACACTACCCCTAGATATAAAACGTTACTTCAGGATTGGCCAATATCAACGCAACATTTGACCACTTCACTTGTATTCACAAAATCACGGTACATATTGTTTGGTAATGCTATTTAAAGATGAGTAGATAACTGAGTCAATGAACCACTTTATAAAGCTCTTCTTTCCATATTAACTCCACAACCAGTTTAAGTTTTATTAATCAACTTTAGGAGGTGAGCTTCGACCAAATAAGAGTGGAAATTACAAAACATTAGGAAAAACACGAACTAGTGTAACGAAGCAGTAGAGCATGACCTAAATGGTTAAAGAGTACTAGATTCAAAAGCCCCCGGTTACAAGCTTTCATCCTTATTGAAGTATCATCGGAACAACTGAGCAGTAATATTAAGTATACTTATTTGTTAAACCGTTGCCAAAATCACAGGATTCTTTTATTTGAACGTCTCATGAACCTAAATAATTTAATCAATAAATTCGATTGCCAAATACAAATCCGTGAACTCAGTTTAAGTTACGCATTTTGGGTGTAATTTAGTGTCTCGGGAGCGCAACGTAAAGGTTAAGATCAAAGCCCTTTTACTGGTAATTTGTTACTACAAAGCTCCTTACCCCCGCCGTTTTTCCTCTTCATCTTGCACTTAGAAACCTTCATGCAACCAATAACCCTTCATAACCTCATATCTACACTTTTAAAAGTGAATGATTTGTATGTAATGCTGGTGTTTTAGTGTATATTATAAGCGCTGCATAGTATGGTGACTTGAGTTGATATGCATTCTAATATTGCTAATGACTGATTGACTTGACAGGTTAACTTACCTATAGCAAATTGTAAAGGACTTGAATGAAATTCTGAACGCATTTTCGCCACGAAATTTTCTCGAATTTTATGTTTCTAAAATAAGAATACAACAATAAAAGTGACTTGAACATTTATTCCGTTCTAATATCAAATCTTACAAAATAAACTAACAAAATCAGTTACGAAGTTGACAAATCAGAAAGTAATTAACCCATGTATAGATAAAGAAATTTCATGGATTCACCTTCTCAAAGAGTTGAAGATTCGTTCAAAACACGATTAACAAATAAATCCTAAGGATCAAACTAGTTGTAGCTTGTGAAGATAAACAACAAGGACTAACGGAAATATAACTGACGTTAATAAAGCATATAAACCAGAAATTACTATGGCAGTTGCGTATTCTATTTACAAAGTCATTTATAACAATTTAAGACGTGGAACATAAGAGCATGGATTCAAACTCAGGATCAAAGGGAAGGTGAATAATGAATGTATCTATTTAACTGTAACCGATGTAAATGCAACCGATACTGAACTACGTTACCTAACGCTTCTACCTACAGACCACTATTACTGTGAGGACTCTAACTAAGTTGTCTGTACACTCTAGCAAGCCCAAGATTACACAATCATAGATGTTCATTTTGCTTCCATGTCCCAATCAAACACTTCGTCTAGGTATACCAAGAATACCAACTCTCTTCAGGCTACTACAGCATAAATGACCTAACGTATTATTGGATGGGAGGGAAGTATTAATCACAATCATATGTACAGAAACACGTTTTATCAACTAAATATTTGACGTAAGACGTAATATAACGTATTCCTACTTACTAAAACGATCACGACAAGCTTCAAATAGATTCGAAAACTACCTATCAGAATGAATGTCGACTAAGATTAGAACATGATGAAGTAAGATTGAGAAATACTCATAATAGCCAAGAGCGAATCGTTAGCACTAGTTGTGTTTGAAAGGAATGAAAGGAAAACAATGCAAACAAAACAGGGAAACTTAGGAAACGAGGAATGCTGCTGATGAAATGGATGGTTTACTTCTCCGGTGACTAAAAACTATTCTTACCGCATCATAATCAGCAAATTCATCCCGTTCTTTCTGAGTACAGCTCCGTCCAACTGGACAAATATTTATCAAACCATTTCTAAATTCAATAAAATTCCCCCTTTTCCTTGGAAGCCAAAGGTTTGACATGTACTGAAGACAAAAGTTGATAAAACGCTGAAGAATATCTTCACCAACATGCTCAACGATATTCTAGAATGAGTACATGTTAAACTATGCATACTGTGCTACTGATTTTCTCTCCATAACTGTGTACTACCAAACCATTTTCAGAGAAGATAAATGGAAATTTTTCTGCAGCTTTAGATTTAAGTGTCATTATATTAAGTTCATACCAGCTGGACTAATTTGTGAAGAAACGTTTTGAAAATCCGAACCACTAACAACAGCCAAAGGAAGATTGGAGCTTAATTTGATTAAAAACTGAAGCATACGATCAGTTATAGTATTGCGCGGTTTCGTGAGTGTTCCATCAACGTCGAATAAGCAGATAACTTTTCTGCTCATTATGAATGAACAGAGACTAAAATAATCAAAGCAACCACCAAAAATAGAAATGACATTTCAAAGTTTAAAAAGACATTTCTGCAAGTCGCTTCAGTCGACTCTATCATGAATTTTTACACCTTTAGAGATGATAGTATTACGTCAATTTGTGCCATTTGCTCGGAATTCTACTTACAATCATGTTTTCTCTAATCAACTACTGCTCCTTGACGCTTGATCCTAAAATCAAAAACCTAGGTAGTTAGAATGTAGAACAAATAACTCAACGCACACCAAGTATTTGTAACCCGTAATTTCGTGCTGTCCATAAAGAATAACAAACTCATTAGAATTAAAAAAACAACAGAACTAAATAGCAAAGGTTATCTTAAATGTGTGGATATCAATAGGAATATTTAAAGAAGTGGTTTAGAACACCTGACTTTTTAATAGCTGAGATTGACGGTGATTAGTGTATAGCCGAGTGACTGCTGCAGTATTACAAGTAGAATTATATGCAAGCTAAGTGTACACGTAACTTTCATTCATGCTGCTATTCCTTAAAACAATGTTTAAATAAGAAATGGTTTTGATTTTAGTCATTAATATGTTTATTGGATGATAATTCTCTTAAATTGTCTTGCAGTTTTTCATTAATTTCGCGATTCAGTTAAAAGTGCCAGGGTTTGAAACAGTGATGTAACTATGCTAAAATCACAAGATAAGCGGTTTGTAGGTTTTATATGACGTAAAAATTTCGAAAACAGTATGCAGTGATGACCAGTTTGATCTTTAATCTGACTTAGAATTAGTTCGATAGTCTCAAAGGTGAGGATTAGAGATTAATTGCAGTAGGAGAACTAATGCTTGTCGACTGCAGTAATGGCCACCGATACACCCTAAATAATGCACCACTCCTACAAGTAGGAGAATTTAAGGACTTAGAAGTAATTGTAAGTTATAACTTGATAGCCACTGCATACTACAACGAAACAGTAGCTAGAGGATTCCGAGTGTTATGGTCAATTTGCTGAGCGTTCAAATGTTTTGATAAAGATGTTTTAGATTTGCATACTAAGTACGCAAAACCTTATCTTACATATTTTATCCAAGCACTAAGTCCGTATATTAAGGATGTCGAGAGTTGAACAGGTTTAACGAAGGGGGAATTAACTAGGTCACTTAAACCACTTACGACTGCTGTCTCAAGTAACTGAAACTTCTCTTCCTATCTTATCGTAGAACACGAAGTGACCTTATACTGACGTTTCGTACCCAAAGTGATGGTCCAAAGGTTAGTCAGTTAGTTATTCTTTTTCGCCTTCCCCCTCCCCTGTAGAACTAATTATCCCAGAGGTCATTTCAAAAAGGCTCAGAAACCAAGACCGAACAAACTCATATAGAGAACCGGTTTCCCACGCCAACGACTGCAACACTCCACCCGAACAGCTGGTATCAACTCCGTCGGTAAAATCTCTAGGCAACAAAGTGGATCAACACGGGAAAAAAGATTGCAAGGACTAACACAGGTCACTATGGTGGGTTTGTAGATCTACTAAACTTATTTCTAAAGAGTGAAGTCCTATTTCACATTTAATATCTATTGCTTTCAAAACAAGCGTTTAATTCTGCCAATATTTGGTCTCGTGATTTTGATATTGTCCAGTAAAAACTACTTAGCTGCTCAAATGTGCTAGTCGATTAGTGAGCACGTACGCACATCCTGAAAAAAGTATACACAATGACAGAGGAATATTGACTACTAACGTAATACCACAGCCACAAGCTTAAATGATTTACAAACGAACATAAATGAGTAATTTGTACTGGGAAAGAATTTTAAGAAAGGAAAGAACACAAACCCGGCGCGTGGTTGGTAGAACCGCCAAGTGACCTTGGGATCAATCCAATAACCTTAAGACGAGAAAGAATAAACGAGTTAATTTTTTCAGTTAATGGCGTTTCTTTTTTTCTGGTTTGAATTCAGGCTCCTAGCGTTGTCCAAGTGCTGGTGTCCTTTTGCCTATATCCATTAGTTTTAGTGGTCAGCGGGCACCCATCGTATATACCGTTTCCGTTGGTCCAATAGATGTGTTTGTGTGACAGAATTCTGTAGCCGTTTGGGAAACGGACCTTCTAGTTTGATACATGCAGTTAAGAGATTAAGAGCAGAGATATTCAAGTCATTAGGCACTAGTATTTTGCCAATTATGTTATCGTACAGGATTGGCTAGATTATCATCTCGTGCTCGTTTTTGGGAGAAAGATTTGCTCCTCCCCCCCCCCCCTTAAACCGGATATTCGCTGTCATAAATGCTGAATTAATGACAGACGAACTTTTCGAGATATTCCAGTGAGGTTTAAGTACTATGGCTGTGTGGAACTTATTTGAGAAGTATGCTTACGTGGATGGCAACTCCACTCTTTTGTGTTTTATTTCTCCCCAGGACACTGCCATGCACAACAAACTGTTCGCTTGGTATTCCTGGTGTTGGCCATTTTTCTGGTAGGATAGCGACTAGTAGCTCAAGTTTGCAGCATCAGGAGAAAATTTAGGGTGGATTCTCAGCTTGGAGGCATTGCCATGCATTCACACGGTGACTTGTAGTAGCATCACTGATTTTCAGACAAGAGATGTCTTGGAGCTTACAAACAGATGATACTGTACCCAAATGGTGATCAGTTGAGAGAAGACTGATCTGTAGGGTTTTACGGAGCCTACCTGATTACCCACTGCTTCTGATACAGAAGCATGATGTAAACCGTTAGACATTTCTTGATCTAGTAATTTGGGTTTGATTTGGGGCATCGAGTGCTGCCATCTATGTTAGGTTGATCTGTATACTAAATTTCTAGAGCTAAGTCATCTTTGTTTCGTAAATGAGTTTATAGTCCTAAAATATAGAGCGACAAGGTGTTGTCAAATGCTAGCCACAGATATTTTCCCAAGTCCCATATGGAGTGTCAACCAATCCCATTTCTGAGTGCCGTACAGGTGGTGATAATTTAGGTTTTCCCATTGTATTCCTTGAATTTCATGAGCTAATGGCTTTGTAGATACGGTTGGGCTCACTATTTATTCCTTAGCTGCCTGCCTTTCAGCCAATGGTTTATAGTATCAAACTCTGGTTCCCAAATATTTTTAGATTCAAGATTTATTAGGGAATAGAGTGTGCAGCTGAGTCACTGATTAAAAGTGATATAGCATGATCCTAAGTTTTAGTTTTGCCACTTGGATGTTTTTCACTATCAAGGTAGGGAGCTGCTCGTTTACCCTTCTTCGCAGGCAGTTTAGTCAGGTCTGTCCGACAGCCGGGAAATATATCAGAACCACGGATGTGGGTAATCTAATATCAATTTATGACATTAGCCTTCTTCTCGTCACGTCACATTGAAGGAAGTTATACAACGACGCCTGAGTGTTTTTGTGTATTGATCCAGAACATGCACTCAGTAGATTATGGCGCGCTCCTTCTTTGCTTATTCAGATGGTTAAAAAGCCTTTAGTCTCGCACTTGACTGCTAGGGCAATAAGTGACAATGACAATAGACTAAGTGTGTACATCA
Organism: Schistosoma mekongi; assembly: GCA_034768735.1. Taxonomy (NCBI): domain Eukaryota; kingdom Metazoa; phylum Platyhelminthes; class Trematoda; order Strigeidida; family Schistosomatidae; genus Schistosoma; species Schistosoma mekongi. The sequence goes on from CM068310.1 coordinate 14,584,513, forward strand.
TTGCACACTAATGTGCTCACTATCCAGAAAGTGTTTGTAGTCAGCCCTCGAATGAGGACCAGTATAAAAGATTTGCCATCAATAACTATTGCTTTACTCGGCCAAACGTCGTGACGTCTTATGCCTGATGGTTACTACTTTCTATACTAAATCACATTTGGTTATATGTATAGGGGTTATTGAATTTTACTTGGGGAATATTGAGAAGCATTTGATCCCAAACATTTAAGAGAAATGCTTAGGGGGTGCAAGATATCGTCAAAGTAACTAAGTGTCAAGTATGTTATTCGGATAGGCCTTATTAGTGGGTATCATAAGTCTTCAGAATACTAGTCATTCTTATCCCAGAAGCTCAATCAATAACAAACACACTTGTGGTTGCGAAAAAACATTTTCCAGTCAGCCAGAATGCTTGATAATACGACGTTTACAACAGTAGCACACGTTCGCTGGCCTTGATACAACGCGAACTTGTCTGAAACAATAAGTTAATAAATAACATTTTGTGCCTCTCCATGCATATCGGCTACTGCCTTATTCCGAGAGCGTCACGATCATTTCTACGCAGAAATTGTGGAGGTCCAACAACGGATGACATTTTCATCAAACAGTGCTCAATACTATCAATGCTCTCTTGGAACTAGGAGTAGCCAGTAACTAGCTCGTAAAGTCAAGAGTTTATTCGACCAATCCACCAGTTAACTTCTCTTATATGTCTTTGTGGCGAGCCGATTGGCTTCGTTGAATATACATCTTGCTATTTGATTGGCTGCTGTTAATTTTTCCTATAAGAAGTGTTAAAATTGTTGTGAAGTGACGCCGTTGTTTTCCGCTGAAAAGTTTTCCTCTGCATGTTGGACATTGAAAGTTATCGAGCTAGTGGCAGCCTGACATCGCATTGTAGGTTTCTTAGTCACAAGTTGAAAGAGGAAGTGTATATCAATACGTCAAGGAAAGAAGAAAATATGATAATTAGAGCGTTCGGGAAGATAACAGAGATCAGATGTATAAGTGAACATAATATTATCTCAGTGCACCCATTTTCGGGTCAGAGAAGTGTAGAAAAGAGCTAAAGCGTGAATTCAGGTTAGTAAGTTTGCGTAATGTTCAATAGAATCAAACAATAGCCAATGTTGCCTAAAATAGAGCTGGTTAATGATGCGGTCGTTTTTATGAATGATAGTAGGGTTGACAGTAAGTACGTGTGTGTGCGATATCCTGGCGTTCCTAAGCTGTTTGTTAAGACTCCTGTATGGTAGTGTTTCCATGTTTAGGTGAACTGATTCTTCGATCGCTGCCACCTCTTACTCTGCTGTATTAAGGAGGAGAAGGCCTTGCTATCTAATTCAATCTTTATGCGGAATCTTTTCGAGACCCACTATCTATCTAGTTGCACTTCGTTCAGAAAGAGTGCGTCCTTCTTCAAGTTAGTAGGGTTATTGCATTACGGCGTTCTAGGTGGAGCCTAATATACACTCTGCACAATGTAAGCACTGGGTCAATAATCAGTACACCAAATTGTCATTTAGTGAACTGTAATGTATGCTTTAGCAACGCCCTTCTTATAATTTGCTACAGTGTCCAAACGTTTAGTCATTATCAGACACAAATCGAGCTCTGTGTGATTGGTTTTGAGGAGTGATTGCACAGAGTGCATGCAAAGCAGTAGGTATTCGTCGCACTTTATCAAGTTCACTTTGATACAACTCTCTTCAGCCCATAATTCTAGTCTCCCCGAAAATTTTTTGGAATCTTGGGAGCCGTTTTAACTTTCATATCTTACCATATTTTAAAACCGCATCACTTAAGATGCGGGCGCAAAGAAATCAGTCGGTTTAAAACAGCTTATCACATAGATATTGAATGTCATCAGGGTAAATGAAAATTTGTGAGGTTAGTTTGTTGGAGATTATTTATGAAGATAAGAAACAAAAGGGATTCAAAGACTGTACGTTTTCAAATCACTGATGTAAAGCCTATTTACTTTCTTTGAATTTGTTTAGCTTTGGAACTAAGCACTCGGCTTTTCGAGTGGTTTCTGGACCTAAGGAATAGTCACCCAAGAGTTCCATGTTTCCCACCTGTTAATTGGGGCTGTGTGTGGCACACGTGCACGCAATCACACACAGTATTATCATTATCATCATGATGATACTGTTGTTAATAATATCACTTACTGAAGACAGCCACAAACAGTACCGATGTGACACAGATACTCGGTGCTTTAGAGGAATGTCTACACTCAATCTAGGAAACCATAGAACCAGTTAGAATGTCACTTAATCGATGGCCTCTCATCAATCTTTCTCGAAGGATGTGGCAAGGACATGCCACCAGCGAAATAATAGGGACTCTGAACGTGAGAGCACCACTTACCTATTTTGTTCATATGATAGTGTTCTTCCCTATCAATCATCCCATAAGAATAAGTGGTATGTCGGAAGCATAAATACTAATCCTGCCCATTAGCTTTGTTAACCCCCGAATACCAGAGCTGTTGTTTTGTGTTCTCTCTTCTTTTGTCTTTTCTCTAGTTATAGAAGATTATGTGCATGACAAATATGGAACTTATTGGCACAAAACTATTGCCTTCTCCTCAACACCCAAGTTCCAAGTACCCTTGGTACTATCTCGCGTCTGGACATGCTCAGTGACCCATTCCGCTAACCCTTAGACGCTTTTTGGAATAGTAACGGATCGGTCAAGAAACGCGCGGTAATTTGTCATATATGCACCATGCTACAATATATATATTTAGTATCCTAGTACTGCAAACTTTGTTGCAGTTAGTTTAGTTCTCAATTCAAGCCTTTACATGTTATAAAAGTCCTGACAGTAACACTTGGTCGAAATATTTGTATATATGTAAACTCATATCATTCTGATCATGCCTGTAAACTGGCATGCTCTCATGTACACCATGATACTTGAGAATAAAAGCTATTTATTTTTCTATTTATTACTCTTTAAACTGTTCACCTTGTCGCTAGACACGAGAGAATACCAAAACCTTTGGTAGACTAGCTACATCACCCCCCAAATACAAGACCGGTGATAAAGAATGTGCAAGTAATTATAGGCCTATAAATATTACTTCTGTTCTTTCACGAATCATGGAGAAAATAATAAGAAATGGCATCTTAGAATACTTACTAGCACAAAGCCAAATATCTATATCACAATATGGTTTTTTAAGGAGTCGATCCTGTTTAACCTCTCACTTTGACTTCTTTAATCACATTACATCTTGCTACGACTTACGGAAAATAGTCTTAGTTTTATACTTCGATATGTCTAAGGCTTTTGACAAAGTATCACACAGCATACTCTGTGAGAAATTACACTCCACAGGGATTCGAAATCCTTCGCTGAGCTGGCTTAATTCATTCTTAACTAGTCGATTCCAGGCAACAATAGTAAACTCAGCACAATCATCTCCTAAGACAGTAACCAGTGGGGTTATACAGGGAAGCGTACTAGGGCCTCTCTTGTTTACAATATATGTCAACAGTATCAGTGGCTGTTTTAACACTGGCAAAATCTTCTTATGCTTAGATGACATGAAAGTTGTCTACTCATGCGACATAAATGAGCTGCACGATACTATTAAGATCGTACAGCAGGAGTAAGACGAAGTCACTGCCTGGTGTAAAGAACATCAACTTCACTTTAACACTAAGAAATGTGACTGGATCAGCATTGGGTGTCGCAACCTCAACCTACATTTTGTAGTAAATGGGGAACAAATCTCCAAATGTAAGACAATTCTGGACCTAGGCTTAAGATACACTACGGATCTTACTTTCAAGGAACAAACACTATCTATCACCTCAAAGTCACGCAGACTTATAGATTGTATTATCCACAATTTCTACCAACATGAGTCTAGATTGTTATTATACAAGGTCTGCGTACACCCGTTATTTGAATACTGCCCACTCAAACTCAGCAGCCTCCGAATATGTGATAATCTGAAGATTGAAAAAATACAGAGATACTTCACAAAAATGAGATTAGGGATGAATTGTGGACTAAATTACACTACACGGTGCGATATACTGGGCCTAGAAAAACATTGTAAAAGACGAGCTAAGTTCAACCTGATATTCTATTTCCACGTTGTACACAGTTTAGCATACTTCCCTTACCTTGTATTAAGATTTATCGATGCACCTAATTATAGCCTCAGAAACCATACAGGTACAGTGCGGGTGGAAAATTGTAAGACTAGAATACGATCAAATTTTTTCGTGCATAAATTCACTACCATTTGGAATAGTTTACTGGCAGAAATAGATAGCATTAGTTAGCATAGATCACTTTGTACGAGCGATAAACCGACTATTTAGTGACCTCAAGGCATTAAATAAACCGCAGATTTATTCAAATTCTAGCATAACATGCGAAGTACTCTGCCCGTTCAGTGAGTGACACGAGTATAGAGATTAGATACCGCGAGCAGTGCTTTAAACAATATGTCTAAAGTTCTGTACCAAATACTCCACGACCTACCCCAACCTCAACTTAATCAGTGATGGTTCATAGGATTCTAAACTTCTAAGCAATCTGAGCATGAACGTTGTAGTAGGAAAAATAACAAAAAGAAAGAATATTCTGTTTTAAACCCACTTGTTTTACAACAACTAGCTATCTTTGTTTATTTTTATTTCTTCTATTTTGTATGTTCCTCTATATCATCTCACAGAACCTGTGGACTGCTCTTATAAGGAATGAGTCTCTAATACAGAAACTTACTCCTAATGCTGGTTAACAATATACTTAATGCATCCATAACTCACTGTTCAAATCAACCCGCGCAGATTCCACTGCTGTGGTAGAATACCCCTTATATTTGTGCTCAGATGGAGTCCTTATCCAAGTTCCAAATATTTTTCGCCCTACCCTGTATCTGGGCATCCTGTATGGTCCATTCTGTTCACTCTCAGCAGGCTCTTGAAAACGCAGCGCCAAAGACAAAAAGCGCGAGCCTGTTTGTCAAAAATGTACTATACTACAACGCGTAAATCTATCACCTTAGTACTGTGAACTTTGATGTCTTTGGCTTCGCAATTAATTTATGCCCTCATATAGTGTGACTGTCAAAATCCTTGTATGTTGATAAAACTATATCACTCTGATCACATTTTTAAACTGGTATGTATTTATGTACGAAAAGCTACTTGAAAATAAACCTGTTATTATTATTCAGAAGTATATTCACAGTTACTTTATCCTGTTTTATTATTGTAGGCTGTTTGTGTATTCTTACGAGAAGATGGAGTGATTAATAGTTTTCAGAAAATTTGTTTATATTCTATTTGGGCTGTGAGGATAATTGTGAAGTCAGCACTCGGTTGAAAAGTTCTTTGTTAGTAGGCGACTCGAAATAATATTCTAAAATCCAGTAACTGCGAAGCAGTAGCAAGTCAGCCTTGCTGATGGAACATGGGCTTCGGGCGTTTGCCGTCAACCTGAAGCTCCTGGTGTGAAATCTGGGGTGCGCACTGCTGAGGCGTTCCATACTAGAACAAAAGAGCTGTCCAGTGCCCCCTGGTTTGCAATGGTACCCTGCTAACACCAATCAGTGACATATTCAATCAAATAATTAACCAATCTCCACAAAAATAACCATCTCAATTGAAATTACAAGACACTGAAAAGGTAAATACAGATTATACTGAAGTAGGATATTAAGTAAGTCGTGTAGCGTTTAACGCTTACGATCCAATACGAACGTATGAACGATCGTCATAAGGGGCGCGTATTGATTCAAAATGTAACACTAACAAAAGGATGTAAGTAAGCACTTTTAATTGTATGATGCTGCTAGTTACAAGTTGTTTTAGTTATTGGTAACAGATAACTGCGATCTTGGATGTTTACTAACGTTTACCGAGTCTAAGCAAGAACGGAAAATGATTTAGTATGGATTTCAGGACAATTTAGAGTGGTCATCGACGATACAAATAAAACGGCGACCTTTGTAATAGATAACATAACACTGCAGTATACATATTCCAATAAAAATGATAGTTAGCTAAATACGTGTAGTAAATGTTCCCCTGGATACGAATAGATAGTTTTTTATTATCCATCTCAGCTAATAAATATAAATGAACCACGACCTTTGTTGACGAGACATGTGGTATATGTGTTTCTTGATTACTACAACGTGAAACTTACTACATCTGACAAATATCTGTTAAATATTTATATTATATTTGTTTCTTTGTGCTGTTTACTCACCCACAAATTCGTCATAAGTACAACGGGTCTGTAACTTACAAATTTTCGACTTCAAAGAGGTACATATGTCCGAGCATAGCGGAAACATATAGTGTTGTTTACGAAGGTGCAAGGTTAAATTAAAGTCACTTCGTGTCAGTGTACGCTTTTACCTACGGGTATAATGAAGTAAACTGTACTGAGTTTTCGTCTATTTCTGATTTGTAGGTTGTTGGAGCTCATGAGTTCTTTGACGCAGTAACAGCCAAAACTGGTGTCTTTACGTTTTGCTACTAACGAAACTAAAGCTAGTTAACAAGTCTAAGGTATGCATTGCAGCATCTTAAACATTATCAATGAACCTTCTACACTCACGTCTCTGGTTTATAACCCTTGGCGCTTTGAAGGAAAGCATTGAGGAATTTTAGGTTTGAAAAGGTTATAAGGATAAATACTTAGAAATTAGTGGTATCTTGTCTTTCATATCTACAATAACCTGTTTCCGAAAGCGGTTACACTTCCGTTGCCTTGAGACTTACACTCATTAATTGTATGTCGAAATGCGCAGTCTAAATGCACATTGGAAACCGTCTAATTGATAATATAAAATAAATAGTTAAATAACTCTATCACAAACTCATGAGCGCCCTAGCTAGTTGGTCGTATGGCTGTAGATATAATAATAATAATAGACATACTTAGTAAACGCGTTTAAGTCAGCAATAAACGACTGACTTCTTAAATGCAAATGCGAATAATGAAGTTAACGCGAAAGAATATAAAAAATCCCTTTGAGATCTGTGTTGGTCATGATAATCATTGGTAACTCTGTACGACATCATGAAGTGCACATAAATAACCTACCAAGTACTTGAATACGGAAAGAGGATTGCACTAACCTTATGAAACAATATGTTAGTTTACATAAACGACGCTTTCCACTGAAAAATAGTGGTGAATCCTGTTGATTACTGTAAGCGCAAGAGAACGAACTGGACATCAGTAACGTGCATGATAGAAATTCACAAAACGTGTCATCTTCTCTAAGTATGTATTTATGGAAGCAGAATGAGAAACTGAAGTTTTGGAAAGCCATTATCATTTAAAGTCACTTAAAGAATATAGGATTTGTATATAACGCTTGTACGATTTATCTTTCATGATATAAAAGATTTTTCAAGTAATATCATTCCTCTTAAAATGGAGTTGAAATCAGAAACATTTGTGCCTGTACTATAAACACCAGAGAGCGATTACGCGACGTAATACAAAACAAAATTATTCAGCAGATCACGTTGATAATGAGAAGTAACAAGTCAAAAATAAAAATATTCAACGAAAGTTTCGGACAGCCTAGAAGCATAATGTGTGTCATTATTGCCATGTAGCTAGATACCCGAATCCGGTACACTATTGATGCTCGTTACTAAGTCAGATACATGCAAAGTAATATTTACTTCTATCACATTAATGTCATTACTGGGGGGTTTGATTGCAATCGACACAATCTCATTCTAAGCTCAAATTAAGTGATTTACAGCTAAAGTTCCAGAATGTCGTGACAACTGTAGCGCAGTTAGATAACCTTAGTGAAGGACTTCAACGTAATATAAAGCCTAAAATATGAAAGCATATTAGACATTTTATTTTAATATGAAGAAAACGGGAAACATGACAGGAGCTTAAAAGATAGACTTATTTTACATGGCCACGCTGACCAAACAAATTGGCCTAATAATTGAATCTATGATGGAAACCACTGACGCCATTGCTATGGGCTTTCTTTTAGTCTAGTTTGAATAGTTCGTCATCGTTGTCTGTTTTGAGTTACTTATACATGTCCTTTCAGATCTGCGGTTAAGATGGTTTATGTGAGGATTTTGGAAAACCATCGAACTGATGAGGTAACGTTCGTAAAGTTGAGGAATGGTGTTTCAAAGCCTTTCGCAGTAAGTAGCTGGTCACTCTTAGTATATGGCAACTTCGGTGTCCAACAGTCAGTCAGGAACATAGTCAAATGCACAGGTAGCCGCATGAAGTATCTTTGTGGTTATGTAAAACAACATCATGCATAAGATGTATGGAGTCAGGATTTCTTACGAAAATGTGTGGTGTCAGTAAAAAAACACTAAGTCTGCCAAGAAAGATAACTTTTCTGCACGACTGCTGAACGTTGGTGATAAATGAACACAAAGTTATTTTAACGCAAATGATGAAGGCTCCTGACCATGAAGGTTGATAAATAGGTTGACATTATGGGGTAGGCTAGAGGGGCAGTTAGACTGTAGTTTTCCTTTGACTTTCCTATCACATTATTTGCTTAAAACCGTAATAATCAAGGTGGACTAGTCTAATGGAGCTATCAGGTAATGTAGCTTCAACATATCACTACGTGAGTTAAGTGGTCGTGCCATCTTCCAGACACTTAATAATGCTATGTGAGTAAGCGGCCAGTGTACTCGTCTGCCAGAATGTGTTATTCTAGTCATTTTTTCACCGATGATGTGATTTCTGTTGTATATTTTTATTTTATTTTATTTATTACAGAAATCACGCCAGTTTACAGGCATGGTCATTATGATGCAGACTCATTTCAAGCGAAAACCAGTGTCAGGCAAGGCTACGTAGTTTTGCCCTTAATCTCCCTTTTTGTCGCCTAATAGATCATAGAAAGCTTAACACCACAGGAGAAGTACAGAATACAGTGGACAGCATGAATGCATATAAATGACCTGGAATTCGCACATGTGCATAAACATAGGCAGTGCAGTAGTTGCTGGTGTGGCAGTTGGTTTCAAAATACATATGCTAGGAAGTCACAATCTTAAATACAACACAGGGAACACCTACCAAAACACACAACTTGACAGAGAGTCTCTAGATGTAACTTTCGCTTACGTTACAATCACCATTGATAAACGAGATTTAAAGCAAAAGTTAGGAAACAGATCGATAAAGGAGGGGCAACATTTCTATAATTGAACAACATTTGGAATTCAAAACAACTGCCAGCCAACATCAAAGTCAGAATTTTCAATACATACTTCAAAACTATTCTATTTTTTGTTGATAAAACTTGAAGAACTACGAAAAACCATCATTCTATTGAAACAGGCATTTATACACAGTTGTCTACGCAAGATATAGGGGGATTCAATATGATTTGTGGAGATTGGTATTAAATTTCATTTGATTGACTTCGTCAGATATCAATGTCGGCAGGATGCTGTGAAAAGCAAAGGACGCTAGGGTGTACACACACTAGGACGAAACAGCTGTCTAATTTACCTTAGCTTTCAGCGGTAACCCACCAACATCGATCTATGACAAATGCGATCATCTACTAATCCAGATCTGTTGGTCAGACACCAATAGCAACAACCTTTTGTGGTGGAAAACAAATCAAATAAATCTCAGCTGATATAGAATTAAGGAAAAAGGTCTGAATGGGATAGGACACAATGTAGAAATCATCAAACTCCTACACAAAACAAAACTTATCTCTGAACACTTAAGGCGAATAAAATGAGGAAAACTAAAAAAATATACTGCGCCGGTTATTGACGGCAGATATGAAAAGAATGAATAAAACTTAAAAAGAACTGGAAAATCTAGCCCAGAACAGAGCTGGTTTAGGAATCTAGCAAGGGCAACAGCATTGATTGATCAGCAAGACGGTAATTCGTTGTACCACAATCGATAAAAATTTATGAAGTTTAGATCAGTACGAGAAAATACGTACAGAAATAGGCGGCGTTAAGCTTCCAAATGATATACAACCTTAATAATAACACGAATGTTCTGCTCAGTAGATTCTGCTAATAACGATGCTTCATCTTCGATCTTGCGTCTAGTGGGGACCATAGAGCAGAGCCTGTCCGTAGCACTTTCCGCTAGAGTGCTAACTTGAATAGGTAAAAACGAAGATAGTAGACGTAGTTTATTGACTCTTTTTAATGTTTTTGTGCTTTGTGGTAGCTTGATGGCAAATAGTGGTCATTTTGACAAACAACATTGATAAGAATGCTGTCAACCTACATGAATTGTAACGAAATCAGCGAAACACCACAGGCCTTATCGAGGAATTAGAACCACATAGGCTGGCCTACCACTACTGAGTGTCTTCAAACTCGCCCAACGAGACGGAATTGATCTTTCTCATCTTTTGATAACTATCTACCATGATAAACGCATTAATCAAAGTCAGGTCTAATGAAATTTAGGTAGAGTTCAGGAAAATGAGAAAAAGATACCTGACTCGGAGGTGAACACTTCCCTGGTGGTACATAGAGTTCTTAAATTACCCGACAGTTGCCTAGTTAAAAAGCATTTAGTCGACATGCAATAGTAGGATTGAATTTCAATTTCAACTTAACTTGAAAGGAGTCACTCTCTGCCCATCATAAGAAACTAATATTATCTCTGCATGGTAAAAGATAGAAGGAGGAGTAATAGCAATATAACTCCTCAGCATATTCAAAACTATGGCAGTAACCAACACTTCGCTGACGAATTTACTGGGATCCAGATGATGCAGCTCTATTATGAATAGCAACAGGTACGTGACTGATGGGGTTTACTGCCTACCTACAAGCAAACATAGACACTACTAGATAATATTCCGGACAATTTAGTCGCTTACAAGAGTGAGGACTGATAAAGTACTGATTGCAGGAAATTTTGATATTCCATCGCTTGACCAGGCGAATAAGAAGTGTTATCAGAAGAGCACTTTACGCTATCACCAAAGAAGTGTGGCTTGCCAAGCAGACGCAAATTAGACAGTTGGCCGTTGAAACTGAACTACATACCGTCAAACGACCGACTACCATTAAAAAATGTTTAAATTCATGCATAAATAAGAAGCAGAAAAAAACTTCATGTTCGTGTTTAAGACGGTAAACTGCAAAACATTGCCGTGGGATGATAGCACACCATGTTTCAACTACACCCTAACAGAGTACCAGACCATCGGCGAATATTTCATCTAGGCCACGTGGTCCAAAGACTGGAAGAAAGTATCCATAGACGAACACTGTCGAACCATGAAGAGCATTTTTAACAAAGCACCATCAGGTTACACTCCTACCCAATACTGGCCACCGAAATATTTAATCTCTGCTTAGTATATGGAACTTTCCCTAGATCGTGGAAAACTACGCATACAATTCCTCACTTTATGATAGTCTTTAAGTTTAGTATCAAAAACTACAGTCCTGAAATCACTCTTTTGTTTTATCTAGAGGTATGGAGAGATTTATAAAAGAGGAGATTTGCTTTACTTAGTTAATCATGAACTAACCATATCCTCCCAGGACGGCTTCATGTTTGTGAGATCTTGCATAACTTACTACCTAGAATACTTTGACCAGATAATAAACAATAGAGATGATGGAAAACTAATTACAACATCACTCATCTCTCATATATAAATTAAAGCCTTCGGAATAATGGGCAAATTGCATGACTGGATAACTTTGTTTTTGAAAGATCGTGTCCACTTAGTAAGACTAGGATGATATCCCTCACGTCCTTAAAATATCACTAGTGGTGTCTTCCAGGGTTCAGTCATTGGACCATTATTATTTATTATGTATGTTAATGACATATGCCACTGTTTTCAAGAGGATAAAACCTTTATGTTTGCGGACGACCTCAAAGTTGTCTATGCATTCTACCCAGTTGGAGGTCTACATGTTAACTACATGACACAGAAAGATCTCGATAAACTAAGTGAATGGTATAATTAATGGTTTCTTCCCCTTAACATACAAGAGTCCGGGTACTTATATTTTGGAGAATCTAACCCCCTAACACGCTAACAAACACAAATCCTGTCAACCAAGTATTGTCTGTAATTTAGGAGTAAGATATTCAAAAAGTTTGTCCTTTATTTATTTATTTTATTTTAGTTAGTTGTTTTCTTGCCAGCCTGAAGCTGCACGGCTAGCTCGATGACCACACCTTCAATTAAAGTAGGTTTTACTCTGTTAGTGCTTACCGCAGTGGAAATTTCCCTTCTTCTCTATTGTGATCGCTTTGTCACTTCTGATAAAGCTTTGAGAGGGCCATCATGTAGTTGTTGCAATGGTTTCTGCACATTATCCACCCTAGTGAAACGTGGGTACGTTTAGCGTTCTTCAAGGGATATGTGTAGGATGCTCTGTATAACGAAAGGCCGTTGACCGTATTCTCCGCATATGCTCTTTTAACTGCTGTGCGTAGTAAGTCAAATAAACAGAAATCTCCTGTACCGAATCAAAAAAATATTCGTCCGGTAAACGTGGATGAGTCCCATAAACTGACTCCGCCAAACAGTAGCCTAAATATTTTTTAACCATAGGGAGTATCCCAAAGTGTATGAGAGGTAGCCGTTCGCTCTATTTTCCGTCGTTTTGCACAGCCACCAAAGCGGTTTTTAATTGCCTGTGAAGTCGTCCAACCATGACATTGGCTTTAGGATGGTATTTAATGGTGTGATTCCTTTTAATTTCAATTATCACTTTTAAATGTTAGAATGCCCTGCTCTCAAACTGAGTACCTCAATTAGTGGTGATGCGTGAAGGAACTGTGAAATTTACAATCCACTTCTGTACTACTGGACTAGCTACTGGTCACCGTATAAATCGATCTATGCATGTTAGAATGTAGATGAAACCGTGAGATGGCGGGGCCTACAACGTCAAGGTGTACATGTTCGAATCTGTTATCTGGCTCAGAGAATATACCTGGAGGGGTCACTTTGTGTTGGTGAGTTTTAGACAATTTTTGGCATGCAATACAGACCGTCACCACTGTCTGACATCTTGGTTGAGATTAACCCAGATAAACCTTTAACTTACCAACGTGATTGCAGACTTTATACCCGAATGCGATAAATTGTGCACGGAAAATTTGTCTTCGACGGTTAATGGTATAACTAATCGATATTTACCTCGAGACGCTGTTGAAAGGTACTTCTACGAGGACTGATAAAGTGGATGGTGAATTCAGTAATGTAGATTGTTCTGTGCCATTCGACTATAATGTGGACAACTGCTGATAATCAATATTAAATGTCTGAAGTATATTTAGAGCTATTCATGATAATACATTAGCAGAGTCATTTTACTTTCCTGTAAGAAACTGAAAATCGTTGTAAATTGAAAAATAAACTCCAACTGCCAAATTTCTCTCGGGTTGTAATTATTTTGATTAGAAGTCAAGGCTCTTGTGAGAGGTTTATGATCTGTAAAAGTTGAGCTTTCAGTCATATATCGGAAATGCCTTATCTCTAAATACATAGCTAACAACTCCATACCAAAAGTGGTATATCGAGTATATGTAGCACATAAACTTGATCTACGAATCGCTGAAATGTTTGGGCTGCACTCCTTGACCCAAATGGCATTCACAAGAATTCGAACAAGCCAAAAGGCATAGTGTCAACAGTTTTTGGAACGTCCTTTGGTTCTACTTGGATATGATAATATGGACGTACTGAGTCAATTTTCGGAAACATTGTGGCCTCAGACATTTTACTGAAACAATTATGAATGTGCAGAATGAGATACCTGTCAGAAATGGTTTGTTTACCTAGAGCTCTGTAGTCGCCGCTTGGCCGCATTTTAGAAGAAGTCTGTTTAAGCACCATGTGTAATGGTGAAGACCAAGGGCTACTTGATTGGTGTATGATGCCCAACTCAGGAATTTTGTTGAATTCCTCCTTTGTGATAGCAAGACGCTTAGGGTCAAGAAATCTGGGACCAGCTAACACGGGTAAGCAGTTAGTCTCAGTGTGGTGATAGACATTGTGTTTCAGGTCCTCTAAACGATACGCAGGTTGCAATAACTCAGAAAAGTGTTGCGAAGGTTCGGTGTATTGGTGTTTACAAGTCTGTGCACTTACTTAATTCAGTGATGTATCATATGATTACATGCCTTTGATAAATGTGTTTATCGTGGGGCACATGACATTTTTCGTTCGGTGTCTACCAACAGGTAATAAAACTAAAGGAAGTCCATTCTGATCTAAGCACATCAACAACTGTAAAATTCTAGGAAAATTTGCTGGTGGGACCGAAATCTAATTCTAATTGTCGACTTCTATATGTTTTGATGACGGTCATAATTGCAGCTATTAGACATAATTAGGGATCCGGAAGATGCTTATCTTAAGTCATATGACTTCTCAGCATTTATGGAAATTACCATGACCTTCAATCAACTGAAAGAAGTCCACAAGTTAAAGGCAATTAACGAAGAATTATCAGCAACGCACAGTAGCTCCAAGGTACAAAATTTGGTACGGCTGTTCAATAAACGTCTCAAACCTCCTCGGAATAGTGATACTCCCTGCATTTTAGGAGATGGATTAATGATTACCGACTATAATATCATAACCAACCTGTTCAGCGATTTCTTCGCTAACAGGGGTATACCACTAGAAGACAATGAGGTAGACATTGTCAACTCAGCTACAAACCATATGGAATCCGTTGCCTTCACTTATGACAATATTTGTAATTCCATAAACTCACATATGACGTCAAGTAGCTATGGAGTAGATGGCATAGCATCCATTTACTTCAAACTCGGAGGACGTAATTTACCATAAATCCTATTAAAACTGTTTGACCCTTCATTAACAACAGGATCTTACCCTAATCGATGAAAAACTTCACACATATTCCCTCGATTTAAATCAGGTGACAGGACAAACCTGCATAACTATAGGCCAATAAATATCACCCCGGTTATCTCTAAATACATAGCTAACAACTCCATACCAAAAGTGGTTATCGAGTATATGTAGCACATAAACTTGATCTACGAATCGCTGAAATGTTTGGGCTGCACTCCTTGACCCAAATGGCATTCACAAGAATTCGAACAAGCCAAAAGGCATAGTGTCAACAGTTTTTGGAACGTCCTTTGGTTCTACTTGGATATGATAATATGGACGTACTGAGTCAATTTTCGGAAACATTGTGGCCTCAGACATTTTACTGAAACAATTATGAATGTGCAGAATGAGATACCTGTCAGAAATGGTTTGTTTACCTAGAGCTCTGTAGTCGCCGCTTGGCCGCATTTTAGAAGAAGTCTGTTTAAGCACCATGTGTAATGGTGAAGACCAAGGGCTACTTGATTGGTGTATGATGCCCAACTCAGGAATTTTGTTGAATTCCTCCTTTGTGATAGCAAGACGCTTAGGGTCAAGAAATCTGGGACCAGCTAACACGGGTAAGCAGTTAGTCTCAGTGTGGTGATAGACATTGTGTTTCAGGTCCTCTAAACGATACGCAGGTTGCAATAACTCAGAAAAGTGTTGCGAAGGTTCGGTGTATTGGTGTTTACAAGTCTGTGCACTTACTTAATTCAGTGATGTATCATATGATTACATGCCTTTGATAAATGTGTTTATCGTGGGGCACATGACATTTTTCGTTCGGTGTCTACCAACAGGTAATAAAACTAAAGGAAGTCCATTCTGATCTAAGCACATCAACAACTGTAAAATTCTAGGAAAATTTGCTGGTGGGACCGAAATCTAATTCTAATTGTCGACTTCTATATGTTTTGATGACGGTCATAATTGCAGCTATTAGACATAATTAGGGATCCGGAAGATGCTTATCTTAAGTCATATGACTTCTCAGCATTTATGGAAATTACCATGACCTTCAATCAACTGAAAGAAGTCCACAAGTTAAAGGCAATTAACGAAGAATTATCAGCAACGCACAGTAGCTCCAAGGTACAAAATTTGGTACGGCTGTTCAATAAACGTCTCAAACCTCCTCGGAATAGTGATACTCCCTGCATTTTAGGAGATGGATTAATGATTACCGACTATAATATCATAACCAACCTGTTCAGCGATTTCTTCGCTAACAGGGGTATACCACTAGAAGACAATGAGGTAGACATTGTCAACTCAGCTACAAACCATATGGAATCCGTTGCCTTCACTTATGACAATATTTGTAATTCCATAAACTCACATATGACGTCAAGTAGCTATGGAGTAGATGGCATAGCATCCATTTACTTCAAACTCGGAGGACGTAATTTACCATAAATCCTATTAAAACTGTTTGACCCTTCATTAACAACAGGATCTTACCCTAATCGATGAAAAACTTCACACATATTCCCTCGATTTAAATCAGGTGACAGGACAAACCTGCATAACTATAGGCCAATAAATATCACCCCGGTTATCTCTAGAATAATGGAAAAAATAGTATGCGATCAAATGTCTGATTATTTACTCTCCGAAAAACTCATCTTTAATTCCCAACATGGTTTCCTCAAAACTAGGTCCTGTATGACTTGTCACTTTGAATTCTTTAATTTAGTTTTCACCAAACGAAGCCTTGGGCACTTGGTATTAGTATTGTACTTAGACATATCTAGAGCCTTTGATATGGTTAACCACAAGCTTCTTGTAGGCAAACTCTCCTTTTATGGGATTAGGAATCCATTACTTGCATGCTTAAACTCTTTCGTCAGTAATAGACATCAAATAGTTAAAATTAATTCCACTTTTCGAAGGCCGAACCGGTTACAAGTGGTGTTATACAAGGAAGTGTCTTAGGCCCATTGCTCTTTATAGCTTACATAAACGATATATGCAAATGCTTCAGCATAGGTAGACCCTTTCTATACGCAGATGATCTCAAAATAGTGTGCTCATTCCTCCCTCACGAATTTGCACATACATTCAGCGGCGTCACTGCCGAGCTCAACAAGGTCGCAGTATGGTGCTCAAAATGGAAGTTAGATCTTAATGCTTCTAAGTGTGGTTGGATGTGTTTTGGGGATAAGCGCCTCAATTTTGATCTCTCCATAAACGGCAGTAAGTTATCTAGGCTTCAGTCAGTAGTTGACTTAGGACTAAGGTACTCTTATAACCTGTCTATTACAGAACAGGTCAATATGCAGACATCTAAGTCACATCGACTACTAGGTTGTATACTACGTAACTTTTATAGCGACGATCCTCGTATTCTGCTATGTAAAGTTTGTGTTAGACCTTTGCTAGAATACTGCACCTTTATTCTCAGTAATGTCTCCATCAGGGATAAACTCAGACTGGAGTCTGTGCAACGTCGCTTTACTCCCCGTATCCTTGAGGCTGATAGTACTCTAGACTGTAAAACTAGATGCACTCAGTTAGGACTAGATACCTTATGGAGGCGACGGCTAAAATTAAACCTAATCTTCTTTTATAAAATATTAAACAAATTAGCGTTCTCATCGCCTAATACAATTCAGCTCGAGGAACCCTCTTGCTATAACTTACGCAATTCAGCCTCGAAAATAAAAATATCGGATCCAAAATCTGCTCTTTATATGAATTATTTTACAAATAAATTCTCGAGAATCTGAAACCATTTGCCTCAAGCCATTCGGGAAACAGATTCACTTCCTTTATTTGTATGGCATGTTAATATTTTCATCTCTTCTGAAATCTTGTTAAAAATGTTCACACCAACTATCGTTTCTTACTCCACTAGCAAAATAATAGGGACTCTGAACGTGAGAGCACCACTTACCTATTTTGTTCATATGATAGTGTTCTTCCCTATCAATCATCCCATAAGAATAAGTGGTATGTCGGAAGCATAAATACTAACCCTGCCCATTAGCTTTGTTAACTCCGGAATACCAGTGCTATTGTTTTGTGTTCTCTCTTCTTTTGTCTTTCCTCTAGTTGCAGAAAATTATGTGCAAGACAAGTATGGAACTTACTGGCACAAAATTATTGCCTTCTCCTCAACACCCAAGTTCCAAGTACCCTTGGTAATATCTCGCGTCTGAACATGCACAGTGATCCAATCTGCTAACCCTCAGCATTTTTTTGGAATTATAACGGATTGGTCAAAGAGCGCGCGGTACTTTGTCATATATGCACCATGCTACAACATATAATTGGTGTCCTAATACTGTGAAATTTGTTGCAACTGGTTTGATTCACAATGCATATCTTTATATGTTATAAAAGTCCTGACAGTAATACTTCGTCGAAATATTTGTATGTACGTAAACGTATATCATTCAGATCATGCCTGTAAACTGGCATGCTCTCATATACACAATGATACTTGAGAATAAAAACTTTATCTATTTATTTATTTATTATTATATCTCGAAGTAAATGGAACCACGCTGGTTTCTACCTCTGTATCTACTAAGGATAAAGTTCCAGTGTTCTGATCCCTCATATAAAGTAGACGACTTTGTTGTGTCCTCTTGCTGGAGGTCTCGGCCGTCACCAACCGCTGGCTCTGCTAGGCGCTTTCTAAATTTGCACAGTAAGGAGCATTGTTAAGTCCGGTCACCGAAAGTGTGATGATACCTACAAAAAGTAGCAGGATGTGTTCTGGTTGGTAAGTATCTTTGTCTTCTACAGGATCGCTGTCTAGATCGAGTGCAAATTGCGTGGTGGAACGGTAATGGTATGTTCACTCACCGCAGAATTTCAACCTGTTTTTTCCAGGCCTCAATTTTCACTGTTAAATGTGGATGACTCAATTGTGCAACAGACTGACACTGCACGATGCTTAGTAACTGCTCCACATCCTGATGATCCGACAGGGATGTAGCTTTTATAACTGCCCGTTTGAAGACATTGTAGGGTACTTTCGGGTCTCTGTTAACTAAATCATCATTAACTTGACCGACAATTTCGTCAGGTAACAGTGTACTCATGTACCAATACTTTACATTTTGTAATACTATATGATATGCAGGAAAATATTTCTCTGTATGAGAAAACCATGAGACCGGATCAAGAGAATTCAAGGGTACATCAAGGCTAACGGCACCTACAGACTCCGTATTAAAGTGTGAGGAATGGTCAACATTAGTGGACATTGTAACATAATAGCAAAAAAAGAAAAATACAGTGACATATAACGGCAATAGAAAGAACACAAAAAATTTTGTAAATCAACGAATAAGCTCACTAACAGCTTCAGAAGTAATACCAAGTAATCGTGCTAGGTATAGACTGAATATGTGCATGAAATATAATACCTACAAGCGAATAACATAAGATGTTAAAACACGTCAAGTTGGAATTCGGGAGCTTTAGTAGTCCGTTTGAATAGAGAACGCGATGAATTGCATTTACATTAAGAATTGTGCGAAATGCTAGTTCACATGGCCAATATGTATGTGTTTGAATAGATTGATACAGGACGTCAAATAGTAGATAAATCAGATATGACTAAATAATTCAATTAATGATGTCACGATTTAATGAACAGGATGGGTTAATGTATGGATAGGCAATATTGACGATATTATAGACATAATCCAGAAAGATTTCAATTGGAGTAGCGTGTCTTCATCTTCTGCTCACCACTTTGATGCTGTGGATGGATTTTTGCACCAGCACTCATTATAACGAAAGCATTAGACATCTCGTGTCTCTTGTGTTTCAAAAACTGTCATTTCCATGCCACATTTACAATTTAAGAATTTTCATAACAATTCTATAGTTTGCAAACGAACAATGAGATTTTTATTGTTAGCATTCAGCTTTCAAGTGACCTCCGTGACCTTGAAACACTTCTGTCGTTCCTCATTGGTTTGGCCGTAAAAGTCATGTCTACCTATCGTGAAATTGTTGGATGACAAAAGGCATACATTTAATAAATGAAAGGTGTCTAAATGTTATTAAAATGTATTTTTGCTTATTTTAATGCTTAAAATCATTTGTACACTGTTCTGTATGTAAATAGCGCAATCTTCAAACATTGCGCATCAGGAAAAATGCGATCACATTATATAGTAATAGTACTAGTTTTATGTAAGTGTAATACATAAATAGCTTTATTATGTAGTTTTTTTGACGTCGAAAGCAAGTGGTACTTGTGAGATTCCAGCTAAGTATGTAAAAACTCTATTTTCTATTGAGAATGGGAAGGAGACAACCACACAAATTCTTAAGTCACAGCTTATACAAAACTTAGAAAATTTGTGGGGATCGTGCTATATGATAGTTTCTAAAGATACAAACTCCGATGCTGTCGAAGACATTGTTATCTTGTATAAAAACATGTAATTTGTCCATTTAATTACTTTTCTGTCTTTCAGTACAAAAGATTGTTTTTTCTGCTACGATTTTATATATAGAAGTCCAAACGTTCTCCAGTACAGAAGAAGTATGTATCTGATAACACATTTCTAACTGTTGACTTTAGGCCAATGTCAAAGGCCTGAACTCGGATCAAATGAATCTACTATTTGCCGATCTCTTGTTGCATCGGAATTGGAAACAGGCTTTGTTCGTTCTCGTGAGGACTATTCGGATTTTAACTGTAAAAGCATTATTGAGGGTGTTTTCGCCTTTGACTATAGAATTGTTGGAAGCACTGGATTATGCAGTAGCCCTTTTAGCTTAATCAAAGCTTGCCAAAGACAAGGATCTCCGCTTAGAGATAATTCTATTATTGAACAGACCTTTGGTTACTGCCCAAATTTTCAAGATCAATCAATCCTTGAAGATCCTAATATTGTTTTTGGGAAGGCAAATATTTGGCGATGCTATGGGCGTTGGACAGATAAGAGCGGCAACATATGGGCTGCAATCGCATACGACACGAATCAACTTAGATTCAGGTACAGATGCCTAACCACACGCATAGATCAACAAAATCCGCAAGACATGTATTATTGGGGTACGTTAAGTGTAAATTCAAAAGTAGTAATAGATCGTAAATATGTCTTTTTAGTGAATGTGACGTTTTCCTCATTTTATTTCTAAGTATATTAGATCAACGTCCTTAAATACATCTAATTCATTCTTTTTTATCCTCAACATAATTTTAATACTCTACCTACACCCTATCACTCTAAAATTTATCTACTGTACTATTCTGAAGCTTTAAGAATGCGAACATTTGATTATATTCGTCACTCCAATTCAATAGCCTTACTGGTTAAAACATGCTGACTTAATAACATCATTAAAAATAAAATTTGAAGTATGCTAAATAAGCAATTTCACTATGTAGAGCCGAATTGTATCGTTTTGGCTAAAAGGATAGCATCATCTCAAATATTTAGTGATGCTTAATATAACCCGTTCTATCCTAGTAGAAATAATATCTCTACAAGCATAATATATTGGTATTATTTGTATCACTTCAGTAGTTAGTTATTATGGTGTACACTGCGCTATCTATTAACCTTAGTATTCGTGACCTTCATTGCGTATATAGTGTTTCGCTACCTATTTCCAACCATAACAGATACACTATATGTGATCTAAACTTGATCATTAAGTTAATGAGCAGTCAATTCAGTTTAGAAAGTGGCCCTAGTTTGCTGTCATCGATAAATTATTTTATTGTTGCAACATATAGACGTTACTTTCATCGGATTTTATCAAAAGTAAATTGATCTTATAGTGCATACTGTTCCTAAATATTTTATTACATTCGATTATTCTAATTAAATGTGTGTGTATGCGGTATAAGTTATCTATTCTGTATGTTGCGCTTATGAATTACTGATGACATTTTTATTCTTGCTTCGGATACAACTATTGTAACATCAAGTCGTAAACGGAAAGTACGTAGTGTATATGATATCTTTAATATTTTAAATATCTACGAAACAAAGGACTACAGAATTCAGTTACAGACCATGTAATATTAAATAATTTACTTTTTGAGAAAACTAATATTAGTCATTATTTTTACAATTCTGTTTTCCTTACACACAATTCTATATCAACGAACATATTTTCTGAACTAAGTTGCACGCTTTTTTATTTCAGGAATGTCAACTAACTCTGATTGCAAAGTACTATATAATTATAACAATGCCCCTATAAGATTAGAACTTCGACCTTCATTTGATCCAGAAAGTCAGTTAAGTGAATTACAACCGGGTTGCAAACTGCCTACAAATTTCAGTGGTCATTGGTTTTATCCCAGTGAATATCAAACTTCTGTAAGTTTCAACGTATATGCTCTTATCGATAAGAGGTTGTGCGAATTTGCGCATTTAATGCTAAGTTTGAGTATTGTTATGTAGCAAAATAATTTAAAAAAAGATTTTTGTAGAATGTATATTATTTAAATAAGTTTTAACAGTTGGTTGATAATTTTATCCCACGAAACGTAATGTGTTAAAAAGTTATTTATAATGAATTAACTAGTTACTAACATTAAGTTTTACTGAAGAATCGCGATCGATGCAGTTCAAATATATCACCAGCAGGGTTGGATGAATAGAACTAAACTTGAAATGTGGTTCATTGGATACTGACATCATAGTTTACGAGCTATATGTTCATAGCGACCTCTAAAAGTTCTTAATCCGGCCAGAAATGATATCTGTTGATTTATCTAATAATTGAACAAAACGACTGTCTGGTGTTTTTTTTTAGATTTTTAACTTTCTTCCAACTCAGGTAACGATTTGATTAATGGTAACTCCTGACGACTTACACTTGCGTACTATTATTTTCATGGGTCCCGACTAAAATTTAGTGTATATTTAAAACTAAATCACTAAAACCAGTTGTGTAAGATCAAAAGGAAAAACAAATATATTTTATACGTATTTCAAAGAAGTTAAACAGTAATAATAAATTGTTCCTACCGAACTGGGCACAGTTAACCAACAGGTGTAGACAATCACACTGAAGTATGATAAACTGTAAAGACCATCTATACGTAAATCAGGATATCAGACCCGTGACTAATTTTCAGCTCATGACTGCTTTTTTAATTTCATAAACATAATATTGTTGGTTTTTAGCCTTGTTCTTGATCTATTTATCTGATTTGGTGTGAACGTGTATTGTGATGAAGTGTTTAATGTAGTGTCGTATTATCCTACAGAACTACTATTATTACGTCCTCATATTACTAATCATATATTAGTCAGGATAGACGGATGTGATAATGTTTTAATGTGTCGTACTTCTCCTTTCAGCACAATAATGTTTAAATGTAAACGTTAACTTAACTTGTAGAAGTATTATTATTAAAGTATTCAAGTATTATTACGCAAGTTTTACTTGTTCGGTACTCCAAGTAAATAACAATACTAGGATTATTATGATTAGGATATAATTTGTCCGTGTCTGCTTATTACAAAAAGGATTCTACACTAACTCTGTTAGAATCACGAAAATAAATTACTGTAGATAGAATTCAATGACCACTCGTACTGTTTGAAAGTAGTCTTTATGAACCTCCAAATAAATGGATATAAAATCCAGGATACCCCCCGTTTCTACCTATTTTCGACGCCTCATTGGTATGCATATAGACTTCAGTGTTTGTGTTTATACTGAGACAGTAGTATAGTAGTTACAAATGTCTGTATTTTCCTGTTTTCGTGACATCATTTCAAAGCGAGCACACATCTACATAAACTGGTTAAAATTCACCTCTGAACAATAATTTAGAAAGAACTATTACAAACACCTGACATTATAAAGTCTGGGAATTTAGTGTTACCTAATTTCTGTATGCATGTCAAAATACTAATGGTAGGTTGTTTGGGCGTAGTTTGTTGCTAGCATTTACCTAAATCTTGTACAAATTGGCGCTCGTCGGCAAGTTGTACCACCGGAATTGACCCCTTGTTACCGGGTTTTACAGTCTGCGACCGTTTCCGCCAAGTAACTCGGCCTTTGACTAACCAATTGCAGAACTCAAATGTGTAAATTGGTTAGTCACTGTGTATCTACTAGTGTGATGTTTGTCAAGTCCTTTATAATACTAATCGAATTCTGTTGAACTAGTTGTAATGTGATCACTAGTCTAGGTAACTGGACATCACTAGAACTACATATAGGTGGGAAGCCGTACAGGGATAGTCGGTTCAACCAATGTACACATCTCAACCCATAGGCGTTCATTCACAGTTCAAATAGTTTTGTGATAACTGTCACAGACCACGAAATTAGGTGACCTGCGACTGAGCCCTCTGAATCACATAAGTTCTCTCAGGTACAACTTACTGACGAGTGTCAAGTAGCATGAGACATAGGTCCAGTGTTTTTCCTCCGACCCTCCCACCAAACAACCTTCCATATATTCGTAGTGCTAGTGGTATCGAGTCATTAAGACTAATGATCACATTATAACTAGTTCAACAAATTTCGATCAGCATTATAAAGAACTTGAAAGACATCAAATCGGTTAATGCTCAGTGACAAATCAATGTGTGTTGACATACTACTCGATTTTGCGACATACTATTTCTTTAAATACCAGTAATACTACTTGAGTATACAGACTGGTGTAGGCAGAATGTATTTTGACTCGACAGTTCTGATCATTAACACATGATTTAGTTTTTTCTAGTCATTAAGTTTATATTGGTTAGTCTAATCTCTTCGACTAATTAAACAAAAGTAAAAACTTCGTTCTTTTGAATGAGTTTCTTTTTAATTAATATAGGAGACAGATTATTGTTATTTCATATAAGGACAATATGATAAGAGCACAAATAACATTCCTATAAAATTTTAACATTATATTTAAAGGAAATTATTTCAATAATCTCATGCTTATCTTCATAGGTTGACATTAATGCAACACATATTTATATGAAACGAAAGCAAGCAAATTATTTGTACGATCATATTTATTTCGTCTGTCGACAACAACAAGAATCTCGTTATTTAATGACAGTGATAACCCTTGGTAAATGGTAAGTTTTTCGTTACATAATCACTCATGTTTTAGACAAATTTATTTCTTTATAAACATCCTATGAAATGTAACGTTCATAAACATCGCACATAAGTTTTGTATTTAAAAAAAACTGCACCCTTTATCAGAGATATTAATCAGTATACATTAACTCTGCACTAGCTCACTAATGGAAGTATGGCAACATTTTAGGTTCTTGTTAAGGCTTCGCAAACGTATGACCAGCGACACAATACCAGGCAGGCTAAGCTATTTCGCAGCGCCCTATTTCAGCTAGGTAGAGGAAGGAGTCTAACATCAGCAAGAAGCGTTTAATTCTGCAAGCAGTCTGGCAGACAGACTATAACACTCAATTCATTCGTATATATACAAAATACTCATTTAGTCATAGTGATTATTTATCAAATTGAAATTATCAACATTTTTTAATAATCCAATTAAATGTTGTTGTCAAATGTCTTCACATAAATGTTATGACAGTTTACAATTAAGCTTACAAAATATCAGTACAACATGATTAAGTGGACAAGTGTATTTTTAGAGATTTTGAATCCCTAATAGTTCTTCATGATGACATCTGTCTACATCTTCCAAAAATTACTGGAAGAATTAAATGAATTTGTTTAAAAATGTGTTACATTATTCACTTTAGTCTCTGATCCTGCATCTGACGTGTTATCATTTCCCTACGTGTGAATAAGTAAGCCAACTGCAAATACTATAGGATTCCATAAAATAAGAATTATGATAACTTAAAATTATTTGACCTAAAAGTGGAACTTCTCAATAAAGTGTTTGAAAACAATCATAATATACTATCTAAAGAATGTACTTAACTAATCAGATTCTGTTCAGTAGTATAACCACTAGATTTTACTTCCTAATGATGAAACTTGATGATGTTTTCAAGGAGTCAAGGAGTTTAAATTACAGTTTGTTGTTGTTCGCATTTCTTTAGAGACAGATTACAGAAGTCGTCGAAGTCTCTCCCACATATCATGGACATAGGGTATTAAGAAGGAATGGCAGATCAACTGACGAGGTTGTAAATCATCATCATTTGAGGTATTTGGGACACATACTATCTATCCCCAACCAGCGCCTGCCTCGTCGCTCTGTGATGACTATTGTGCAATTAAGATAAAAGTAGCCTGGGGCATACAAACCAGAACATACCATCAGTTCATGAAAATTTTGACTGTTGGTCTAAGCCATGTTGTTTAGTGAAGACCATCTCGTTGAGGTCCTGGTGATAGTCGCGACCAGAAGCGCACTGGTGAAAGACCATCTCATTGATAAAGTGACCCTGTTTATATTAGTTATTGCTATCACTTTACGTAATATCTGTGTTCATATGGCCCCTTATCGATTTCCTTGCCTATTTGTGTATTAGAAATAAATCATAAAGATACTATCGGTACTTAGTGTCCTAGACACAAGTCATGAAGTAACACAATGTGAACTCATGTATTAGTAGAACTGTATTGTAATAACCAGTAACCGAATCACAAGCAGTCGGTAGTCACGACTCAGCAATTCAGGGACCAGCAATCAAACAACTAATCCAACTAGTAATTAAGGTAATAATGTATCTAACTGGGAATATATATATATATGGGATTACCGATCCTCCAAATATAGATAAGCACAATGGGATGCGGGGGCGGGGAAATGCATGAATTATAATACATATATGCACGCTTCTAAAACCATCAAGAGCAAAAGTAAGTATGAGTCATATGATTTTCTAGGTTCACCTGGTCTAAATATTGGAGATTGCCTCAGTAACCTTTCAAAAATTAGCAATAAACTCACATTAACTTCATTCATCACCTTAATGACAAGATTACAGGACTTATTCATTTGGCGAATCATTTAATTTATCTTCTGTTTGAAGAGCTATCTGTAATCAGAACATTGTATTTTGTATAACAATAATGATTTTAATTCGTTTATTTAGCATGTATCCGTTACTTATAGAAGTAACAGGATGTTAATTTGAAATCCACTGTAATATAAACGAAATTTATTTTTGGGTACTTTGGTAATTGTTGAATTTAAAATGTTACATCATAAACCGACCCTAGATAACTATTGAAAACCAATAAGCTTATTTAACAGTCGTTTTATCCTAGTATAGGACTCCTTAACAGCTCATATCCACGACGTCACAGGGACTTGAACCCAGGATTAATAAATTTATACAGCCAGAAATAATTGGTCGCATGACGTGTTGCAGAATGACTGGTGTTAAAAATCACTGGATGCCAATTCAGTAGTCTAAAGGTTAAGATCTCACTGCAAAGCCTGATGGTTTGGAGTTAGATCCTTGGTGTGATCGCAAATGAGTACTGTTTAAAAGTCACATATTAGAATAAAGTAACTGCTTAATGCTTAGTAGTTTTTAATGGTTGCCTAGTTAAGTTCAGTTGGTGATATGGAAATTCAGAAATAAGTTAAATTTACACTAGATGAAATTTTTTTTATTTTTCAAGTGAAACAGATTTTATGTGTATGGATTTCATGCCAAGACACCATAATATAATACGTTTTCGTATGGGTCGTCCATTTCCTTTATTACAACGTGAACGTAAATCAATGGGTGCAAGCTACATGCAACGTTTATATCGTGAAGCATGTCATTGGAGTTCATTTACACTAAATTATATTGAATGGACATATGAATATTTTATTCAAGATCCACCAACACCGATTAACTGTCCTATACAAGGTAAATTTAAATTTATTCAACGTGGTCAAGAACAAGAGAAGTATATTACTAAAATACCTGGTGGTATGACACCAAGACCTTGGGTTCAAGTAAGATATAATTTAAAAAGTATTATCAATGATCATATACAGCATATATAATTAGGCTAAGAATAACACAGATAATCTAATATTGTAGAGCGTAGAAGGAAATGCTGATTTTGAAGTCACCTTAAAAGGTTTCTTCAATCTTTGATGAGGCTATGGATACTCATTGTTGACCAGTCTCACAGGAAAGCTGTTTCGAGCTCACTAACTTTTAATGTTTGTCCAACTGGTGTTATTACATTTTAATTCTTGCCTTGCCAACCCAAGTGTTTTTATTTGTATTGTTTTCTTCGATCTGATTAGTTTAATTACTTTTACTTACCGTTCTGGACAATATGTTTATTGTTCATAACAAAGAATTTTTCATGTTCGTATTTTAACTACTTATTAGTAACCAAAATCACATTTAGAAAGTTATTTTTCGAGTGGCAGTTAAGTTGTTGTCACTTTGGATATCATGAATTAACAGTCAGCTACTTTTTTTCTTAAATTTATCCATGATGCTCTATTTTCAAAACTGTAAATAATTCCACTACCGACCGTACGTGAATGAAGGATTCACATCTATAAGTAATTGGTTGTCTATACTATTTGACATTAAGTATTCTGCGAAACAAACCTACGTGATGGTGACGTTGTTGTTGGTCAACGTCGATATCCTTTCTTCATGAGCACGTATTTGATACAAAAATCACTAATTTTACGATGGCTATTGTAGATAAAAATAATGACAAATTGTTCCATTTCTGTAAACTGCTAATTGCCCAACACTCTTTCTCTGTTTGAAACCCGGCTCTAACTCCCTCTAAAAATATTACCAGCCTATCTACTGGAAATAGACACATAAGACGACTGTGACATCGTTACTAAATTCACGATTGCCATTCGTATCAAAAGGCTACCTTTTATTGAGCTGCAAGTAGGTTCTCCATTGATTATTTGTAACTACGTAGTGAAGATCGGATTAAACGACAGAGAGAAGTAGAGTGCGGAGGAGGGTGAGAATCGAAAAAAATCCACTTCTTTGAAAATTTAATATTAGTGAACACTACTTACTACTGAATCAGTAAGTCGTTTAATTATTATCTTTACAGATATGAAACAAGTTTGAGCATATTACTTAAGTATCTGTTTTCAGGGTTGAGGTTATTGGTAATGTTTTCAATTTTCAATGAGTATGTTGTGTCAAACATTCTTTCTATTCGTATAGTGAATGAGTGTATCATAAAAAGATATAATTTTCATTTAAGATTTCATTGAGAGGACTAACTATAAATTAGTTGTAACTGGGTGTTGTAGAGATTTCTGAATTTCAATTTGATACCACCAATTGCCCTGAATTTGACAACCACTGATCACTTGGAAACACTGAACAGCTATTTCGTCGTAGTATGGGACTCTTTAGTAGTGCGCACCCATGACCGTCTGGCTTCGCAGCGAACGCTTTACCATTAGACCACTGAGTAATCAATTGTTTTGTTTTTCATTCAACATACTAAGTGTTTAGGTAAATAATTTTGAGTAGGCCTTTGAAATTCATGGATAGAAAACTTCGTACTGAATGTAACTAGGGATTAAGGAGTTCGTTGAATGTTAATTTTATATCACGAATTAGTATGAGTCAGACAATGATCTGTCACTGAACATGACCAGTTGGAACCGGTCATGTCAGCTGTGAGGCAGCTACCCACCAATGGGATTGGAGGAGGGTGCACAAACGCATCATGAAAAAGCAACCTCTGCAAGCTGACCTGGAGATCTAATGGTTAGATAATCGCTACAAAGTTCAAAGTTCTTGAGTTCGACACCCTGTTGGAGTCTTGGATGAGCATTCCTAAGAAGTCCCAAACTAGGAAAAAACAGCTGTCCACTACTTCTTGGTTTCAATGATTTTGAAACTCAGATTACTTTGTGATAATGAATTTATGCTGATCGTCTTAGCTGTGTATTCTAGAGAGTTGTTGTTGCTTGTATAGGTCGGATTATGATCACGTTCAGTTAAGTTATAGAGTATTACTCCTTCGTGTAAATTAATTCACGTATATCACTGTGACCCATACATACTTGGAAACAGTAGAATCAGTGCATAATAAAAGTCACTTATAACGATTTCGATAGGAATATATGTGAACTGATGTTAATCCAACAAACAACCAACGACTCCAAAAATTAGAAGTTTGTCCTTGACGGTCAGAAAGTTTAATCCAGCTTTAAACATGTATGTCAATATATGGATATCCAATAAGCAAACTATGGTGCTTGGAGATAAATATAAACTCTACTAGTTGTTTAACATAATCATATTCATAACATCTAGTTATGATGAACAACATCAAATACTTGAAATGAAAATTATGTTATAATATCCAGGACATATTCATAAAATAAACAAAAAAAATAACCAAAAGTTCTGGATACAATGCACTTTGTCTATACTGAAATCGTTACTGATAACATAAGCCATTTTCAGCATTGTGAAATGTAAACTTTTGTTGTGTCTATGTATGTTTGTGTTTAATACAGATTTTTATACACTGAAATTTAGTTACTATATATACATTCCTAAATCAATTCAAGTACTTCATGGAGTTATGTTTTCCATTAGTTAATCAATTAGATCATATTTAGAAAGATCTGATTTACAGACTAACACTTATTGTGATTTGATAAATTCAAATTTACCATAACTTCTTTCTGTTTATTGGTAACTTCTATTTCTACTTTAGTAAACAGAATAAATTTGTTTAGTGTAGCTCTAAGAACTTAATTATTACTTAATGTTAGTTCTTTAGTATGAGGTAACAGAAATCATTGATTACTTTCTTATGTTTATTATACATTAATGAATGTGTAGAATTGGTTAAATTATAAGTATGCCTATAAAGCAGTAGCTTAGTATTTAAAACAGTCAATGAGTAGTAGATTTGAGTCTTGTAACATTTACTTCAAAAGTTTATCTAGTCCTCAATCACATATACAAAAACAAAATGACTTAAAGCCGAATACATAATCTGTATTTTGGAAGTGAGTTGAATGGTCAAATATTATAGCATGTTTAACGTAATAATTACACAATGCTTGGCAAATCAATTGTTTAACATCTACCGATATTTATTGTTTGTATCCATCACAGACTGATATCTTTTGAATGCCAGTTGAAACGAAGGAGCATTAAATATCTGGTGAAGTTTAGACAGGCCAGGAGTAAGATACTTATCGATAATGGCACTATATAGTTATCACGTTATGTCATGAGTTGATTAAAGCTGAAATCTTATCATTAGATGCTACTCACCCTAATAACCACTATTATTGAGCATTCACTATGAGACCTGAATGTTCTACTTTCTAATCATGATGTGGTTATGCATATGCACTTTGGAAAAGTCTTATACTAAGACAAACAGCTATCTAATCCTCCGTAGTCTTGAGTGATACTCATCCAAGATAACATATTTCACACTTTTTCAGTGATCAAAGTCACGCATAAGCAGACGATAAATACGTTTTCGTCTATAGTGATGAATGGAGAAAAGGTTCACTTAGATAAATAACTTTAGAGCTTCTTGTCTGTGAAATGGTTATCAGTTAAAGTTTTGAAAATTAACATACACTGTTCAAATCATTATATCTCACAAAGTCTTTTATACATAATATTTATTAAAATAGACAAAGATAAAATTTAATATGCTTTTCTGTTTTACGTCTAATGTCTAATGTTTGAATTCTGTGTCTCTAATTCACGCTTACTGGAAAACTATTATAATTCAGGAAACATTCTACAGTTGTTTTGTTCTAGTATGAGAACTCCATATCAGTAGTCACTCATTTTCTAACCAGAGATTTAGCCAGGAACCACTTAGCTTTACGACTAGAGTTTAACGGTTAGATCACTGAGCTCTATCATCGAGTGCTTTTAATTTTAGTCAATTCGTGACCTGCTATGAGACTTCGTCTATTGTCCATTAGTGAGTAATTGGTACACACTCAACATGGACAAAACAGCTTTCCGGGGCTTACTGGTTTTCATTGGTTGTCTAACTCAGATCGATTGGCTATATCAAATTAAAACTTGAAGATCTCCACAGCTTCCCAACTAATTGTCCATGATAATTGTGTTTTTAAAGCATTACCGTCGAAAGTTGTTTTATTGACCTATATAAAAGTATATTTCCATTCTCGGAAAGCAACAATTGATAGATATTTTGCCTCAACTTAATTAGTGACGTGTTTTTGCAATTTATGTAGTTTGCAAACCTGTTAATAAATAGATCAGTCATGTGTTGCCTGGATGTTTTACAGTAACAAGCGAATAAAAATCAAGCTTTGGGTATTCGGTATACTTAAACCAGAATTATGACACTCGGCTTAATATACTTAAATAGCTTAGCAACCTACCGTTTAAGTAGAATGTAAAAAACAAAGCAGTTGTTGTGTTTTTGATTATCCTACGTGTTATTATGTTATGCAAATCTATTTAGTTGTGGATGAATTCTATGTTCGAATTACTTAACTGCATGCTAGATAATCATCTCGATTGTTATTGGTGCATATAACCTATTCAAGTTTTCAGCCTGCTGGTTTATGAATGACTTAATAATCTACGGCATTCTATGTAAGGTTTCCACCTATTGATTTAATAATATTTAGGTAATAAGGTATTCATATGGGTATATTACCCGTGTACACTTAAATTGTGCTCTGTCAATAACCATTTAGGCATATTTCAACAGTTTTCTAACTCTATGTAGTGAGTAATCCACAACATTAAACAACATTACAAGTTCATGTATTAAATTCAACTCATATAGCAAAGCACCAATAAAATTGCCTCTCACCATTTTTAAACAAATAAAAAATCTCAATAACAAGTAGTAAATAATCAAATGAAATTAATAAAAAGTAAATGTATGGTATACTGTATTAATTAAAGTGATCATTCTCATTTCTTATGTTATTAATTCAATCTAATTTAACAATTAAGTACCCACCAAATAAATTGTACATCAATACATATTGACAATTATGCAGATTTTGAACTTAAAACTCTTGGAATTTTTTAAAAAATATACAATTTTATTCAATTAATAGTTAATAGTTATTGTAGACTGAATCTTATCTAAAATTACTAAACTGTATAATTACAATGAAGATGATTAAGTAAACAATAAACATAGATTATAACAGCCTCGGAACATTATCGAGTTAATAACGTCTTACAAACAGTCACAAATATGAATAAACACTAAGTTAACACTTAATACAAGTAGGTACAATAAGTGCATCGTTTATAAAAATTTCGTTTACTTGAATTGACAGGAATGCTTGAATTGAATGATTAGTTCGCTAGATGACCACTATACATCATATGCGTTAATCTGAGTATCGAATAAATTCGTTAGACTTAGGCTGTGAGGAACACTAGGGACGTAGAACTATGCAGTACTGATGCTATAACAAGGATTAAATACTAACCCAAGCAACCAGTCAACGAGATCCAGTGACGGGTATATTTAAGCTTCAGGCAGCAAAAGTACAAGGTGCCAGAGGAAGTATATATATATATATATATATATATATATATATATATATATATATATATATATATATATATATATATATACAACCAAATCAATGATGCATATTAACAATGTTAACAGAATATGTATTAGTAACGTATTAATACAAAACTTATTATATACGTAACACTAGCAAACTTTTATGACATATGAAATCTAAGTCTTCAACACGAGGTACGTGTCATTTGTTTCTGGGTCTGCCATCATGATATATCATAGGCCTTTTTATTTAACTAAAAATATTAAGTAATATATGAGTGTTTCCATGTGTTTAATTGTCTTTCAAAATATCCAAAACAATCAGAAGTATACGGTATACAAAACAACTGTTTATGTATGTGAATGTCAAAGTTGTTGTGATGGAAATACATGTATATTGCTGTTTTCATAACAGACAAATCTAACTACATTCAGCCAATGAGTCCCAAATAGGACGAAACGCGCCTCCTGGACTCCGCTTGGCAGTCACAATCCAACTTAAATATACTAACCTATACCTATTAAAAAGAATTCGGCCAGCTGAAAATTACATTCAAGAATATGAAGTATTCGAGTTAACAATTGTTTTTGATAACTTCGTCATTAACCTCTTATGGTTATATAACTCATGAAAATTTCATTACATTGTCAAACATAAAGCATATAAATGTAATTAGTTTGAACAAATTACTTAGTTAAACAGTTATATATCAATAGGTATAATAGAATAACTACTTCTTAAATGCACGATGAACATTCAGTTTGTGTTTAACAACGAAATGTTTAGGCAAACAAATAGAGTCGCAATTGAATCTCTTCTGGGTGAGATTATGGTTGATACCTTTTTATCGAAATGGGTGAAATGAACAACTACACGACGTATTAGCTAAACTCGATTACTATTGTCGTTATGTTGATAACACACTAATTGTATCCCGTATGCCCAATGTTTTCATCCTGTGATCAAGTTCACCTTTGAGAATAAACACTAAAAGAGGATAGCATTTTTTGATATTCACCTTTCAGAATGGGTAGATGGGTCTACAAAATGGAATCTATTTTTAAACAAAACTTCAACGGGTTAATATACTTATTTCGAAAGTTTAACATCGATTCAATATAAAATTAATCTGATAGAATTTCTTAGTGACAGAATTATGTTTAGAAGGTAGTATAGACGAAGAAATAAGAAAACTGGAAACATTACAAAATAATGGGTATCCAATGGATTTCATCATCACTTATCTAAATCAAAAAACAAGACAAAATTGAACACTCAGTAATAGTAAATCCTTTATTTACAACCAGATTTTAAAGAAGAAAGCCCTGGTGATCTCTTAACACGTTGACTTAAGAGGTCAGTTGAAAGAACTTTCAAATAAACGAGAATACATTTTACTTTAACAACCAAACTGATGTTTGCTCAACATGTTGATTATAAAATACCGAAAATATCATCTTCACTGTGTACACACTAGTTTAACTACTCCTGTTAGGCTAGTTATATCGGTCATAGCCAGAGGTGTTTGTCACTACGCCTCCGTCAACATGTAATGGCATGGTTTGGAAAAGGTGTAGAGTAGTCCATCAGTAGCATAATGCTGTCACATTTAGTAAAACGTGAGCATCAAATCAACATAAAAGGTGCATTCTCTGTGTTTGTATTATGTCCCGACTAACCTGTCTAAGACGGCGGGATCGCGACTACTTTACATACCCGAAACTATTCGGATTAACTCTAGAAAGTTTGATTTATGCATCCAGAAGATATATGTTCATCCTCTCAGTCTACAATGGACCATGATCATTCCACCAATTAAATACACTGACTGTTGTAAATTCTTGCTCAACAGACCTCTTTTCTGTTTATCCCTAACCTGTGACAATGTTAACTGCACATTCATCTTACTCAATTTATACCAATATCTTAACACTTTTATTACCTTGGCAATGTCTTTTTCAATTCATATAATTTTTTATCGTTATTATCATAATTACCCTAACAACGATTCCCCGTAACACATTAAAATGTATTTATTAGTCTTATTATCATAACTAGCCCAACATGCCAGTTCTCCTACTAGATTATTGTATTTGCACATTAGTTGATTTGATGTGCTTATTGTATTGTTAAATATAGCCGTTGACGAATTGTCTACAGAAAGTGGTGTATCGGAGAGAGGAGTTGAATTTTAAAATTTTCTATCATTTTAAATCTGTTTATCTGATTGGCTTGGTATTTATTCACCAAACCCAGACTGCTCTGACAATTGAACCAATGAAACTATGATATTCTTGTCGGATGAAAGTTCAGAAAATTTGCTTACACACAAATAGCAACTTCATGTAGTCACAGCATTATTGTAGTGTTTATTTACGAAGCGTAGTATTGAAGATAATTGTAAATTATGAATTAGTTGCAGTGATTAAGTTTTATCATTTAAATATTATAATTATATATGCATATATAGACATAATGTTGTCATGATGATATATAATGAAATATGTGATCTGTTGAAAGCATAAATGATCTAATTACCAAGTTATTACTATGATTGTAAAACCTCTAGACAATCACTGAATGTATAAAGTGAATCCGATAAAGATCACTAATATATGATCATATCCGGTAAGCTGGATGCCATTCATCGATAATACATAGATTAAGTACTTAAGGTATGAATCGTGTTCAAAAGCGCCTATTAAGGTACTTTATTTAGAATAAGTTATATGTTCCAAAAGCATTTATAAGTGGGTGTTGTAGTAACTGATAACAACTAATTTTCAAAAGGTTAGGCAATTTATTATTTGATGTAAAGAGCTAAGTTTTGTTATTATTCAATAGTGATTGTAAAGTTGTCACTGAGCTACAATTACAATTGTAAATTACCTCTAATCAGGTGCTTATAATCAGTAGTGCATGTCGACAATTGATGAAATTGTCAGTGATAATTAGATATAATTAATTCTGCATTGACTCTTCATATTCAATTTGAAAAGGATTCATCTTGAAAATGATTGTTGTTGTGAATTCATCTGTTAGGCATTAAAATACTGTAACTGAATTTGCAATTTCATCTATATTGTCGAGACTGACAGTTCTAGAGCTTTTACTTGTTAGATGTAAATTTGAATGCTGTTTTAAGCGAATTAAATGAGATTGGTTTATGCATCAAGACCCAATCACGCTGTTTAGTAATAAGAATCTGTCAAATAAAATTCATCTGCTCATCTAATTAATATTGAATAAAATATCGGTATTCATTTCTTATTACTGAATACTTCAGTAATCTAAGGAGTAAGCATGTATTTCAAATGAATTCGAATGGAATTTTGTTTTCTATGAAAGAGATAATTACTCTGAAAATTATCAAAGATTTCCAGAAATTTCGATAAGTAAGTGTATAAATATAACTTAAGGTTTCCATTAATCTGATACTGAATAACGAAGACCCAGTAATATGAGTCTCAAATAAAGTTAACGTAAAGGGCTTTTTTTGTATTATATCAGATTTATGACAATAATATTAAGCATTAAATATATCTATAAGAGTTCACTTGATAAATAGATAAGTTTCATTAATATGCAATATTATTGTATAACACCCCTGCATATGTTCGGCATTGATTTCATTGTTAATGTAAATTAAAGAAATGAATACATCTTTCGCTTCATTCATCTAGTCCTACCGTTTGTAGCCCTAGTTGTTATAGGTATCCTAGGAAAACAATGCACAAAACGTGGTTATATTCAGAGTAACCTTCAAATATTGCCTCACACTTGTCGTCGTTTTCTAAGCATCAAGGTGGGAATCTTAAGCGACTCATTAAACAGCTCTATTTTGATACAAATACTAAACGTTTTCGGTGTACATTAATTGTAAAAACGTTTGAACTGTTGCAGTTGACACAACCTACAGAAAACATGTTAACTTATAAGTGTTAACATACTCGACAAAGAAAGTTACGTGAGTCGACTTTCGAAACGATGTGCCTGTGGAGAGTTGGCAAACAGTGCATTACGTATCGCAGAGCTATCAGCACGGACGAAACATCCGACTGGTATCCCCGCCGAAACACTGTCTTGGAAGATAGCTAAAAGTTTCCCGATCATCTCTACAGTATCTCGAGCTATGAACACGAAAGCTACTGGTGTTACTTTGATTGATACATCCAGAAACAATAACTGTTTAAGTGTCATGCATTCCTTGTAACATATGTACGTACCGTCGTTACTTACAACGTCCGCATTCTTCTGATCATGTGTGAGAAAAATAACAAGATTACCGTCTACATCACGTAAGGTCAATGCTTCGACCTTCCCCCCTCCCCAGTTAGACTATATGGGCTACGAAGTTGTTAAAACTGTCTACTAAGTAAAATAAATAGTAAAGTGTCAACAGACCTGGAATTTTTGATTGCTTAAACACCCAGTGAATAAAGACATCCGATTCGATTATTTTCTTTACGTAAGTTGCATATACAAAGTCAATTACGACGAATGTTGCAGGTCGAGATATCAATAATTGGTGAATGTTGGACATCTAATCTTCCGTCATCCAACGAATCAGTGGGTTTCTATTTTACACAATACACAGGAAGCGGTGACTATGGTCGACTGACTATCATGTTGCACTAGACAATCCCCCCCCACCATCCGAGCAAGTACAAAGGATCTATATTTAACTGATTGTTTATATCGTTAGATACTGAGTATTTGGAGGGACTAACCGTCGTTGTGATGAGGTTGCTGTCGATTTTCTTTCATCCCAAGTATGAATTTAATGTGAACGTTATTCACATTACGATGATTGACACGGATAGTGAAGTGACAGAAGGTTTCGTTCCTATACACTATTAATTGTCGAACAAACTTTCCTTCTACTCTGATCTTGACACCCATGAACATTTCAAAAATATTACGAGCTTCCTTATTCGAGAATGACATATAAGCCAACATTACTAACGAAGGTTGTAAATTGTCGAGCAAACCGGAAAACCACCCATTTTCTAAGTATGGAATTGAGTTCCCGATTGGTAGATTGTGGATACTCTTGATTGGTCATAGTGGGGAAGAGAAAGAGGAGTGGAAGGGGAGTTATTGAACAGATTTCACACCTATACTTACTATAGACATGATATTCGTTTTTAAATGACTTGTCAAATTTACAATCGACATATTTCATTTGTAGTTAATCAGTATTTGATGTATAATTTCATCATTCTAACATGCATCATTGTCTAGTTATGTAATCTGTTCAACATCTTAATACATATACCCTTTATTTTATCTGTAGGTGCTGTGTTACAATTATTGGGAGTCTAATATTCAAGCTTGTTTAAATGATCCAAAAACATTACAACTTGATGTACAAAAATGTTGGCGTTTAGATTTTTCTGGTCAACCACTTTCTGAATATAATGTTGTTGACAATTATATTACATGTGTTGGTTATTGGATGGAAGATACTAAGTCATTTTTAGTTACTTATGATAAAGAAGATCCAGTAAGTTTTTTGATTACTTGATTTTAAGATGTACTTGTATATTCCCGTTGATTTGTTATTGACTAAAGCTGGTCAGTCTCTGTTGCTATATGTGCATCCTGAGTGGATTTCCTTGATATAGCGAATTATTCACAAGTATTATTTAAGTTGGATTGTGACTGGTAAGTGAAATCCAGGACGCGCGTTTCGTCTTATTTGAGACTCATCGGTTGGATGTACCTGGATATACTGTGAACATCAATATTAGAATGCAGGTACATCTAAACGATGAGTCCCAAATAGGACGAAACGCGCGTCCTGGATTCCACTTACCAGTCACAATCCAACTTAAATGATTATTTGATGTTTATTTATGTAGAAAGTGTAGAAGTTTCTGTTATTTTCCTGTTTATTCAATTAAGCAAAAGCAAAGTATTAGAGTGTACATTTCACTTTAATCCATTGCCATCTTCACCTAGTACATTGAATTGCCTAACATTCAGAATATTCATAAAAGACAATTATGCATAACTTAATATTCTTGAAATGTTGTCTTTAATGAAATTTCCATTTTGATATGCACTACTCATTCACTAAATGAACAAAAAAATAATGAATAATACAGAATGCAATTCACATAATGATATTTTTTCGGAAAAATTTCATATGAAGTCAGTCTAAAATTTTAACTTAAGTTACATTCCAATTCTTTAACTTGTAGATAGTGTCTTGTACATTTTATTTTAAATTTAGTGATTGATTGATTAGTATAACAAAGAAACCACCACATAAATCTTCACATACAAACACACTGGGAACGAAATTACTTCATGCTATTTTATAGAGATAGTAAAACATATAAAATAAGAAGATAGTAATTGGGTGTTGTGAGATTGTTGAATGTCAATTCGCTATCACCTATTATCCTGAATTAAACAACCATTGATCACCTGGAAACACTAAGCAGCTGTTTCGTCCTAGTATAGGATTCTTCAGCGGTGCGCATCCACGACCCCATCGAGGGTCGAACCCAGAGCCCTCTGTCTCCGTAGCGAACGCTTTACCACCAGACCATTAGGTCGGCTACCAACGGTTGACATTTCTTGTTCACTTGTGATTCAGATGTGACCAGTGAAGTTCAACCGTGTCGAGTGTAAGGCAGTTACCCACTGATGGCAATAGATGAGGTCGCAATAACATATCACGAATTGACTGAATTAGGACGAAACAGTTGCTAGTGTTTTCAGGTGATCAATGGTCGTCTAATTCAGACTTATTCGTGGTATCAAATTGATAAAGAAGATAATTACAATATCATAAACAAAATAAATTGCATGAGCTACAAGAAACGCTACATTGAGCAAAGTATACTTCAGATTCACCATTAAGCAGCATAATACATTATCAAAGATATCAATGAGTATTAATAACTACGGAGATGAATTCAATTGGGATAACTTTAGAATTCTGGATAGACATTTCATGAACTATACAGTTCAAAACAATTAATAATTAATAGACATGTACACATATAGATTTAGTCTACCAATGCATAAAGAAACAATCAATCAATCAATTGAGGACATATTGAAATATCAACTAAATAAGACAATCAACTGGAATGCAAGACAATGAAATTTATGAGGCAGTCACTAATGAGCTAAGCGATCAAAAGGAACTTATTCAACAATTATGAAATAATTGAAGAGTTTACTTCTATCTGAAGTAGGTATTGATGACGTTATGTGAAATGATAATGAATGATTTACAATTAAATCAGAGAATATAACACATCACCATAAATACTAAACTGCTGTAATATAAAAAAGTAAATTTTTATCAGTTATAGGAAAATAATGACTACTGATTTATTGGTTATAATAATTTCATAAAATTTACTTTGTAACATTTTTGTTTTACATGATAAATAAATAAATTGTAGATATTAAAAAGTATTAAATGAAGTCACTTTACGAGTTACATGAATTGATGTCACTTAACGAACCAATGAAACTGTTATGACGTGAAGAAAGAGAGAGGTTTTGGTTGGTAGACGCGAACGCTAATGAAATGTACCTAGTTGATAATGCGCGACTGACCGTATCCCACTCATCCCCCAGGCCGACAATAGAACTAGAATTGGAAAACGGAAAACGGAGAACCGAGTACTGAGAACTGAGAACCTATTGTATTTTAATCATGTCTTTATATATACACAAAATCAGACCACACAGTAAACTAATTAAGAATGTAACATTGACACAGAACAAACGTGTTATGTTTCTAGCTATAACGACCCAAATACTTCTATTGCTTAGTATTCTTAGACACCGAACACTTGACAAGATCCCAAATCAGAACACTTTTGAACAGGAACAAATTATATTCCAAATAACAAGGGTAGACAGAAGTAGGAATCGTTAGTTAGACAAACGTTAATGTATTTATAGTATTTACATAAGAAGCTTCCAGAATCTTCTGCAACAATCCACTGGAGCTGATTGGTTTAGAAGTAGCCAATCAGCGTGCGCCATCACGATCATGCACTGAGCATGCTTTAATCCGGTCTATATCCCACTAACACCTCCCCCTTGAGCAGATTCGTAGGATCTGGTGTTAGGATTCACCTGCAGCCGTTGTACTGGTTTGTGCTTACGATTTGTCCACCTTCTAGGTAATAAGGAAGTGGTACCATCCTTCGTTTGTACAGCGACTGTCCTGTCTGTTTCAGGTATGTTGATCTCAAAGGTGTCTAGCAGAACATCGAGTGGTAGTCTATACCGCGTCTCGTTGTTGGCGATGCAGGTTGGTTTCAGTTGGTTCGCATGACGCACCCAGACTTCTGAGCCAACAGACACCTCGTACACCACATTTCCTTTCTTTTGCACGATCCGACCAGCCGTCCAGGTAGGATGTTTGCCTCGATAGTCCATAGCAAGTACCCTTTGACCCACAGTGAACAATCGTCTTTGCGCCCCATGCCGACGATTGAACTGTTTCTCCATATTTACGTTTCGTTTAGGCTCAAGAGCTGGCGTCGGACGGATGCTATCGAAATGTGTCCGTATTTTTCTGCTCAGTAATGCTTCCGCTGGAGAGACCCCGTTAGTTGTCTGAGGGTTCGGTGTGGAACGGTAGATAAGCAAGAACCTCTCTAAGATCTCTTCGGTTGCCCCCTCCCCTCTTGATTTTTTCAGAGCATCTTTAAATGTACCAACAAAGCGCTCTACTTGGCCATTTGATTGAGGGTGGAATGGAGGTGTTCGGATGTGATTGATTCCGTTCTGGCGACAAAAGTCTGAGAAGATAGCAGACGTAAACTGTGTTCCGTTGTCGCTGACTATTTGTTCTGGAACCCCGAAACGACTGAATAATTGACGTAGTTTTCTGACTGTGCAGCTTGCGGTTGGATGCTCCATGAGGAAAATTTCTGGCCACTTGCTGTAAGCATCAACTACCAGAAGGTAAGTTTGTCCATGAAGTGGACCAGCAAAGTCCAAATGTATACGCTGCCACGGTGAGTGTGGTATTGGCCATGATTGCAACTCTGCTTTCCTCGGTGCTTTTGTTGCTAATGCACATTTAGTACACGAACGGGATAGCTGCTCAAGCTGAGTGTCTAATTGCGGCCAGTAAACATAACTTCGTGCTAGCGCTTTCATGCGATTTATTCCGGGATGTCCTGCGTGCAGCTGTTCGAGCACTGCTGGTTGTAGCTTCTTCGGAATTATGACGCGTTCGGCGAACAGAAGGCAGTCGTCAATGATTGAGAGAGACAGCCTGCGCTGGTAAAACTGCTGAAGCTCCGTAGAGTTGGTCTTCGAGGGCCACCCTTCTAGATGGAACTTTCTAACTTCTTGTAGAACTGGGTCTCGAAGAGTCTCTTCTCTGACTTCATCTGACGACACTGGAGTGTTTCTAATGGCATCCGCTACTACACTTCGTATTTCTGGGTCAACTGATATGGAGGCAATGATCATGTCCTCCGGTCCAGGGTGTTGAACTCCAACTAGTCGTGAGAGGGCATCGGCCTGACCAATAGTATTTGTTGACTGATACTTGATGTTGAAGTCATAGCTCAGAAGCATTGTTGCCCAGCGCTGTAGTCTATTAGCCGTATAAACAGGGATTCCTTTTTTAGAACCGAAGATTGCAATCAATGGTTTGTGATCTGTCAGAAGAGTAAACTTACGGCCATACAGCATTTTATGAAATCTTTTAACAGCGAAAACGATTGCAAGAGCTTCCTTTTCAATTTGACTGTAGTTTCGCTCGGCTGGGGTGAGTGATCTAGCAGCATGAGCAATTGTCTTTTCTGATTTGTCTGGAAACACGTGGGATATCACTGCTCCGACTCCATGACTAGAGGCATCAGATGCAACAACAATTCCAAGCTGGGATCGAAGTGTGTTAACAGAAGCTTCGAGCTGAGCATTGACTTGACTTTGTCGAACGATGCTTGACATTCTCCTGACCACTGCCAAGGTTTATCTTTTGTTAGTAATTCATTAAGAGGACCTCTCATTCGATGCATTTCAGGCAAAAATGTGCTGTAATGGCTAACTAATCCCAAGAAGGATCTTAATGAAGGAACGTCAGTTGGTACAGGCATTTTCTGAATGGCTTCTATATTGGCAGGGTCTGGTCGGCGACCGTTCTTGTCTAGGATGAAACCAAGGTATTTGATCGAATGCATGAAGAAGATACACTTTTCTTCACGTAGGTGAAAACCGTACTCCAACACTCGATTAAGAACTTGATGTAGTCGATCAGAAAGTTCACTGTGAGTGGAACCCATAACTATGATATCATCTAGATAAGCTGCTGTACCAGGTATACCTGTTAGCATCGTATCCATTATTTGCTGAAAGATAGCAGGTGCTGTCTTGATGCCAAATGGTAGGCGAGTGTACTGAAATAACCCTCGATGAGTGTTGATAGTCAGAAGCTCTCTACTATCATCATCTACTTCTACTTGCAGATAGGCATCGGAGAAGTCTATTTTCGCGAAACATGTACCACCATTTAGCTTAGCAAACAAGTCTTCAGGAACTGGTAACGGGTATTGATATACGTCCAATGCATCATTTAAAC
Source organism: Schistosoma mekongi (assembly GCA_034768735.1). Lineage (NCBI taxonomy): Eukaryota > Metazoa > Platyhelminthes > Trematoda > Strigeidida > Schistosomatidae > Schistosoma > Schistosoma mekongi. Next base: position 14,628,370 of record CM068310.1, read on the forward strand.
CGGTTGAGAAATCAGCACATATGCGTAGTGTTCCATTGGACTTTCTAATCACTACGATCGGCGCTGCCCATGCAGAGTAATTGACCGGTTGGATTACTCCAGCTTGCTGCAAACGATTAAGTTCCTGATCAACTAATTCAAGAGCAGCATATGGTACAGGACGTCTCGGACGAAAAATGGGTTTAGCATCTGGTTTCACGGGTAGATGAACTTTCATTTTGGTGCAGTGACCAAGGGTATTTTGAAAAACAGGAGCGAATTGTCTCTTCAGCTTTTCCAGTAACTTTTCACCTGTCTGTTTTGCACGTATAGGGGTGTCTAATGCTGGACACGACACGCTGCAAACACTGTTGATGGGTACATCCATTATTCCAAGTTTCTCTAGCATATCCAGACCAAGAAGATCAAGGTATGGTCGTTCTGTAAGATAGCATATTCCTTTACAGCTATTTCCGTTGAAGGAAAATTCACACTGTAATTCGCCAACCAGTTGCAGAACTCCTCCTGAAGCGTTTTTAGCAATTTTCTTAGATGGCTTTATTGGCGGTTTCCCAAGCAGCTTATATGTTTCTCTAGACACTAGGGTGATATCGGATGCTGTGTCAATTTGAAGACGAGCTGGTATGCCGTTAATCTGGATAGTAACATACTTTCTCTGAATGTCATAGTCTGTTTGAAAGGCTGCTACCAGAGAAAGTGATTGAGATTCGGCTGACTTCACCATGTGTCGAGGACGTCTATGTTTCTTCTTGGGCTGGGACGTACGATTCGGTGGGCAATGATCTTCTTTATGTCCACGTTTATTGCACATCTGACATTTATGCTTCTTAAATGGGCAGAATCGTACAAAGTGCCAATCACCACATAACCAACATGCAGTCGTTGGTTTGTTACCACTTGTTCTCGGTTTTTGAGCTTTTAACCTAGTAATAGCGTTGACACTACTGCAGGTTAAATTAGGATTTACCTGTTCAATTAACTGATTGTCGTGTCTGATGTTTTGTAGCCGCTTACACTCATCTGTCAATGTTCTGAGTGTGATGTTTGGATCTTGATCCAGTCGAGTTAAGAGTCTAGTTCTAATCTCAGCATCTTGAGGTGATTGAAGAGCTTTGATGAATATAAGGCATTTAAATTGGTCTTCTGTCAACGAGCGTAACTTGAACCGTTCACACTCTCTGTTGACGATGTCTGCTAGAGCACCATATTCATCAGTTTCGCGTTTCACCAAATTAAGACACTGATAACGAATACTAAACAATGAAGATGATTCGCCGAATATCTCTGATAATTGAGCTACCGTCTCATCGAAGCTGAGCTCTCGAGGTAACTTTGGTAATATATGATCAGCATAGCGTGCATGTTCATTACTTCCCAGCTTACGCATCAGCAATCGAGTTTTCCATGCATCATCTTGTTTACAGAATTCTATTCTGAATGTGTCTTCCCAACGTTTGAACCACATGAGGAAGGTATTTCCACTATCGGGGTCATAATAGAATTCTGGTATGCTGCTGGCAACTGCATCACAAGAAGTACTTGAAAAAGCATGTGAACTTGAACAATGGGTGTTCAGCTGTTGCGTAAGGGTTTCTAACAACCGCATTTGTGCATCAAGTTGTGCTTGCTGTTGTTGTAGTATTCGATTGAGCTGGTCATCTGATATCGGCATTTTGAACGTGTTTTCCTTTTTCCCCGTCGCCACTGTTATGTTTCTAGCTATAACGACCCAAATACTTCTATTGCTTAGTATTCTTAGACACCGAACACTTGACAAGATCCCAAATCAGAACACGTTTGAACAGGAACAAATTATATTCCAAATAACAAGGGTAGACAGAAGTAGGAATCGTTAGTTAGACAAACGTTAATGTATTTATAGTATTTACATAAGAAGCTTCCAGAATCTTCTGCAACAATCCACTGGAGCTGATTGGTTTAGAAGTAGCCAATCAGCGTGCGCCATCACGATCATGCACTGAGCATGCTTTAATCCGGTCTATATCCCACTAACACCTCCCCCTTGAGCAGATTCGTAGGATCTGGTGTTAGGATTCACCTGCAGCCGTTGTACTGGTTTGTGCTTACGATTTGTCCACCTTCTAGGTAATAAGGAAGTGGTACCATCCTTCGTTTGTACAGCGACTGTCCTGTCTGTTTCAGGTATGTTGATCTCAAAGGTGTCTAGCAGAACATCGAGTGGTAGTCTATACCGCGTCTCGTTGTTGGCGATGCAGGTTGGTTTCAGTTGGTTCGCATGACGCACCCAGACTTCTGAGCCAACAGACACCTCGTACACCACATTTCCTTTCTTTTGCACGATCCGACCAGCCGTCCAGGTAGGATGTTTGCCTCGATAGTCCATAGCAAGTACCCTTTGACCCACAGTGAACAATCGTCTTTGCGCCCCATGCCGACGATTGAACTGTTTCTCCATATTTACGTTTCGTTTAGGCTCAAGAGCTGGCGTCGGACGGATGCTATCGAAATGTGTCCGTATTTTTCTGCTCAGTAATGCTTCCGCTGGAGAGACCCCGTTAGTTGTCTGAGGGTTCGGTGTGGAACGGTAGATAAGCAAGAACCTCTCTAAGATCTCTTCGGTTGCCCCCTCCCCTCTTGATTTTTTCAGAGCATCTTTAAATGTACCAACAAAGCGCTCTACTTGGCCATTTGATTGAGGGTGGAATGGAGGTGTTCGGATGTGATTGATTCCGTTCTGGCGACAAAAGTCTGAGAAGATAGCAGACGTAAACTGTGTTCCGTTGTCGCTGACTATTTGTTCTGGAACCCCGAAACGACTGAATAATTGACGTAGTTTTCTGACTGTGCAGCTTGCGGTTGGATGCTCCATGAGGAAAATTTCTGGCCACTTGCTGTAAGCATCAACTACCAGAAGGTAAGTTTGTCCATGAAGTGGACCAGCAAAGTCCAAATGTATACGCTGCCACGGTGAGTGTGGTATTGGCCATGATTGCAACTCTGCTTTCCTCGGTGCTTTTGTTGCTAATGCACATTTAGTACACGAACGGGATAGCTGCTCAAGCTGAGTGTCTAATTGCGGCCAGTAAACATAACTTCGTGCTAGCGCTTTCATGCGATTTATTCCGGGATGTCCTGCGTGCAGCTGTTCGAGCACTGCTGGTTGTAGCTTCTTCGGAATTATGACGCGTTCGGCGAACAGAAGGCAGTCGTCAATGATTGAGAGAGACAGCCTGCGCTGGTAAAACTGCTGAAGCTCCGTAGAGTTGGTCTTCGAGGGCCACCCTTCTAGATGGAACTTTCTAACTTCTTGTAGAACTGGGTCTCGAAGAGTCTCTTCTCTGACTTCATCTGACGACACTGGAGTGTTTCTAATGGCATCCGCTACTACACTTCGTATTTCTGGGTCAACTGATATGGAGGCAATGATCATGTCCTCCGGTCCAGGGTGTTGAACTCCAACTAGTCGTGAGAGGGCATCGGCCTGACCAATAGTATTTGTTGACTGATACTTGATGTTGAAGTCATAGCTCAGAAGCATTGTTGCCCAGCGCTGTAGTCTATTAGCCGTATAAACAGGGATTCCTTTTTTAGAACCGAAGATTGCAATCAATGGTTTGTGATCTGTCAGAAGAGTAAACTTACGGCCATACAGCATTTTATGAAATCTTTTAACAGCGAAAACGATTGCAAGAGCTTCCTTTTCAATTTGACTGTAGTTTCGCTCGGCTGGGGTGAGTGATCTAGCAGCATGAGCAATTGTCTTTTCTGATTTGTCTGGAAACACGTGGGATATCACTGCTCCGACTCCATGACTAGAGGCATCAGATGCAACAACAATTTCCAAGCTGGGATCGAAGTGTGTTAACAGAAGCTTCGAGCTGAGCATTGACTTGACTTTGTCGAACGATGCTTGACATTCTCCTGACCACTGCCAAGGTTTATCTTTTGTTAGTAATTCATTAAGAGGACCTCTCACTCGATGCATTTCAGGCAAAAATGTGCTGTAATGACTAACTAATCCCAAGAAGGATCTTAATGAAGGAACGTCAGTTGGTACAGGCATTTTCTGAATGGCTTCTATATTGGCAGGGTCTGGTCGGCGACCGTTCTTATCTAGGATGAAACCAAGGTATTTGATCGAATGCATGAAGAAGATACACTTTTCTTCACGTAGGTGAAAACCGTACTCCAACACTCGGTTAAGAACTTGATGTAGTCGATCAGAAAGTTCACTGTGAGTGGAACCCATAACTATGATATCATCTAGATAAGCTGCTGTACCAGGTATACCTGTTAGCATCGTATCCATTATTTGCTGAAAGATAGCAGGTGCTGTCTTGATGCCAAATGGTAGGCGAGTGTATTGAAATAACCCTCGATGAGTGTTGATAGTCAGAAGCTCTCTACTATCATCATCTACTTCTACTTGCAGATAGGCATCGGAGAAGTCTATTTTCTCGAAACATGTACCACCATTTAGCTTAGCAAACAAGTCTTCAGGAACTGGTAACGGGTATTGATATACGTCCAATGCATCATTTAAACCGGTTGAGAAATCAGCACATATGCGTAGTGTTCCATTGGACTTTCTAATCACTACGATCGGCGCTGCCCATGCAGAGTAATTGACCGGTTGGATTACTCCAGCTTGCTGCAAACGATTAAGTTCCTGATCAACTAATTCAAGAGCAGCGTATGGTACAGGACGTCTCGGACGAAAAATGGGTTTAGCATCTGGTTTCACGGGTAGATGAACTTTCATTTTGGTGCAGTGACCAAGGGTATTTTGAAAAACAGGAGCGAATTGTCTCTTCAGCTTTTCCAGTAACTTTTCACCTGTCTGTTTTGCACGTATAGGGGTGTCTAATGCTGGACACGACACGCTGCAAACACTGTTGATGGGTACATCCATTATTCCAAGTTTTTCTAGCATATCAAGACCAAGGAGATCAAGGTATGGTCGTTCTGTAAGATAGCATATTCCTTTACAGCTATTTCCGTTGAAGGAAAATTCACACTGTAATTCGCCAACCAGTTGCAGAACTCCTCCTGACGCGTTTTTAGCAATTTTCTTAGATGGCTTTATTGGCGGTTTCCCAAGCAGCTTATATGTTTCTCTAGACACTAGGGTGATATCGGATGCTGTGTCGATTTGAAGACGAGCTGGTATGCCGTTAATCTGGATAGTAACATACTTTCTCTGAATGTCATAGTCTGTTTGAAAGGCTGCTACCAGAGAAAGTGATTGAGATTCGGCTGACTTCACCATGTGTCGAGGACGTCTATGTTTCTTCTTGGGCTGGGACGTACGATTCGGTGGGCAATGATCTTCTTTATGTCCACGTTTATTGCACATCTGACATTTATGCTTCTTAAATGGGCAGAATCGTACAAAGTGCCAATCACCACATAACCAACATGCAGTCGTTGGTTTGTTACCACTTGTTCTCGGTTTTTGAGCTTTTAACCTAGTAATAGCGTTGACACTACTGCAGGTTAAATTAGGATTTACCTGTTCAATTAACTGATTGTCGTGTCTGATGTTTTGTAGCCGCTTACACTCATCTGTCAATGTTCTGAGTGTGATGTTTGGATCTTGATCCAGTCGAGTTAAGAGTCTAGTTCTAATCTCAGCATCTTGAGGTGATTGAAGAGCTTTGATGAATATAAGGCATTTAAATTGGTCTTCTGTCAACGAGCGTAACTTGAACCGTTCACACTCTCTGTTGACGATGTCTGCTAGAGCACCATATTCATCAGTTTCGCGTTTCACCAAATTAAGACACTGATAACGAATACTAAACAATGAAGATGATTCGCCGAATATCTCTGATAATTGAGCTACCGTCTCATCGAAGCTGAGCTCTCGAGGTAACTTTGGTAATATATGATCAGCATAGCGTGCATGTTCATTACTTCCCAGCTTACGCATCAGCAATCGAGTTTTCCATGCATCATCTTGTTTACAGAATTCTATTCTGAATGTGTCTTCCCAACGTTTGAACCACATGAGGAAGGTATTTCCACTATCGGGGTCATAATAGAATTCTGGTATGCTGCTGGCAACTGCATCACAAGAAGTACTTGAAAAAGCATGTGAACTTGAACAATGGGTGTTCAGCTGTTGCGTAAGGGTTTCTAACAACCGCATTTGTGCATCAAGTTGTGCTTGCTGTTGTTGTAGTATTCGATTGAGCTGGTCATCTGATATCGGCATTTTGAACGTGTTTTCCTTTTTCCCCGTCGCCACTGTTATGTTTCTAGCTATAACGACCCAAATACTTCTATTGCTTAGTATTCTTAGACACCGAACACTTGACAAGATCCCAAATCAGAACACTTTTGAACAGGAACAAATTATATTCCAAATAACAAGGGTAGACAGAAGTAGGAATCGTTAGTTAGACAAACGTTAATGTATTTATAGTATTTACATAAGAAGCTTCCAGAATCTTCTGCAACAATCCACTGGAGCTGATTGGTTTAGAAGTAGCCAATCAGCGTGCGCCATCACGATCATGCACTGAGCATGCTTTAATCAGGTCTATATCCCACTAACAAAACGAAAGAGTGGCAGTGAATGGGTACAACTTGTACACAATTAAGCAGACGTAGTTCATAATAAATAACAATATACTAAGAGTAAATATATTAAACGAGAGGACCGGGCAAGGGGAATGTAACAGTTATAGAAATGATATGATTACACTGTCCACAGTTATAATAATTGAAATAATGTTCTAAAGCACAGTTCTCGAAGATAGTCAATCTTCGTTAGGTGCCCGGCATATCAGAAACTTAGTGAATTTTTAAGCTATTAATTGATTTCTATGTATTCAAATCAAGAGTCAATATTATGTTAAAGTTTGTAATAGTATTATTTTCCGATTGAATTAATAAACAATAGTTTACATGTTATTAATACAATAAATACTAACAAATTTATTGATTGATCAATGTATAATTATCATTTTAGTGTCTGTGAAGTCTTTTATCATGAGGATCGGATTCTGTCCACCAAGTTGTATTGTGGTCCTGAAAGGGAGGTCAGTCTCCAACTAAAGTGCTCACTTGCAACAGTCGAAGACCATGAAAATGGGTGGGCAAGGACCGAGTCCTCAAGAGAGCATAAGTTACCTCTAAGATTGCAGGCATACCTCGCTGACGAGTGCCACGTAGCAAGAAACCTAGGACCAGTGCTTCTTTCCGACTATTTCCCCCCCCCCAAAAAAAAACATCTTTCATACTAACATATTATTTATATCAAATCAGTTTACAAATGAATGTGATATATTGGTTCAGTCAGATAGACTATGATATTTTGTCATGAATCTTTGAGAACGGACTAAAATAATGAGTTACATCATCATTCATGCCGCAATACTTCAAGAAGAATGGTAGTAATCAACCAAATAAGGTTAAGTTTCTAACTTGCATTTATGAAGAAAGTGGTTTCATTGATACACATATTTTTAGGTGATGCAAGTTTTAAAGCCCAAAATAAGCTCATGTGATAATTTTTTTATTTTAAACGTTGTGCGTAATCAACTGAAAGACGTACATCCATCAAAAACCACCCATTTTTTTAGGACAATAGTATGCTACTGCAAATATATAAGGCCATACAAACATTTCAATTTAGCCATGTGAGTAAAAGTTAGAAGTTAGGTATGGTCAAACTAAAATATGCTATTCATCCATTAAGTCATTAACTGTTTGTCTGAGTTATGTTAGTTGGTACAGATTACCTGATTGACTCCTGGATGATATGTAACGTGTTAAAAGATTCGAAATGTCGAGATATGTGCCTTAGAATTAATCACAATAATCCAGATGCACTGATTCCATATCCATCTTCTAAATGTCGAGTTTCAATATTTCTTTGTGTATACTATCTTTTGTTTTCTTCTTTAACTATATTCACTATGTTTAGCCATATATCTTATTAATTTCATCTCACCGTACTGATGTAGTCTAGCAACTTGGACTAACCCACATTGATGCTATATTGGACATTAATTATGACTGACTAGATGACTGATCGGATAAACTGTAGATTTGTATGAATGTAGTAGACATATTATGTTTTTTTTTTAGAATTCTGAATCATTCAATATTCTTCGTATTCTACTATTTATGTTCTGTTTTTACATTAATTTTCATTTAGGTAACTAATAATTTTCGTTGTTGGATTTACAAACGTTTAAGTTTTCGTACATATCTTATGTCACGAGGTCGTGGTAATCGTTGTTCTAAAATTCAAACAGCTGAATCATCATTACCTCAAGAAGGTGCATCATTATTATTAGAATTAACAGAAGATGAATATCAATTTGATGTTTGTCCAATGTCATGGGATGATGGACGTAATCCATATGCTAATCCAGCAATTTTAGATGTATATGCTAATAGTCGTATATTATATCCATCCAATAGTTTATTAATCACTTTAAGTTGTATACATATTCTGTATATGATTCTTTCACTTTATTATCATATTATAATTAGACTAGTATCAATGTAAACATTTTGTAAACTAAACAAGACTATTTTTTTTTTAAAGTCAAATGATCTTGTATTTTTCTTTGTTCTTATAAAATTTCTAGACGAAAATCATATTTGAGAAACCATCAACTTATTGAGTGAATTGTAATTTCCTATGTTCTTCTTCTTTTCTTTTCTTCTCATAACATTTATGAAGTTTGTACATAATTTCATTTCTGAAATAGAAAAAAAAAGACACATTTTAGATTAAATAGTTTGTTGTTTTAATAGTAACTTTCAAAATGGGTTAACGATACTTACCCAAATTTATCTTTATTGTCCATCAAACGGATACTAATATGTGTGTATAAGTAAGTGCTGCTGCTGATGATGATGATGTTGTAGCATGTAATGAACTCAGTAGATTAGTAAATACTTGGAATAGGATATGTATCAACCTATAAATTACCTTTCAAGTTATTCCCACGAAAATGTCAACTCAGAGTCTGATGAAGGGGGGGGACTTAATTACTATCAAAACAGGAAGAACTTCGCATAAGTCTATATCTTTTTCGAACAGTGTGATAGGAAATACATCAAAATGAATGATCATGATTATAAGTCATGTTTATAAAAATAATACAATACTTTGATTAGTTATTAAACAAAAGTTGATATGAATGTCATTGTACATAATTAACACTTAGTTCTTGTGAATTTTCTATTAGATTTTATGACAACGGAATTATAGCTTAATCACTGTATAAATAATGACTTCATTACTTCAGATAGTTTGTGACGTGTTATTCAGTTTGTTGACAGCTTAATCGAAGAATGGATATTAATTGAAACGAAAATACTTATTGATCATAAAGACAGAAATTCGTATTGCACAGTTTTATAATCAATCTGAAGAATGATATCTTTTTTGAACTCATTGACTGATTACAACGCATCTGAATACAACAGGGTAGTGATTTTATCAAAAAATAGTACAATATAATCTCAATAGTAAAGTAGTTAAAATACCTAGTTATAAATGTACCGGTCAGTTTTTGTTTATTACCCATTGAAGCCTAAAATGAAAATGTACAACTTGAATTGGATGTTTTTAACACTTGTGCCACAAACATTATGTCGTAGTATACAAGCATTATGAGGATCCATTGGCGAGTATGTACATTGACAGCATCTAGTCATTCTGGGGGTGAGGTGGTTAAAAAGTACTTACATCCTGACAAAAGTTCCATGGGTCGACAGCTATTTCGTTACAAGGACGAACTTTCCGTTCGTCGTTTATTTGATTCGCCATTGAAAACTATGATTTATTTATTAACCATATGAAATCTTTATATCCCTTGAAATATTATTGTTACTGTTCCAATAAACTATCCACCCATAATTACTATCTTCTCATTGTTTAAAGTAGTTAATAGATAGATAAGCTGATTAGCCCATTTGTTTAAATGTTACAATTCTTCGTCCCTGTAGTATTCTGCAACTGTAAAACCCATTGCTGCTCCGAATCAATTATCTTATATTGATAAGAACGTTTTCATTATTTGCTAATTGTGTAGCAATCTGAAATTTAGGCCATTTTACTATTCTAGTGGATGGTCATTGTATATCAGAGTGCAAATGTCATTGAAGATTTCATTATACAGAATAACATTCACTATTTTTGTTTTTCATTCCAGGTTCCAGACTATGCTACATTTACATGATCTCAGAGGAAAGATTTGGATGATTCTAAACACACAAAATGGTAAATTGACTGTAAAGTGAATTCTAATATGTAGCACCCACTCTCCTAAATGAACGGAAAAATAACTGAAAACGCTAAGTACAATGTACTATTGGCAACACTAGAAAATCGACACAACAGGTCAATTAAGCAGCCATTTATAATAGAATATAAAGACGGAGAGTAAAACTGAAAGAATAAATGGGTTTTTAACGTTGGCTCATTACTGTTGGGACCAGTTGTACTGAATTTCAAACTAGTACAAACTAGAACTCTCCGACTTTCAATCCTTCTTTAGGTAGTGTCAGTATGTGATAATAATTTACTTTGAGTTGAGAAATCGGCAGTACAGTATATGAACGAGCAAACTTGGCACTTAAATGAAAGAGTAAAAATTCTGAGTCAACTAGTGAAAGACACTCTATTAGCATTTAGAGTGCCGCGAATTTGAAGTTAAAGCTCATACCGTAGACAATATATCATAACTAGGATTAGTATTTCGGCTAAAGATTAAGAAGTTCAGTTAAAATTAAACTTTTGTGTCAAAAACACGACTGTGTCAGGTTTCAGAGTGAGAAATATATTTTTTAGTATGGGTAGATGATAAGTGGAACACTCCACCTCAACACACAGTAACTCCATCTGTCGATATATTTAAAAAGAAGTCGAATTAGGTGAAAAACTGCTATCACTGTGATTAACACAAGTAATTTAGCCTTTTGTCATAATTCTTATGAAACTGGAACTAAACTAGTGGGCTAGAAGTTTGGTGTCAAATCACGTAAGGATGTGGAAAACAGTATGTAAAGCTCAACTACATGATCTTAGGAATAATGATTTAGTAGTTAGTCCTTCAGATTAAACTGCCGATATAGTTCGCATGAACTGCCGAGACTATATTGATAAATTACCTTCACTATTATTAGATGCTGAAGAGCTTTGAAAGTTATTCAAAAAGACTCAGTAGAACAAATCAAACAGAAGTTAACGAAAATCCTCAGGAAAATGGAAGATCAGTTAGTTATCAGTTGTGACTATCTGGAACAACTTAAACTACACAGTTTTGTCATCTCGAGATTCCATGACCTCCCGAAAGTCTACAAGAAGGATGTCCAGTTGCGCCCCATATTGGACATGAGTAACTCATCATACCCCGTGATTGCTAAAAAGATGGTGGAAATTGTTAAATCTGTTAGGAATCAGCTTGGTGGATATAGTGAAATACATCCACTCGATTTCGTTGACTGGGTTGGGTTAACAAGGGACAGTGCAATTGACAAGTGGATGATATTCCGAGATGATGCTACTCATCACAAATATTCCTTTAACTTAGACGATGTGTTTCCGATGTAATTATATTAATGAAAACCTCGGTATTGGTGTACAAAAGTACTATTTAGAAGAACTATACTTACGATACACCTTCAATGTACGATTAAGATTCAATGATGAATTCTATGGACAAACTGATAGTGTAGATATGGGTTCATATTGGTCATCATATTGCTGACAGTATCATCGCAAATCTAGAGAATGAGATACTTAGACCAACGACTGATATATTTCGTTCATATAAAACATATAATGCTAATGCGTTTATTGTTTGTGATAACAACAGTAACTTTAAAATTACTCTGGATAAATTCAATAACTGTGACTAGGCAATCAAGTTCACACTAGAACTAGAGAAGAATTATGAAAATAATTTCCTTGATTTCCTATTAAAGAAAAAGCTGATTAGTTCACTACAAACACGTATATACAGAAACCCAACTTGCAATTGTTTGTATATGAGTTTTCAAAGATGGGTTCAGTTTATTAGAAAAAGAAATACAAGTAACTACCATACTAGATGAATATGCTAGGACGACTAAATAGATATTTATCAGAAGTGGTTACCCACCTAGATTCATAGATAGAGATATG